>CAOKZL010001557.1:0-331678 GCA_948472985.1 Iguana delicatissima
CCACCACTTTATCAGCTTCCTTGGGAGCAAAAAACTGTGTGATTTTCATCTGGTCTTTTCTAGGGTTCAAGGGGATACTCTCAAAAGCTGGCAAAATGCCTAAAATTTTGTAGGCCTTTCTAGTAAGCATGGCTTATTCTCTCCAGAACTCTTGAATTATCCACAGTTCGCACCAACAGCTTTAAGATCATTAAGTTTTGCAGGCTCTTTCAATCAACAGCAACCTCCTTTCACCAGAGTCAGCTCAACAGTGAAACAGCAAACAAAACAAAAATATCCTTCAAAGTTAGTTCCTTGGCCAAAAACAACAAAAGCAGCAACTATGGCCAACAGTTGACTGAACTTCCCCAAAGACACAACAACTTGAAGAGACTTGGCGTTTGTAGATAAGCATTAGGTAGCAAAGCAGGGAGTCAAAATATAAGAGAAATTATAACAGTTGAACAAAAAGTAAATATAAAGAGAAGAAAGAGTAGAAATTGAAGAGAAGACAACATGAGAGCAGCAAAGCAATGAAAAGATAGAAAAAATAAAACAATGAAACTATTAAACCACAGAAAAACAAACAAACTGTAACAGAGACTCTGATGGAGCTGCCGACCTTGACGCCATTCTCCCGACAACTCCATTATAAATTAAATCATTTTTTAATTGTTCTATCTTACAGTTAAAAGTTTTCAGAGTACTTGAGAAAAAGAAAATATGTTACAATGTAGAATGGCTGCATTTGAACAGTAAAACAAACAGACAAACAAAAACCCTTTTAGAATAAGTCTTCCTTCTGGTGAGGTCTGGAAGCTTTCTCTCCCAGGTTCTCCTCTGGGGCAAGAGGCGGAATTTGAAAGCCATGGGGAGCCAGGAGTTTGGAAGCTTTTGATTCTGATTTCAATCAACCAAATTTTAGCCTTAAGTATAAACCTGATTAACGTTAACTATATTAAAACAAATCAGCTTCATAAAATATGCCATGAAATTGATTCATTTCCAACAAACCAATTGTTACAATTTAACCACAGTCTGTTGAATCTGGACAATGCAATCAACTGTGAACTATTGAGAATGGAAGGGAAAGACCGTGAACTCTTCCTCAAAACTGTGGCAGTGTAAGAGTATCAGCAAGTCCACATGCTGGCGGGGGGGGGGGATCATTCTTATTACAGTCATCATCATCATCATCATCATCATCATCATCATCTTTATTTGTATCCTGCTTTTTTTTTTCAAAGTTGGGCCTCAAGCAGTTCCCGTTTTAAAACAAAACATTTAAATAGTGCGTATTAAAATAGAATTAAATTGTTAAAGAATTAAAACAGCTTAAAAAGGTATGAAAAGATAACAACATTAAAACAGTACAATACCCTCTTAGCTCATTCTTTAAAATCTGTCAGTATTAAAATTTTTCCAGAATAAAAAGGTTTTGGTCTGCCACCAGATGGACAACGAAAAGAGGACCATTCTGGTCTCCCAGGTGAAGGAGTTCCAGAGTCTAGGGGCTTCCACTGCAAAGGCCGTCTCTCACATCCCCAAAAACCATGCTTCTGGTTGCAGTAAACCATTATTATGATCTGTGAACTCAACCAGTTTTAAATAAATGAATCCCCAATCTGTAACACATAAAGTGGCAGCAATTGTTACCACTCCTAATAACCAAGGGCAGTTAAAATTGTATACATTTCGTGCTTGAAAATCATATAAGAAGGCACCAGTTGAATAGCCCTGCTTAGCACACACAAAAACATTATGACCAAGTAAGTCTATATCCATCACTGCCCTTCCAAGCTTAAAAGACAGAGCATCTAGAGAGGTTTTATTTCCAGATGATCTCAGCATGTGGATAAATCTCAAATATTGATTTTATCATTCAGCAATTGATTGAAATGGGCCTATCATAACTAGAATTAGCAATTGGTTTTAGGCCACAATGTATATTATTTCTAGAAAATCAAAATTACTTAACAAACACTAGTGACAAATTCTAAATGAGAAACTATCCTAAATTTGACCCAATAAGAGTTTTTTTTAAAAAAAATATAAATATCTGAACTATATAAAAGTTTGCTAAGATAACATAGATATGTATTCTGCGTATGTGATCTAAAAAAAACCTTCTTGTTGCAGTGGTTTGGAAATATTGTGACCATGGATTGGTGGGATGACCTTTGGCTAAATGAAGGATTTGCCAGCTTCTTTGAGTTCCTGGGTGTAAACGCTACAGAAGAAGATTGGCAAATGGTAACTATTTAAGTACTCACATTATTTGGTATTGTGGAATGTAAAGCTTGATAGAAATGTTTAGGAAAAGGCTTTTGGTAATGATGATCTCCTCAGAACACAAACTGAGTTGTGAGTAAAATGTAGGTCGCAGCTGTGAGAAATCATGACACGTAACCAACCCACTGACCACTGTTTCTGCTTTGTGATTTGAATAGCAGCATTGATCTATCACTGAAAATCAGTTTGAATTGGAAAGTAGTATGATACTTCTAAATATAAAACCAAGGCTTTGGAGATGGAGTGGGAGGGCTTCAGGAGAATACTAGGGAAGATATTTTGTTGATTGCAGATGATCAGTAGGACATTTTCTCAGAGAAATAGCAGATATTTTACCTATTGGTAATCTATCCACTGGAAACATTCAGTAGGTACTGACATAGTATATGTATGGTCAAGGACAACCGATTCAGCCCTGGGAGTTGATGCAGAGCTTGGAAAACTTATGATTTTAGACATGCTGTCTGGGGAATTCTGGGATGTCACTTTTCCACATTCCGAGTTGAGGTCTAGTAGAATGCAAGTAGCATGACACTAGTGAAGACAAAAAATAAACCAAATATGTTTTGCTAGTTCACACAGAGCGAGCATGGTGCAGTAGTGAAAATGTCAGTCTAGGATTAAGAAGACCAGAGGTCTTCAGCTATGCATTCCTGTGCTTATGAGGTCTGGTGAATTTCACCCAGTTACATTTAAAATCTCTTTCTTCCAACTACTTTTGTGAAGGTAAAGTTATGGGGATAGCTGTATGTTTCATCTTCTTTTCAGGAAGTATATTTTATAAATAAGCACTAATCCTTATTCTGAGCTTTCACCCTGTTTCCTTCTCATATTCAAGGGGAACTGTCCCTTACACAAATAGGTGGTTGATATATATTTGTTTCTTTGTTTATAGTCTGCCTTTCTCCTGACATAGGACCCAAGGTGGTTTACAATAAATTAAAATAACAAAATACAGCCAAAACAGATCTTACACAAAAGATTTGTTAAAAAAAAAAATAAACAATTCTATTAAAATACTAATAAATAGTTCTAGTTTTAAAGCACGTTAAATCACAGTAAAAAAGATAAAAATGTAAGACATCCCATTATAAGACCCTTCAGCAACAGTAAATTAAGAACTAAAGACTTGCCTAGACAAAAAAGTCTTTGACTGACAACAGAAAGAGAACAGAGGGTGGACAAACTAGTTTTCTATGGGAGTAGTCACCAAGATGGCTCTCATCAATGTACAATATCCAACAATTTAAAAGTAGCATGTTAGTAACACATTATCAGGGAACAATGAACACCACATTAATTAAAAAAAATACTAACATTAACACCTTTTTTTTTCTAAACTCTGATGGAATATAGTACATATATCAAAATGACACTGTTGTCGTGCCTTCAAGTAGTTTCCTATTTTTCAACCCTAAGGTAAACCTATCATGAGATTTTCTTGGCAAGATTTGTTCAGATAGCGTTTTTCATTGTCTTCCTCTGAGGTTCACAAGGTATGATTCGCCCAGGGACACTCAGTGGGTTTCCATGGCTGAGTGGGAATTCGAGTCATGATCTCTAGGCTCCAAAACTCAGACCATTTCCACACTATACTGTTACAGTGCTATTATTCCACTGTCAACATCCTATAGAATCCTGGGGTTTGAAGTTTAGGGAGAGTCATTTAGAATTCTTAGCCAGAGAGCTCTTTGGGCAAAGTAAACTATAAACTCCAGAATGCCACAGGATGTTGAAAGTGGAATAATAGCACTATAACAGTGAAGCATGGAAATGGCCTCAGATTACTACATTATGCTGGTTTTATTTCTTCAGGAGGTTTCTCTATGAGTCAATTCATAAATAATCCCTTACCAACATCAGTGAGACTTATTGCTTTAGTCACATACCTTCACACGCTGGTCTGGAGGAAAAAAGACTGGAAAGGAACAAAGGAAGCAGATGGCCAGTCTGGTTGGCTAGTAGATGTATGAGTAATGACACATGCTGTCTCCTCTGAATAAGAAAAGATGAAGGTGGCGGTGGGGGGGAATCAACCTTCCATGGAAGGATCTTCCTTGTTCATCCAGCAATCTATCTGCATATTCCTTGAACTGGATGGGAAAGGAGAGGATGGACATGGAAGGTGGGTCCTAAACTCAGTAAGACACAGCCACCCCAGAGTCAGCTAATCTCATAACAGGGAAGAAAGTGACAGAAGTTTTCCACACCACTTAGCAGAAAAAGAATTGTAACAGTATCTGGGTGAGCAATCAGATTATTTTGGAAGGAAAAAAAAAAGGATTGAAAGTGGAAATAGGATGGTTGCGGGATAATCATGACATCATGCAAAAACACCCACCTCAAGTGTTTGCTCCAGAAAGATTCCAGTTTAGGAGCCCCATGCTCATAAGCCTTTACTCAGAGATGTAGGATGAGAGCCTTCACTTCTGTAATAGCCATTTGACTTTTCCCTCTTCCTTTTTCTCCACAGTTGGACCAAATATTGATTGATGACCTTTTCCCTGTGCTGGAGGAAGACTCCTTGCTTTCTTCTCATCCTATTGTAGTGAATGTTTCTTCTCCTGATGAAATAACCTCTGTGTTTGATAGCATATCCTACAGCAAAGTAAGATTGATCTCATGTTGTAAATGGAAAGAAAGATCAAATCAGATGTGAAGAGGAGTGCATTTTCCTTGAATAGCAGAATAATCAGGCATAGAAGCATAGAGGCAATTGTTGCAGCAGCAGTGCTGGTGTCCTGAATGGTAGTGATCCTACGAGAGCCTATGTTTATTCAGGCTGGTACATGAAGCTTATCATATACAAAAAAGCCGATGCTAAATTAATCCTTATATTTAACCCTAATTTTTATTATTAGTCCCAGAGTGCAGCATTTAACCAACTGGATTTACTTATGTGTTGACTCACCATTTAACAATTGATTCAAAGGCTCTACTCTATTTGGAATGGAGCAACAGGATTCTGGCATGGCACCCTAGAACACTGATGGGGAATTCATGCTTAGCATTGGTTCCAGGTCCTTGAATAGAAAATCCATATGCCATATATCAACTGGCAATAATAGATTAAGATTTAAGTGATCACTTCTATATGCAGGGCACATGCCTCCCCGTCACCTCTTCCACATACAGTTCAAGGGGAAGTGCTCATTTAAATGAAAATTCACTATTCTGAATTGACACCTTGCAGAGGTGTTTCATAATTAGATATCTAGGCTCAAGTACAAAAGAAAAAGTGTGAATTGGACCTGGGGACTATGACTTACAGTGGATTTTGTTGTTGTTGTTGTTGTTGTTGTTGTATACCATGAGGTAGCTTCCAACTTATGACAACCCTCAGGCAACCCTATTGTGAGTTTCCTGAGAGTGGGTTTCGATGACTGAGCAGGAAATTCAACCCTGATCTCCAGGGTTCTGGTCCAGTGCTCAAATCGCTACACCATGCTGGAGCTCACAATCACCAACTCCTAAATTTGTACTCATCCTGTATGTATACTTTAACCTACCATATTGTGCTTGTCCTTGTACTGTTGTCCTGTACCATTGCATTATTAGGACCAATTCAAGTGCCAGTGTGGAATAATGGCTTGAGCACTGGACTAGGTTCAAGTCCCTGCTCAGCCATGGACACCCACTGAATAACTTTGGACAAACTACATTCTCTCAGCATTGGAAGGTGGCAACGGCAAACCTTGTCCTGCCAAGAAAACGCTGTGATAGGGTTCCATAAGTTGGAGTCAGAGACACATGGTAAGAGGAAGAGGAATAGGTAAAAGAAGAGGAGGAGGAGGAGAGGAAGGAGAAAGAGGAAGAGGAGGAAGGAGGAGGTTTTCTGTGCATAATCAACCATTCATAGTGGTTGGGTCATATCGTTCCTTTACTGCAAACTGAAGCCATGCATCCAACTTGAATGGTGACCAGTAAAATTGCTTACAACAAATAATTTAGATTAACAATTCAATGGCTTATTAAGAAGATGCCTTATACTTAGCAGGAGTTGAGAAAGTTACTGTTCTAGAATTACAATCCAGACTCTTCAGCCAGCATGGCCAGTAGGGAATTCTGAACTGTAGTAAGGAAAAAGGTAACTTTCTCTCAGACTGGATACCATGTCAGACTATTGGTTCATCTTGCGCAATAATGCATACACTGGGGTAATCCTATTTTTAACTACAATACCCATCATCCTCACTATTGGGTATGATGGCTAGAGCTAATGGGAGTTTCAAGACAGGAGTCTTTCTCAGTCCTGCCTAGTGAAGCCAAGAATCATATGGAGCAAACCTGGGACCTGCCACATGCAAAGTAGGGTCCCTTTACAATTGGAGTCCCCCAATCAAGGAGTGAGAAATGGGAAGCAAGCAACTGATGGTAAGGAGAGTAGATGCATGCATTGGCCTTTAAATGAGAACAAATAGCTAGGATGAGTATGCCAAGTAGATCTGGTTCAGATTAACTAGACAATAAATTCACACATATACTTTAAAATTTCCCATGCAGAGCTAGGAAGAGTGAAGTCAGAACCTTCTACAGGCTGGAATTTCTCAACATTTTCACTTTTTTTAGTAACAGAAATAGGGAAACACTAAAAATGAAAATACAAAATAGACTTCATCTGTACCCACTGAAACCACAGAAACTAAACAAGGCCATTGGCAAAGTTATTTAGAGGCAGAGTTATTTAGTTTGCTATCTGTCCCTATGAAGCATCTGTAAAACAGGCAGCTTTTAAGGTAAGACTCCCACAAACCACTGAGAATTGTGGATGACTAACCCTGGTGATTTATACCGACTTCAGCTCTGTGATTCATTCTGGGTTATGTTTGTTTTTACATTGCGAGGCTGAAACTTGTGAGATAAAGAGATACATTAACTCTAAATGAAAGGATTTTAAAATAAGAACAATAGATGCGTGTTGCCAGGTTGTGTAGAAATAAGGAAGTAATATTTTTATCAATGTTTCATTCAGGCTGAAATTAGTATGAAGGATTTGTTATTTATAATTCTAATTATTATTTGCTTAGGGAGCATCAATTCTTAGAATGCTTGAAGACTGGATCTCACCAGAAAATTTCCAATCTGGATGTCAGGTATGTGATCTGCTGTGATATGTGAACAACCAGACCTTGGAAGTAGAAGAACTACTTACTTATAACTAATTCTTTTTCCAAAAACAAAATTAGAACTAAGCTGCATTGTAAGTGTGAATTGCTGAGGAATTCCCTGGTTTTTGGTATAATGGTAATTCTCAGTTGTTTTTACAGCTACAGGAACATATTCTTACTAAATGGTGGCAGAGAGATATCACATGGCTGATGTGCTGGCTAATGTTTTACCTCACACTGCTGTCTCTTTGTCTCTTGAGGTTGTTGAGGGGATGATACAATAGATAAGAAGAGAGTATGTTTTCTTTCACAGGCCAGCAGTTTGTAGCATTCAGATTTTTAAAGTAACTAAAAGGAACTTCATTAGTTATATTTGTAACATGGAAATAAGTATTTTTTTAAAAAGTAACTATAAAGGTAATTAACTACCTTATGTCCCAGAACTATAATGGTAACTAATTATTTTAAAAAGTAAAACTTTGGTTCTGTGCAAAATAGTCACCAAAAGGGGAATCTATAATAATCTGAGGCTTTAAAGCAATCCACATTTATTACTGAAAGCAATAGACTACTTGTAAGGAAGCCTGTTTAGGGTTGTGCTAATTCTAGTGCTAATCATAATGTGAGACTTTAGTCAGGACTTTTGAGAATTTTTTTTTAAATGTCCCCAGCACTCTTGAGGAGAGATGCTGTTAAAAGTGGTTTAAGGAATTATGTGTCTGTATGTATCTTTAGCAGACCATAAATTAAATGTCAATCAACAGTGTGATGTAGTAGCCCCCCCCCAAAAAAAACTCCACTGCAGTTATGGGCTGCATCAACAGGCGTATACTGTCCCAATCAAATGAAGTACTGATGTCCCTTGGTTTTGCTTTGGTTAGACATCACCTGGAATACTGTGTCAAATTCTGAGCACCACAGTTCATGAAGGGCATTGACAATTTGGAGCATGTCCAGAGAAGGGTGACCAAGATTATCCAAGATCTGGAAACCAAGCCTTATGAGGTACAACTTAGGGAGCTGGATACGTTTAGCCTGGAGAAGAGAGAGAAGTGACATAACAGCTGTCTTTAAAACTCTGAAGGAATGGAGCCAGCTTGTTTTGTGCTACTCCGGAGACTGGAACATAAACCAATGAATTCAAATTACAAGACAGTCCACCTAAACTTTAAGAAGTAAATTTTTACTGTGGACATCTCTTCTTTTGAGGAAAGTTGGACAGGCATTTTTCAGAGTGCTTTAATTTTGCGTTCCTGTATGGCAGTGGGCTGAATCAAATGGCCTTTGTGGTCCCTTCCAACTCTAAGATTCTGTGATTCTATATGACATTTTGCTGTATATTGTACTGATTGATTGTATTTGCAGGCTGCTTTTCTCCCTGAGTGACCTTGAGCAGGTCACACTCTCACAGACTCAGAGGAAGGCAATGGCAAATCTCTTCTGAACAAATCTTGCCATGATAAGTTTGCCTTAGGATCACCGTAAATCAGAAATGGCTTGAAAGCACACAGCAACAGCAAAGCCAAATGTGTTTCTTGCTGCCCTGATAATAGATACTAAGAGCACAGCAGAACCTGGCAAGGTTATTATTTTGGACTACAGCTGCCAGAAATTCCCTTCTGGTTGGCGGATCTAGGAGTTGTAATCCAAAAAGATAACTTCTCTCAGCTGTGCTTCAGGCACTTATTTGCCTGATTACAATTCCAGAACTGTGACCTTAAAATAAGGCTGCAGGTTCATTCCACTTCCCCCAGTTCCAAGGTTAACAAGAACAGCATTATGTTAATTCATTTTAACAGTTTGCAGGGCTTGTGAAGGATACTTTTTGGAATGAATGAATGAATAAATAAATAAATAAAATCTGGGCTCTCAGAATTCCCCAGCTAACAGGGAAACTGTCATCCAAAGCAATATTTCAGAAGCACTGAATTACAGTCATTAACTACAGTTTAGTTTAAAATAAATAATTCACCATTTCCTCATGTCACATTCATCCTTCCATTTTATACCACAGATGCACCTACGGCCAACAGCCAGAAGTGTGATTGAAAAGCAATAAAGATAGCAATGCTTCCATCATTAGTTTCATACAAGCAGAGAAAGAGCACAATGATTATGGAACAGGCCAATTGAATATATTGCCTTCCACTTTTGTTTCCATATGAACAATCAACTTTGCTCCACAGGCAAGAGGCAATACACTGATACATCAGAGTTGTAGTCTGACATAATGCATGGTAGTGTCATCCTGCGAGTGCCCTTGTGGAAGCATGGAAGCAGCTGAGAATGAGACAAACAGCACCATCTACCGTCCTGTATAGCTAATTCAGTGTCTGAGGGGTTGTTAGGAAGACATGGATGGTCTGCTTCAGGGAGAACTTGTTAAAGTAAACGGCAACTTCTGTATTAGAAAAGAAAGTGTGGCTCTTGCAGTCAAGAATCACCCACATTAACTGAACAGATGGATGGTAGTAATAGGAATAGTGGGGAAGGCATCAAGCAACAAATAAAAGGTGCTGGCAGTCAGAGTTTTCAAGTAATAATTTACAAGTAACCAGTGTTGAGACACAGTGCCAGTATCAATGGGATGATAAGTTTTAGTTCAGATGTTAAAGGAACTATCCAAAGTATTCAACTTATTTTTTTAAAATTATTTTTATTGAACAAAGCAAGAAGAAAAAGAAAAGATATAGCATACGGAGGAAGCACAATATACATAATATACATAATATCGGACACACATCCACTTAATCCACATAAAACTTACAATTGCAGTGATGTTACACTAACAATTACACTGACATAACAGCAACACTATCCTCACAATAACACTAACATAACAACATTACACTAACATAAGATAGTTGCAAAATAACAAGCCTAACATTCCCTAAGCACATGTGGTCCTTTGTATGATTATACTGCAGAAGCTGTATACTTAGTGTCACTTAAGGCTGTAGCTGTTAAGACTACATGCAATATTCTCAAATGCGCATTGTTAGTTTGAATTCGGAGTATTCAACATATATTGGATGTAGGATTTAGCACATTGAATAGTTTTAAGTTCAGACTGAACCCTGGATTTATCAGTCCGCTAACATCAGAGCAGCCAGATGCCACTACAATAACAGTTATGTGGAAAAAGTTATCTGTGTGGGGGCATTTGTAATAACGGTGTAATGATGTTATATTTCAAAAGCTATGCAATGAATGGGAACAAAGTTACTCTGATAGTGGAAAATGCAGTATTGTTGAGTTACTTATAAAAGTTACTTACTTTAGTTACTTATAAAATTTATATTTTAAGAACATATTAGAGGCATTTTGACAGGAATTTTTCAGTTTTTGCTATTCTTTTATAAGTCCTAAGTGTTTTTTAAATAACCAAAGAGCAATGCGTAATCCAATGATCACTGAGATTTCACTGATCTACTTTTGTTTGCATTTGCAATGGGTACACTTCCATTTGCATACTATGCATTGCAGCAGGGATAGGTTTAGGATTGGCTTGCAACAACATTTTGTTGGCTACTGTGAGAAATACAGCTAAGCTCCAAAGGAACAGGTGATGACAGATTATGACTCATCCCTCCCAATCAAAAAGTCCTAGAATATGTATCCTGTGAGCTGTGGTTCCACTACATCACTCAGTATATTTCCTAACATTCCCAGTGTTATCTGTTCTGCTAGATGGTAAATTTTACCAAAATTATCTGTACTTGACTGTGAACTTGAAGTGATTGAATTCCTTTTGCCTCTTGGCAGGACAATGTTGTCCACTGGATTCCATGGAGTTAGGCACACTCTGCAGTAAAAGTTACTGCATGAGAATTCTTCTGTGTTCAGTTTTGGTCTTCTCCTAACAAATTTCTTAACAAACTAGGCACTTACTTAGATCAGGGTAAGCAGCTGTGGAGGTACCTGTGGTACACTCACCCACCGAATTTCTGCACTAGACAATTATAGTGCTATGATTCCACTTTGAACATCCTATGGAATCCTGGGGTTTGCAGTTTCGGGAGGGGCCGGACAGCCCCTTCCAAAACTGCAAACCCCAGGATTCCATAGGATGTCCAAAGTGGAATCATAGCGCTGTAACAGTCTAGTGCAGAGATGGCCCCAGAATTCACTTCCAGGACCTCTGTGAGCTTTTTGTATTTGTGTGTGTGTGCATGCATGTGCAAGTGTACATCTTCAAGTTGCCTGTGAACTTATGGTGGCCACATAAATTCCATAGTATTTTTTTAGGCAAGGAATACTCAGAGATGATTTTGCTATTTCCTTCCTCTGAAACAGAGCTTACAGAACCTAGTGTTCATTGGCGGTCTCCCATCCAAATGCTGACCAGAGCTGACCCTGTTTAGCCTCTAAGATCAGACATACCCATTTTTCCCGCACTCAGAATTTTGGGAGTGGCCTGTGGGCAAGACAGTTTCCTATCACTGAACTAGAACCAGAAAGAACACATCTCAGCACTTCATACCACAGCAAAGTGGTTCTCATACATTCTCATTATCAAGCTCACTTTTTCTGTTTTACAGCTGATCTCAGGTATACATTTGGCAAGGGAAAAATTATGTCTCAGTTAAAGATGAAAGCATCTGGAGAGGGCATTTAAAAGACAATTCAGCAAAAGCACAGCTGTTCCCTGACAATACTGTCCAGAGTGAAAAATAAACTTTTCTATACATTCCAGTCTCACATGTCTGCAGAATGCATTCTTTGGCCTCTGAAAGCAAGTTTCAGTGCTTTTAAAAGTACAGCTCCATTCTTTATCCAGCAGTGACATTGCAAGTCAGCATTTTGTAACCTGACACATTTATTGGACAATGCAATTAGGACTGGAGAGCTTGGAGTGAGCATTCTGACCATGTTCATTTTTGTTTACTGAAGCCTACATGGTGTACCTGGATTATAAATTCCTGTCTGGTTAAATGGATGAGGGTTATTTTAAGAAATGTTCTTGAATAGCAGGAATATAAGGTGAACCAGGGTGCAATGAGAACAATCTGCTATCTTACATACATAGTTTTTAATTGAGTAATTAAGGTCAATCAGAGTTATGTTTTTGACCATGTTTAAACCAAGGACAAACTCTTTTTTTAAAAAAAAAAAAAGATTCAGATCCTTTTATTCACTTTGTAGATCTTTTCAGTAAATTTAAACCAGCCCCAAGGGACTGAATTTGCTGGATGCTCAGCAATTTCAGAGCTACTGATCTTAGAAGTCCCGCTTCTTACACCCAAATCCTATACATCAGGAGTGTAGTTGTGGCCATCCATGTGTTGTTATTGGTGCCAGCTGGTGGCTTCCACGCCCATGGAGGAGTGAAATTGCTCCAGGTTTCAGCTCAAAAGTGTCAAAACCTTATCCCCCACATTGGCCATTTCCACACTAGACTGTTATAGTGCTATTATTCTACTTTCAACATCCTATGGAATCCTGGGATTTGCAGTTTAGGGAGGAGCCTCAAAGGCCCCTCGTAAACTGTAAACCCCAGGATTCCGTAGGATGTTGAAAGTAGAATAATAGCAGTATAACAGTCTAGTGTGGAATGGCCATAGACTCAGGTATCCAAGCAGCTGAACCTTAGTTGAAAGGTAGCTTCAGCACCATAAATAGCTACTTTAACGCTCAGACTAAAACCCAGAGAAAATTCAGCACACCATTGCTATGGAGCCCTCAGCTGTCACTAGCTCTAGTCAGTATCACCAGTGGTGAGAAATATGGGCAACTGAAGCCTAATAATAACTGAAAGGTCACAGATCACCCCAAAACAATAGCAATAGCATGCGTATTTCTATACTGCTTATCAGCTAAGCACTCTCTAAGCAGTTTACAATTTGCCCCCAACAAGCTGTGGAAGGATGGAAGGCTGAGTCGATCTGGAGCCCAGCAGGATCGAATTCACAACCTTGTGGCTTCAGTACTGGCATTTAACTGGCATTTAATCACTGCACCACCACAATGCCCTTTGTGTCTTCCTAAGTTCATATGCACCCCATTGTTTGATGGAACTTATTTTCTAGTGAATCCATTGTTGCTTGTATGTGATCCTCTGCCATACACTGGAATACATCCCATGGTGTTCAAGGAGAACATACTGAATTGCACTGGATTCTTAGAGAAGGAACATTATTATTTTTTTATTTGGCTGGCTCCTATCTGAGTATGTTTCTATTGCTTGTATGCAGCACTTGTAGCTATCTGCCTATTCCTTGTAGATAGCATGTGACATGACAGTCTAATTGTAAATGTTGTTGGACGAACATGTAAGTCAGATATATCAGGAATTGTACCAACACATTGGCCAAAGATGTGACACCCCTCTAGCTCTGCAGTCTTTTGCATTGTCTGTTCCGTGGATAGAATAGTTAAGAAGGAAACAGAAAATACTAGTTGCTGGGGAACTTGAATGTGAAAGCGCTATTGAATTCATGTCCTGCTCATGGATAGGAACAAAAAATAAATTCAGTGTACTTGTATTTCCATATGGGATTACCCATTTGGTACCTGCTGAAACTAACAACAGAATTGAGCCCAACTTGTCTCAGACATCTGTATGTTTTTCAGGCTTGAAATGTGTTTTGGTGAAAAAAAATGTACACAAAATTATTCATACATTTAAAATATATGTGCAATTAAAAATATGTTACTTTGGAAAATGAATGCAAATATGTTTTAGTCAATGGGGACAATGTGGTCAAATGTGTATACCAAATCAGTGCTGCTCAAAGTGATGGCCTGTGAGTAGATCCATGAACCGCCAGTTGCTGGTCCAGAGTTAAATTCCAAGAAACTGCAAATTTAGTTATAATATGGCACCAGAAGGGAACTGGTTTCTGGAATGCTGGGGGAAAAAATGATGGTTCACCACTTCAGATAGCTTAAGAAGCATTTGACTAGATTAATGCACGTATTAGAAAAATTCATGAAAAAATGCTTATATTTTGAAAGAATGTGCACAAAAATGTACACATGTTTTGATATGGCAAGTGAAAAAGGAACTGAGGCAGCACCTGAATGCCAACTGCATTGAGAATGGAAAGAGAATGAAACTGATCATTTTTCATAACCCACTGGTGTCTGTTTGGTGAACAAAATGTTGGACTTCAGTCCGATAGGGCACAAGTCTTGTTATTTGTTAGGCCAAACCATTTAGGTCTTCATCAATCATTGTCAGTACCTTTTCTGCTTATAAAAATTGTACTCATAAAAATAATAGGAAACCCGCGCATAGCAGGGGGTTGGACTGGATGGCCCCTGGGGTCTCTTCCAACTGTATGATTCTATTATTCTAGTGTGAAGTTGCCACTTGTTGATTCACACCAGACTCTGGAAGTTAATTGTTTGGATTAACATTCTTAGAATCATAGAATCATGGAGTTGGAAGAGACCACAGGGGCCATCTAGTCCAACCCCTACCATGCAGGAACCCACACCAAAGCGCTCCCAACAGATGGCCATCCAGACTCTGCTTAAAAACTTCCAAAGAAAGAGATTCCACCACACTCCGAGGCAGCATATTCCACTGGCAAACAGCTCTGACCATCAGGAAGTTCTTCCTGAGGTTTAGGTGAAATCTCTTTTCCTGTAATTTGAATCCATTGCTCCTTCCTAGAATCAGCTTCTCAGCATGACCAAGCAATGCTGGGTAATTGATTCTGGGAAATGTCCAAAAAGTAACTTTCCCAGGTTCTGTTCCACCTCATCAAGAAGGTGGCCACTACATCATGAAGAACTTCTAATGCAGGAACAGAAGGGCTGTTGCTTTGGGTGATAATGCTAACATCTTAACTATCTACGTTTTCTCCAACAGAAATATTTGAAAGACTATGAATTTAAAAATGCAAGAACGGATCAGTTTTGGAAAGCACTGGAAGAGGTACATTCTGTATAAACATAGGTTCTTGATATTAAATATTAAATGTTTGTATTCTTCTCTCACAGAAGCAGCAACAACTCTGTAGGTAGCCAGGCCAGTATGTTGGTTTTTTCCAAAATTCCTGGAACATTTAGAGTGCAGAAAAGGTATCCACCATAAAAAATATGGTACATAAATTCTTTAGAGATAATTATTTTTTAAGGAGTATATGAGAGGAAAAGGAAAATCTCAGACATTTTGTTATCACAACAATGTTTTCTTAGAAATTTAAGCTTGGTTCTGTTTTGAGGTGCTAAGAAACATGGAGAAGAGGTGCATACAGTTTTTTTTTATAGTGTTTCCCTTATCTAAAAAGCTCACTTCAACTTCACAGTGGTAAGATATTATTTCAGGTGTGAGGAATTTACAGCCATCCAGAAAGTCTTAGATTACAACTCTGAGCAGCCCTGGTTATCATAGTCAGTGGTGTGTAATGATGGGACTTGCAGTCCAACAGTGCTGGAAGGAACACATCTTCCCCATTGCTAACTATTAATTCTTAATAGTGTTTTCCTTGCTATCTTGATTACAAAATTATAAAGAAGAGTAAGAATCCACAAATGAATTAAGCATCTCAGACGACCAGCAATGGATGAGCAGTGGTGGTGATATTTATTTATACCCCACCATTTTTTCCCAGCCCGAAACCAAGGTGGTTTACAAAGGTTAAAAAGAAGTATAGCTTACTAGCCTTTCTTCACTTTTAGCCAACAAAGGCAGTTGAGCTGAACTTATTTAGTTGCTTACATACTTACTACTCACTTCTTACTTCTTAATCACTCATTACTTATCACTTATACCAAATAGAATTTATTAGTATGGAAGGTGCCTTTGCAGTTTCTGCTGCAACAGGTTGACACCATTGTCTTCTAAGGATCAGATGTTTTCTGATCAGATGTTTTTCTTCCAATATCTTCAGCATCTGCATCTCCAAACGTTCAAAAACATGACTATCCATCTATAGAGATAGTATATAATAAACAGTTCTCCTTTACCTTATTGCTGATGTTTGATACAGGCAGTTGTTTGGACCCGCTGTGCTCATGTGGTTCCTAAAACGTGAATTTATGAGAGGAAACTGTTCTCTCTGTAGGTTCTCACCTCCTGAAAAGAAGAGTTATACCTTTCTTCAGTCAGCTTTGGCTTTCTCATCATGACCATCCACTGTTATTCTTAGGCCAGTGGTCAACCAGTTGAAGAAGTGATGGACACCTGGACCAGGCAGATGGGATACCCTGTGTTGAATGTGGATTCGAACTTAACAATCATACAGAAGCGTTTCCTGCTGGATCCCAAAGCAGATCCTTCCCAGCCATCTTCTGACTTTGGGTAAACTTTCTCCACTTGTTGAGTATGTTGTTACCATACTGGCCAAGGTTCAGTCTAAGGTATTCTACTGGTTCCAAATTTTACTGCTTGATCTTTGACACTACAGAACAGGAGTGAGCAAAATACAACATTCCAAATGTTCTTGGACTGCAACTCCCAGCATTCCTCACCATTGCCTATTCTGACTGGTGCTGATGTTTCAATCCAACAACATTTGAAGGGTAATACTTTATCCATCCTCCTAAAGAAAAATAGTTTTTTTAATACTTTTAATCAGGGATAGGGTACTACCCTCATCTGCCCCAAGCAGTAGGGCCAGTTACAATGAAAGCTGTAATCCAACAGCATTAGCAAGGGCACACATTAGTCAACTTTGCTGTGGGCTAAACTTACTTAGCTTTACAGATTGGTAGGTGTCTTCGAAGTTACTTCTAACTCAACAGCATTTGTCAAGTGTGTTGCCCAGTTTGTAACAATGATTCTCTTTTCTAGTATCCCTGATTATGGTGACATGGCAAAGCTAGAAACTGGAAACAGCAGAAGTATCATTTGTTTTAGGTGGCCTCAGCTCAAAACATTTTGCTGCCTGAGGTGAGCAGCAAGAGGGCCCTCCTTCCTCACTCCGCGTGTCTGACTGACAGTTGCATCTTAATTCAAATATTGATGATAGATGCCATCCTCCAGCACAGCTGGGGGAGCAGGCTACTTTGGAGGATGAGGACAGGCAGTGTTCCAAGAGAGGAGAATGGCTGGAGAAACCAGAAAGAGCAATCTGAGGAAGAACCACTGCTGCTCACAATCCACAGCATCTCCTGCCCGAGCAGCTGCTTCACTTTGCATAACGGTGGGCTCGGCCCTACTTCTCAAACATGTGGGATACACCTATGCAACTTGTGCATGGCTTTTGGATGACCAGTTATGTCTTGCACTCTGCCAGGTGCTTGACAACTATCCCTCCCTTTTTTTTAACCAATTCCAGATTGATTAAACAAACAAAAACAATCTCACTGAGTCCTTGCCAGGAATATAACTGTGACAGAGGGATGGCAGAATGAGACTGTTGTCCCCTAGCTTGACTTCTGTCCCCTCAAATGAAATTTTCCTTTACTCTCCAGTGACTTAAATTTTCATTTGAGAATTTGGAAATACGGCTTAAGCCAAAGCAAAGGGTCAAGCAAATTTAACCAAGGGAATATTATCTTTTCGTATCTTTTAAAGCTGTTGTTTTAATTCTTTAACAATTTGATTCTATTTTAATATATGCTATTTTAAACTGTATTGTTTTAATGCATGAGCTGCTTTGAGGCCCAGTTGGAGGAAAAAAGTGGAACAACAACAACAGAAGAGTTCTAGGTGTCAATTATTTTCAGTGCCTCATTCTCTGAAAGGCGAGAAATTTGGGGACTAAAGACAAAACTCTTAGGGAGCATAATTCTTATTTGGGGGGAAATGCATTTATTTTGCCCTCTTTTCAATATTCTCTGGACTTTTGTTTGGCTGTCAAGCATTTAGCTTGCTTGCCCACAAATTTTTCAGAGCTCTGCTGGGAAGAAGAGGTGTTTGCTGGGCATTTAGGTGGTGGCTGAATGAATTCATTTGACAACAAGCTGAAGATGGCAGCCTTTCCTCACAAAATACAAAACCTTGAGGAGAGACACCTTTGCATCACAGAATGGAAGACCTCATGAAGAGAAAGAAATGCCTTATGTGAAAACTTGGCATTGTTGTATCTAATTAAATCAGAGATAAGAAAGGTCTGGTATCTAAAGCTATATTGAGATCTGAAAAGTCTTCCAGCACCCACCACCTTCAAACGAACTGCATAAAAATATCATGTTTCAGTCCCTTCCTGGCTTGTTTGAGGCTTTTTTTTTCAACAGCAAGTGACAAAAAAGGGGGTTGGATGGGCTGGTGGTGTGTGTGTGTGCATCTCTCCAAGATCCCTGTGGGGACAATGAAGGCCCCAACCCTCAACAGTTGTCTACTTCAATCTAAATACTTTGCCACTTGGATAATGCTTGAGTAACATGCACAAGTGGATTAATCCTTTTTCCCTATTGAATTCAAAAAGAGCATGGGTCATTGCTGCAGCATTTCATATTTTTTATATTATTTTAAATTTGAAAATGCTTTTTTTTAAAAAATTTCAGTTACAGATGGAATATTCCAGTGAAATGGTATGAGGGAAACACAACCAGCACAACGTTCTACAATAAATCAGAAACTGCAGGTAATCTTAATTAGCAGACAATGGCTATCTAAGCAATATACCTTTTTAAGAAGTGAAATGTTTGTTAACTTAAAGTTAAACATCAGCCCAACCATGCTCAGCCTACTTTCTTGAACTAAGTACAACAATTACTTCAGTGGGATTTTCCATGCTTTGAATAAGATGTCCTTTGGATATGGATGGAAAATAATGTTATAAGCTTTGAAGGGCCTTGTGAAGGGAGGAGTTGGGCAACCCTGGTTGAAGGCAGTCAGTCACAGCTGGGGGAGTGCTGTGAAGGGGGCCTGCAGGAAGGAAATGTAAAATAAAAAAAATGAAGCTGGTCTGTTAGAATGTATGTGGGAAAAACACAGAGATAGGGATTCAGAGGGATAGGAATGGATGGACTAAAGACAGGAAAGACAGAGGAAAGGATTGGCTATATTTCTGAGAAGCTGTAAATTATTTAGTAGTTTAAGGGTTAGTGTATTATTTTCTTGCATCTCAATAAACTTTACCACTCCTTCTGTCTGTTCATATTAAGTTTAGTGGAGGACCTTGTCCACACTATAATGTTATAGTGCTATTATTCTATTTTCAACATCTTGTGGAATTCTGGGGTTTGCAGTTTAGGGAGGGGCATTTAGAATTCTCAGCCAGAGAGGGGCCCTTTTCACACAGCGTTTTGGAAGCTAGGGGCCCCCTTGAGCATCGCATAAATGTGAGGAGTGGTCTGCATGATGCACTCATATTTACATGACACTCAAGGGCCGGATGCAGAGTGGGCATGCATCTTTTCATTTTTGGCTTAAAGCTGAAAATGATGCGCTGTCACGGCATGCGGTGCCTCGGGAGCCGTGCCGGTCACGCGTCCTTTCCTCAGTGCAGCCTGCGAGGTCCCAGGCTGCACTGCGAATGGAAGAGGTGAGGGGCTTGCACGAGGAGGAAGGACCTGCGGAGCCAAAGCAGCAGGGAAGCGGCAGCGTTCCTTCCAAGCCTTCTCGCGTGAGGACCCCAACCCAGCAGCGCAAACAGGTAACATGTGAAAATGACCAGTGTAGTGTGGAAAGGCCCTTACTACAATGAACCCACTAAAACAACACAGCCACTGGTCCATAATAGGGGGGTCATCCTGAGGCCCAAGTACCCAATCCAGGAAGCGATGAAGGGCATGGTGAGTGACAGGAACCCGGGGTTGGAAATGTGGGGCCAGCCTGCAAGGAGATCACAAGTCTCAATAAAAATCTCTACGTTGTATTCTGAAGACTTCTTGTGAGACAACTTATAGGTTACCATGAAGGGAGGAGGAGTTCCACTGAATGAGTTGTGGGGTACTTTCTGGCCCTAAGGAAAATTCCAATGTTTTGAGGCTTAGCAATAGTATTTGCATGGTGGTTAATGTTAAGGGTAGGCTTTAATGTACACTTCCTATATTTCCAGAATTCTATAAGAATGTCAATGTCGCCCATCCCACCCCCATGTATGGTTCAAATCTACTGAAAATCACAGTATGTTACTTCAGTTTTTTGGCAGCATGGTTAGCTGAAAAATGATATGGGATCTTTTTTCTTTCTTTTTCTCTCTTGATATGTTACATTGAGACTCCCTGACGGAAAAAAAAAATGTTAAAGCTAAAAGTAATGGATTTCTTGGGACAAATTTGATCCTTCAAAGAAAAAAAAACTATACATGAGAAATGGCTAAAATTCAGCCATATTGTTTACCGCTTTTCAGGACCAATGGATGAGAACCCTGGAAACTGACTTTGGAGAAAGTACATTTCATCCAGCCACATCTTTA
This sequence comes from Iguana delicatissima, assembly GCA_948472985.1. Lineage (NCBI taxonomy): Eukaryota > Metazoa > Chordata > Lepidosauria > Squamata > Iguanidae > Iguana > Iguana delicatissima. The sequence goes on from CAOKZL010001557.1 coordinate 20,642, forward strand.
TAAGCCTTTTCTTGTTTTTTCTTCACCTCCACAGGCATTACTATTACGCCACCCAGCAATCCTGCTCTCAATTCTTTCTTGAAAGTGAACAAGGATCATTTTGGGTTTTATCGTGTTAATTATGAAGTACAAGACTGGGAGGATTTGGCCAATATCATGATGGATAACCACCAGGTCAGTCTGCTGAAACGGATGTGGCCCTTGGTTTGTGGGATGTGAGAGCCAGAGTAGGTAGCTGTTAGGGTGATGAAGTAGGACTTGAGGGGATCCAGAAACAAGACTGCTTCTTTGTTTTTTTTAGTAATATATACTGAGTTATGGAATTGTTTTAGATGTTATAATATTTAGATTTTTTTAAGGTGCATCACATGCTTTCTTACCAAATTTGTGTTTTAATCAGAGGATTTTATGCTGTGTTGACTGCAAAGAAATAAGATTTATTGAATCTACATCTTTTCCTTTCTTATTTTTCTTTCACCAATAGGTTTTTAGTCTAGCCGACCGTGCTGGCTTTCTTGATGATGCTTTTGCACTGGCCAGGTAGGTGCCATTATGTAATGAATTTGTGTAGAAGTGTAACATTACCATTTTGACCTTCTGCTATTGATGTCTTGAGAGCCAGTGTGGTGTAGTGGTTGAATATTGGACTATGACCCTGGAGAGCAGGGCTTGATTCCCCACTCAGCCACGGAAGCCCACTAGATGATGTTGAGCACATCACATACACACACAACTCCAAAAAGCCCCATGATAGGGTCACCTTAGAGTTGCTATAAGTTGGAAAATGACTTGGAGGCACACCACCACCACCACCACAACAACAACCACATTGATGTCTAACTGAGATACAACTTCTGAGAAAATACTTTCAAATTATATATTTAAAATATATATTCTCATGTGGACTTTTTTAAAAACCCACAGGTTATTGAGAAAATAGGAGAGTTTGTATTTATCATGGATCAGAACTAACATGGACCAGAAATAGACTCAATCCTCCCTCCCTAATTCTTCACTCATACCATAGGCCAGCATTCTCCAACTTGGTGCCATCCAACCCATCATTCCAAGCTAGCAGAGCCAATACAGTTCAACACATCTGGAAAGAACTAGGTTGGGGAAAGCTACCATAGCTGAAGTCTCATTCTGTGAGAAGAGAAACTAGTCCCTTTTCTCACTGCCTCTTCCTTGACACTTCCTTTTCTTCACCAACCTGCCTCCTGCACTTCTGACTGTTTCTTTTCAGTGGAGCTTTTCCATTTCTCCTGTGCCTTTCCAATGTTCTGACATGCCTCCAAGTCCTATTTTCTTATAAAGCATCTTTGTAAGAGATATTTACTTTTGGGCTGGGTAAATCACAGCAGAAATACAGGTGCTGTTTGATAAAACAAGGAGCTAAGGAATGTAAAACAGGTGTTTTTGGAATCCAATAAATCCAGGCCACTGTTGTTAGGTAGGAGGTTTAAACTAGGAGCCTATCAAGAGCCTAGTCCTTCTGGGAAGGAAGATGTGTGTCCGCAAGAGTGTAGCAACAGCACTGAAGGCATTTGACTCTCCCAAAATAAGAATCCTGTCCACAGCAAAATTTTCTTTCAGTTCCCACACTTGCACCATGGTGGTAATTTAAAGCTTCACTTGAGAATTAGACATCCAAAGAAAAGGCACAAAGTTACCAAGGGAATGCAAACACAACCAATACAAGAATCCTAGGTGTGAACAATTATCAGTGTCTCAGTTATCAATGTCAAGAATTAATGGGCAGGAAGAATTCTTATTTGGAGGAGGACCATGCCCTCATTTTGCCCTCCTGTAGCTATATCCCTCAGATGCTCCTTGGAGGAAGGAACTGGTAAAGCCATCTCTGCCAAAGAAAACTCTGTGAAATTCATGGGGTCACCAAAAGTCTACAGGAGACTTGAAGACACATGCATGCACATGCACGTACACCTATATTCCTATGGGTGTAGGGAGCATGATTCCCTTCATGCCTCTTCTCTCCCCCAAAATATATTTTTGTGTGCAATAGATTTTCATATTCCTTCACCTACAAAAATCTGGTCCATTTCCACATTAATCTGTGATGGAAAACATATGTTCTATTAAAAGCAACACATAAATATGTATTTTCTCTCAAAATGCATGCTCCTTTATTTAAATTGGGGGCGTGCTGAGACATTTAAACTACTTTCAACTTTGAGGAATGCAACGCTGGTGGACAGCTAACTGAGAGGTGCAAATCAAGTCATTTTATGTAGGAATTCCTCAAGCATTCTTAGCTGAGAGCTGGAGAAGCAGATATCAGCAATATACATTTAACAAGTGCCTGTCTATGTCGCTTGTGTATTCTTTAATGTACTGTGTATATTGTTAGTAAAGTATAAGACAGCCTTCCCCAGTCTGATGTCCTCCAGATGTGCTGGACTATATATCCCATCATTCCCACCCAGCATGGCCATTAAATGGGGATGATGTGAAGATAGTCCAGCATACCCAGAGGGTACCTGGCTCACATAGAGGTTGGTATAAGGAATAACCTTTACAGGGTTGAGTGAAGGACAAAGACTATAGATGAAATCATAATCAGTGCTAAATTGGATTGTTATTGCCTGTTCTTAAGTAAAGAGTTGTTTCCCCCCAATACTTTCCCCAGGGCCAGACTTCTTGATTATTCTTATGCCTTGAACCTAACAAGATACCTGAGAAATGAAAATGAATACATACCATGGCAAAGAGCTGTTGTAGCTGTATCCTATCTTGGAGACATGCTTGAAGATGATAATATACTCTATTCCAAATTTCAGGTAAAACTGCCAGTTAAAGACAAAAAAATAAAGAAATTTGAGTTTTTAAACACTGATCTTGATAAATATTTTCTTACCACAAGGGGCTACGCTGACCTCCTCTTTGCTCCCCTTTCTCTGTTTTATTCAAATAGGCATCTGAGTTTCATAGGATATGATACAAAAGGTTTTTATGGGGGTGTGGGAGCTGCATTTTTATCAAACTGTGGGTGTTTTTACATGATAGCTGATTTAGTTGTTTTGTTAAAAAGTTTTGTATCATAGAGTTTTAGCCCTATCTTGTTTTAATCTTGTTCTGAGCCTGGTTAGCCTCATGTAAGACAAAAGGCAAACAAACAAACAAACAAACAAATATATAAAAAAAATTTTTAAAAAAAGTTATTGATCTAGAAGTGGGAACAATTTAGGACAAGTTAACAACAATTGAAGAAGTACTCTTAAATTGTTTGGAATTCCTGCTAGCAAGGATTATCCTCATTTCTGAAATTCCTTTCCGTTCCATGGTTTTCTGCCCTCCCCTCAAAAGTATTCACTTGGTTCTTTTCTTGGTTCTTGGTTTTGTTGTTTCCTCCCACTGTAGGATCCTCTCTCACATTTTTCTCCACTGATACAAATGTTGCATGTCATTCAAGTCTGATGATACATTTCTCTTATGGGATGGTAACGTTTTAGCTAGATAAGCTCTAGCAGTTACAGAGTCAATTCATGCAGCAGACTTTAGACATTTCTTTTTGGGGGGGGATTTCAGCTTCCAGAATCTCCCAAGTAGCTTGGCCACTATTACTATGCTGGCTTAAATGCAGAGTTTGGAAAGTTACTATAATGACATGTTGGACCCGCCCATAACAGGACAGAGGGAGGATGATCTTCTGGGCTACAGAGCATTATCTCTGCTCAGTGTGATGAATGGCTTCACCATGTCACTGTAGTCATTCTACTTAGAAGGAACATTTTGAACATTCTTTAAATGCACACAACACAGTAAAGCCATCGCATGAAGAGTTACTATCCTATCCTCATCTACCCAGCATAACCGAAGGATATGATAACTATGTTATGTACAATGCAGTGGAATATGTATAAAATCTAATGATTCTTCAGCTCTTCTCATTTAGCATCAATGTAAGAGAGAATTATTGCCCAAAAGATAATGGGACAACATGAGCAGCATGTCATTGGGACAAGTTCTGTTGACACAACAGAATGCAGACTTTTGTGATAACAATGGGTGAAGTTGGAATGTATGTAATGGGGAGACTATTTAGCCAGGCACAATGACGGTGGGATGACGAATAACTTGTTTATTGTGCTCTTGCCTCACCCACACCCATCCTAGTGAAATTCCACCCACAGTCAAAGATCTGTTGAATGCAAAGATTCAAGCTGTGTTAATCAACTTAGGTTTATCCCATTAAAAAGTAACATACTGGCTATGTTGAATCTCTTTTGAGTACTCTGACTGGAAATCTTTTGGTGCATTACCCTAGCGATTGAATGTTTTGAAGCAGTAGCACTGAAAACAGGTGAAAACCTGCTTATTTTGAGCAGCCTGTTTCTCAAGTGTTTGACTTTCTTCGTGATTGCTGCTTTTGCAGCCTTTTTCCTCATTTGCCAGCACTAACACTCTCATATTTATGCCAGACTAGCGTATCAGCAGAAATTCAACTTGTGTTTCTATTCATAGAGAGCCAGTGCTGTGTAGTGGTTTGAGCACTGGACTATGGCCATTTCCGCACTAGACTTTTATAGACTTTTGTAACATCCTATAGGATGTTTCAAGTGGAATCATAGCGCTATAAAAGTCTAGTGCAGAAATGGCTTATGATTCTGGAGACCAGGATTCAAAGCCTCACTCAGCCATGGAAACCCCCTGGGTGAACTTGGAAAAGCCATGTTTTCTCAGTCTCAGAGGAGGCAATGGCAAACCTCCTCTGAATAAATCTTGCCGAGAAAACCCAATGATAGGGTTGCCTTGGAGTTGCCATAAGTTGGAAATAACTTAAAGGTACACAAATGTGTTCGTAATGTGCACAGAGTTTTGTTTTCACAAAAATAATTAAAGTATGTGCCTTCAACTGCCTTTTCAACTGATGGTGATCCCATAAATTTCCTGATTTTTTTAGAAATATATAGAAGTGGCTTGCCATTGCCTCCCTCTGAATGTAGCTTCTCTCTGTGTGTGTTTGTGTGTACCTTCAAGTTACTTGTTGACTCATGGCGAACCCATGAATTTCATTGGGTTTTTAGGCAAGGAATACTCAGATATGGTTTTGCCAGTTCCTTCCTCTGAAATATAACCTATGGCACCATCCAAGTACTAACAATATTTGACCCTACTTAGCTTCCAAGATCACATGGGATCTGGTGCCTTAGCAGTACTTGGACCTCAAATCTAGTCTACAGCTCCTGCTATTCCCTGATGGTCTCTCTTCTAAGTATAGTATAAACCAGGCTCGACCCTGGTTGGCTTTCAAGTTCAAGGAATCATAGAATCATAAGAGTTGGAAGGAATGACAAGGACTACCTAGTTCAATCTGCTACCATGCAGGAATACACAACTAAAGCACTCCTGAAATATGTACATCCAATCTTAGTTTAAAAGTCTCCAAAGATGCCACAATCTGTGGCAATCTATTCCACTGTCTGAACAGCTCTGACAGTGAAAAAGTTTTTCTCAGTGTTTAGGTGGAATATCTCTCTCTTTCAACCTCTCTGAGTGTGTGTGTGTGTGTGTGTGTGGAAACTGAATTCATTGGTTGTGTTCTAAGCTCTGGAACAGCAGAAAACAAGCTTGTTCCATTGTCTGCCTGACATCCATTCATATACTGATATCCCACCCAGTCCTATATACTTCAGTGAGCTTACCAGAGAGCAAAGCTCAGTAGGAAATAGAAAATAGAGGCTCAAAAATGCTGTAGCATCACTCTGCAACTGGTGTTATAAAAAACACACAGCTGTTATTGATTCTGCCTCATTTCTTAAGCAGTGATTTGTTTGAAAATGTTGCCATTCTTTTGTTTTGCAATTTTTTAAAATCATAGGAAATCACTGAAAATGTTATTATCTGAAGCTTCACAGTTTTTACTTATACTGTATCTATCTTCCAGGAATATTTTCGAAGCCTGGTCAAACCCATTGTAGATCAGCTAGGATGGACGAATGATGGAGACCACATTAATAGGTGAAGCATTTCTTCTCACTGCATATATGTACAGTCCTGAGTGCTCATTTGTCCTATTCAGAATATGCCTTACAGCTCCCATTACTCTCAACCTTTTCAGGTGCTTCTCTGTTTAGTGCTACCACTGCAGATGAATACAAAAAAATCTGTTCTTAATAATGAGATAAAAACATCCTAAATGTGTTTTGCACTGATTGTTTAATGCTAAGGCAGTTAGACACATTAGCATTAAACAATCAGTGGAAAACAGCTACTCAGTGGCCTTTTCATGCTACAGAATTATAGCACTGGGATTCCATTTTAACTGCTCTGGCTATAACCTATGGAACACTGTGATTCAATGGCTGGCATTCTCTTTCTGACATTCATATGTGTATATTAAATGTATGCATGCCTATGTTTATGTTTGGTCACTGCAGAGGTTGGTATTCACTTCCCCTCTCTGCAGGTACCAAAATCCCCCAAGACCTACTGTAGCCCTGCTGAAGCACGCCCCTCCATGGCCAATCCATGCCTGGTGGACAGTGGAACGGGTTGCAGCAGGATCTGGCTGTGCCTCCATAGTGAGATGCAAAGAGATTGCCTCAGCCACTACAACTTCTGGGGGACCCCAGCAGAACTCAGCAGTTCGGGCAATATCTTTGTGTCTAGCTATGGGGACATAGCCAGATGCTGTTACAAGTCCTCTCCCTCTCTGTCAGGCACAGGTTGGCCATGAGTGGGTGGGTTTCAGCAGGGCTACCATAGGTCCTGGATGGGGATAAATGGCTCAGTTTAGTAGTGGCTCCACATGAGGAACTATATGCTACACCAAGCCATGTTGGATTGAGGTCATAGTTTTCTGAGGGCACTAGAGCTCTCTGTCTGAGAATTCTAAAGATTCCTCCTTAAACTGAAAATCCTAGGATTCCATAGAATGGAACCATGGCAGTTAAAATGGAATCATAGCACTATTATTGTGTAGTGTGAAAGGGCTTTAGTTTTTTAATTGGTTCTATGTGCATAAACGAAAGAGAGAAAAAGTTATCATAGGCCCTTTCCTCACGGGGGGCGCGAAATGGGCCCGCGCACGCAGGGACAGAGCTTACCCGCGAGTGGGTTGCTCCGTCCCTGCGGACAGCGCGATCCGCTGTTCTAAACACCGCCGAATTTCGGCGGCGCTTGGCGGTGTTTGGCGGCGCTCGGCGGTGCCCAAAATGGCAGCCAGCGGCTTCCGGCGGCACTCCGCCAATTAGGACAGCGCGCCAGCCCGGAAGCCCGCCCCTGGGCAGATCTGCAGGGACGCGCTACCGCGTCTCTGCGGTTCTTCACCAGGGGCTGCCACGGGGCAGCGCAGGTGAGTTTTATAAAAACCACTTGCGAAGGTGGTTCTTATAAAATTCGCAGCGCCGCCCCGCGGCTGTGCTAGAGCAGTTTGAGGTCTAGAGCCTCACTTTTTTTAACTGCTCTAGCGCACCCCACGGTGAAGAAGACCTCCAAGAGAGGTCGCCCTAGTGTGGGCAATATGCCCGTGTGGAAATGGCCATAATCTTAAGTTACAATGATCACTCTTACCCCTCTTGCCAATTCTTCTGCTCCACCTCCTTCTCTCTCAATCAACATCAACCTGTAGTACATATGTCTCTTTTTCATTTAATAAGAAAGAAAGTGTCTGTGTGTAGGTCTTCTAGTACCATTAGCAATTGGCATGCGGTCCCTGTAACGTTGCTCCTTGGGCATGGATGTCTGTTGGCTTCCATTTCAGCAGGGTGGTGAATCTGCTCCAGGTTTTAGTGCAAAGTTTAAAAGAGCTATCTATGATGCTGAATTCATTTTTTGGACAGGATTCAGCACTTTGAAATGGAAGTCAGTTGTCACCACTGCATGAGGGAAAATTACATTGGTTTCAAAAACTTTAATACATAATAAGGTGCTGAACATCTAGGGATTGAAGGGGAGAACATTAGACCACAACCCAATCCCTTGAAAGTCTCATTGCCAGTGTAACCAACAAAATTTGGCAGTTACTGTTATCACGATATTGAGCCACAACTGTGGCAGCTCTCAGTGCTGAAGAAGGGTGTCATAGAAATCCCCTGCACCTTAGAGCCCTGCTAGTGTGCAGGATAGAATGTCTCCTTCTCCTCAAATGAAAAGGAAATTACAAGCAAAATATAGAGTTGTTATTTTATGTTTAATAACACTGCTGCCACTGACTTTTGGCAACTCAGTTTGCTAGCTGAGGCACTAGAGGAAAACGGAATAAGGTCTGCCAAAGTGGCTAGAATGTTTACATATAACCCAGTGAGCCAACATCCTTCAGCTTTCAAATGCTCCCTTTTATTATACAATATATTATTTATTATACAATATATATATTATATTGTTATGAACCCCAAAGTGTCTGCATAATCCTATGAATTACACTTAATAGATTGCAATATCTGTACAGGCAAATATAGAGAGAAAAATCAGATCCAGAGATACTTCAAGCATATAGAAAGGATTTTGGGCATTTTTTTTTTTTTTTGGCTTCAATAGGAGCTTTCTGTGCCATCGCTGCTTTCTCTCTCCTCACTTTCCAAGGTGGGTCATTATGGGATATTAGAGTTGCCTAATAGGACAAGACTCAGGACAGAGGACAAGACTCCTGTACTTTTAAGAGTAATGTAGAAGAGGGGATTTTAGCTGCAAGCTCTACATTCTCAAATTCACTCTTTTACACAGCCATTAAAACAGAAGTGGGCAAAATACAGCATTTTTGTCGCCTTCAAAAAAGAAGATGAATTGCTGCTGGCAGCCTTCAGGTGCAATAATGTACCTTTTAAATAGGTTTCAAAGCCTCCTTGTACTGCTTAACTGCTTAACATTGCTTAACATTAAAAGCCCTACACATTATTAAGAACTGGAAGTGGAGTTCTGCACTCTTGGGGGTGGGTGCTTGCTTCCTTTTCCAGTGGTCTGTGTGATTTCTGGAGGATCCTGTGCAGTCTCCCAGCCTTTTATTAAAGGTACAGGAGCTTTGTCCTGTTTTACACCTGGCAACACTTAGAGATATGTAGAGCTATTTAAGAAAACAAGCCTAGTGTACAAAAATATTTGTATTGTCGTTGTTTTATATGTTTAATATGTAACATATCCAAAACTAATAAAGCAGCCTTTTCTCCTTTCTTTTTCTTTCTTTCTTCTCAGTCTCCTACGTACAACAGTTCTAGATTTTGCCTGCAGCATGAATGATCCAGAGGCTTTGAGTAATGCATCTCATTTATTTAATGAATGGCTGAATGGAACAAGGTGAATGTACATCTATAGATTTCATTTAATAAGCATGCAGCAAATATACACAAAGTAAGGTGAAAGATACGTGTCTTCCTCAATGTCCTTTTCTTAAACTTCAGCCTAGATGTGAATCTCCGCCTCTTGGTTTACCGCTTTGGGATGCAGCACTCTGGCAATGAGCAAGCCTGGAATTATATGTTTGAGAAGTATCAAAGCACACCATTAGCACAAGAAAAGGAGAAGTTGCTATATGGCCTGGCATCAGTGAAAAACATCACCCTCTTGGACAGGTTTGTTTAAAAATACTGTTGATTTCTCAAAATTAAAAACGTTTATTAGCTTTTGCATTCAAAGTAATATATAATTATTGTCACTGGTACCTTCAAGTTGTTTCCAACTCACGGCTATCCTAAAGTGAACCAGCATTGGAGTTATAGTGATGAGCATAGCTGCCTTCCAAGCAGTTGGCTTGGGTTCATTTCCTAGCCAAGTTAATTTGAGAACCAGCATGGTATAGTGGTTTGAGCTTTGTACTATGACCCTCGAGATCAGGGTTCAATTCCTCACTTGACTATGGAAACCCATGAGATAACCTTGGGCGTGTCACATACTCTCAGCCCCAGAAACCCCCCTGATAGATTCACCTTAAGGTCACCATAAGTTGGAAATGACTGGAAGGCACACAACAACAACATGGTGAATCTGGCACAGGGCTATAGGGGGCTGAGAGTCTGTGATGTGCCCAAAGTCACCCATTGATTTCCATGGCTGAGCAGGGAAGTGAACCGTGGTTTCCAGGTCACAGTCCAATGCTCAGACCACTACACCATGGTATATAATACATACATTAAAAAAACAAACAGGCAGCAAATTCCAGCTGGTAGTTTGAAAAATCCATCATAAAAATCAGCAGAAAGCTAAAAGACTTGGGGGGGGGACTGCTTATTTCAAAAAGAAGACAAAGAAAGCACTGTAACTATAACTTTGGGTCCTTCTAGCTCAGTATTCTTAACTCTGACCAGAAGTGGGTTTTAAGAAAGTTTTATTCCTTGCCCTTCCTGGAAATTCCTGATATTACTTGGTGGTTTCCCATCCAAATTCTAATCAGTCCTGACCTGCACTAATAAAACAACGTTGGAGCTGCTCCAGGTCATATGATGCCCGGCTTCCCTGGAAAGAGGGTGTTGCAGATGATATAACTGGAAGAAGACCCACATCGTGCCACCATTGCCTGTGGGAATAGGGGTATACAGCAACATTTCTGAGTCTGATGATAGCAACTAATTAGGTTTAAGATTAACAAATCAATAATTAATTCCTCAGCTAATGCAAGTCTACTTTTCTAAATTCTTTAGCTGTTGGCCTTGCAGGTTTGGGCAGTCTGGGATTTGTAGTCCAACAAAAGGAAAATTTTCAGTTTTCCATATGCCCAAGCAGGTTGCCCTTGCTATTCCACAGCATCTGCCAGCTGAAGTAGTTGCCTCATTCTGCCTGACTGTAAGTCCACTCCTGTTGAGTGTTATGTCCAAAATGGTTCACTGTCAAAACACGTGTTATATGGGAATTCCATGAAAGATGAAAGAAATGTGGGGAGTTCCATTCTTAAGCAAATGTGATGTTCTTGATTTGGATTAGGGCACTGGCAAAAGGTTAAAACCTGTGCCACAAGGACAGTTCCCCCAGTTGATACCTCCTCTGAAGATATTGCAAGTTAATACAGGTCATTTTGATCAGTGGCATAGAGAGAGGTGATCAAGCCTCTTCCCCTACTCAATTCTCCTAAGCCCAATTTTTCGCAGCCGCTTAGCTGTCTTTAAAGAAAAAAGAAAAAAAACTGTGGAAAATTTCAAGTCGTAGAACCCCCATGGAATGTGTAGCTGACACTTAAACACAACAGACAGCAGGGTCACAAAGTGATGCATTGTAGATATTTAAACCAGGAAAGGAGTGGAATAAGACAACTTAGACCAAATGTCATACCTCACTATAAAAGTTGCAGTTTGGAAAAGTAGTGTTTTGTTTTGTTTTGTTTTGTTTTTTTGGCTAGGGGAACTCTCGGAGTCATAGTGCAAACAGTCACTTTTCCAAGCTGTGCACGCAGCCTCAAATTACTGTTTTCTATCCACTAGAACCCCCAAATAGCAGTGACCATAAGAAACTGATCTATGGCTTTCTAAGTATATGACCAGACTAAAATATCTTCCCTGAAGGACTGCCTGGCTAACACTACAAGTCTGAAACATGCAGCTGAAAGGGAGTGTTGGGTGTGTTTTATGACACACAGTCAGTTCACATGGGCTGACAATGAAGCCTAGCTGGCTTGGCCCAGTGCATAGGATAATAAGTTATTTAATAAGTTATTTATCGTTTAATGTGAAAATATGCCATGATGAAATATCAAAGGACATTTAATCCAGTGCTTCCCACTTCCCATGCCCACTACACCCTTCCCAAATTATGTTTTGAAGAGTCTAGTTTTATGGGCACAACCTCTGGGTTGTTCCTTGTTTGTCTCTATGTATTTAAAAAAAAATTAAAAGAGCTTTCACGTTTCTTACAAATTAGTCTTGATGAAAGCATTTCAAGATGCAGTCTAGAGCTCATTTTCCATTCAGCTCTGATGAAATAATTATGATCTTGTGCAATTACTTCATGTCTGATTCCTCCTAGATTTTTACAGTGCGTCTACAATACAACTCTCATTAAAAGTCAAGATGTGTTTACTGTTTTGCGGTACATCTCCTATAACAGTTATGGCAAAACCATGGTTTGGGACTGGGTACGCCTCAACTGGGATTATTTAGTCAGCAGGTAAGTTATAGACTCCATCCTTTAATGTGGCATTTGAGTGTGTCAGAGCAGCAGAGAGTAATGTCATCAGGAGAGACTCCTAGTCAAGTCATCCCATCTAGAATGCTCAAACTGGAGACATCATCCTTTTCAGAGAGTAATGGCTGCATCAGCAGGTGTGAACTCATAGTTCCAATAGTGAGGGTGGTGGAAATGACACATTGGCAGAGGATCTCTTGAAGACACTGGCAGTGGTACTTTGCTAACTCTTGTTACTACTTCACAGAAGAAGAGAGTGGTAAATCATTTCTGAATGGCTTTTATTTTGAAATGCTATGATGAGACAATCTAAAATTAGGCAACAAGGCTTTCTGGAAGATGAAACCCCTGGGTCAAAGGGCATTAAACCAACTACTGGGAAAGGCCAAAGGACAAGTGTGAATAGTGTTGCTTCTAATGATGCAGCTGCACCCAAGCAAAAAAGACATCCAACAGCTAACATACTCAGATGCAAAAACAAAATCCAAAGGTGCATAACATACATAGTAGCAACATGGACTATTGGAAATGTGAACCAGGGGAAGCTAGACATTGTAAAACAGTAAAAGGAATATATAAACATTTCAACAGTTGGGGTAAGCAAGCTAAAGTAGACATGAATGAATACATTTTCCATTAGATAATTACATAGTGTTTTACTCTGGAAACAGCAATCTGAGAAGAAACAAGGTGGCATTAATAGTGAAGCAAGGTGTGCCAAAAGTAGTCAGAGGATATAATGCATAGTCTGACCAAATAACATCATTAAGACTATGTATGTGAACGTCACTGGAAGGCAAATAAAAAAAATCAAATAGACTGCATAAAGAAACAGAAACTTAAGCTCCATTCTCTCTGCAAAAACAACACTGTAAATGAATTGTGACAAGGGCCACACACTGCTAATACACACACACATATGAGTAAAATTAAAGTACACGAAATCAATTGCAGAGCCAAAAGATAATCTAAACAGTATCCCTGTAGAATTTAAAGCTCATATAAAGAACAGATTTGCACTACTAAACCTAATTAACCATGAACCAGGAAAACTGGCACCCCAACCAGAGATATTATCAGAGAAGAATGCAAAAATGCTGTATGAGTAGCTGACAAGAAAGAAAAAAATACGTTCGATAAAATGATGAAACTCTTGACACATCAAAGTCTGGACTTTTCAGTGTCTTTGGGACTTGCTGAAGGTCACAAGCCATATGTGGAAGTGGATTTAAGAGCCCCCCCATGTTTGTGTGCTATCCACCTAAATTCAGTTTTTTAAATTCATTTATTACATTCATATCTCTACCTTCCTGATAGCCAGGGTAATGTACAAGAAAAAACTTTTAAATTCACAAAATGGGACAATCCATCCTACCACACAAAAATATTGAAGAGCTGCATTAAAATTAAAGAATAACAGAATACTAAGCATTAAAAGCTTACTGGAACAAAACAGTCTTTACTATTGTTCTGGAGGAGGAGGAAGAAGAGGAGGTAGTGGTGGTAGTAGTGGTAGTAGTAGTAATAGTAGAAGAGGACAAGGAGGAGAAGCAATCAACCTTGTGTTCCATGGGAGTTAGGGGTCAGTTCCACAGTCAGGGTGCTGCTATAAAAGTACCCACCATTCCACCTTCTCTTGGAGATGAAATAGATTTTAAGGATAGAAACAGAATGGACTCTGCTTCTATTCCTGGCGTAGTCTGATAAATTTACAAAGCATTTCTGACTGCAGAATTTAAATGCTGTTGAGAAAATTCATCAAGGCTGACCTCTGGTTTGAGAGGGACCTTAGCATTTTTTTCCCCAGAAGGCCTCTTCCTATCAGGATATGCCCCATTAGAGAGTTTTTTCCCATGTCCTCTAAGCTTCATAGTCTTGTAGATATTTAAATCCATGTCTCTTCAGTTCTAATCTGAAATTCTGATGATTACACTTGGCTTATGTTCTTTTTTTTCAGATATACACTCAATGACAGAAACCTTGGGCGCCTACCAGCAAGAATAACTGAAACGTTCAACACAGAGCTCCAGCTTTGGCAGGTAAAGGTTTCCAGACTTCACCAGTTTGGATGCTGAGCTTAGAAAACTTATTCTTTTGGACTACAACCTCCAGAGTTCCAAACCAACAGTCACCATACTATCTAGTAGATGCTGGGCCCTTGTCCAAAATGGAACTGTTCTAAGCTATGTTGAGATGTAATGATAAATTCCAATTAATTCAGGATGTAACTGATTCCAGTATCTCCTTATAGATGTGTTAGAGGGGAGCAAGAAGCACATGAGTCTGGACAGGACCATTCTCACATTGCTAAGCTATGTTTTAGCATCGGGATCTAAATGTCAAAGTGAGTGAGTCATGGCACCATTTCTATCCCAAGTATAGAAGCTGACTGGACTGGACACTGACAATGGGACAGGAACCACATCTGAGCGTAGCTGGCTGGTTCGGGGTGCAGGGAAAGTAGGGTGGCACAGACCATTTTGTTGTCTAGGAAAGGGGAATGGTCATAGTGGTCAGGAAGAAGAGCTAAAGGTTGCCAGTGCTACCCTCATAGCATCTGCAACCCTCAGTCAACTCCCAGCTCCCATGTCAAATGGGCTGGGGAATCTACTTAAGTAAGAGAAGTGGCATGAAGATGAAGTATTGAACACATGCAATGCAGGCTCACTCCAAATTTGGAAGCCCCCACAGATGTCTTCAATGCTGGCTGGGGGATTTTAGGACTTGCAAACTCCCAAACTAATTTTTCCCAAGCTTAAGAATCACACTGGTCTGATTCTTCAGCTCAAAAACATGGCAGCACCCCACCAAAGTATGAGAGTACCAATCCAGTTAGAAGACTGTTCAGTACTATTGTATATTGGTATGTAGCTGATATGAAACTAGTGAGGGAAACCACAGTGCATGAGAGAGTGTGCCCTGAAAATATAGAGATAAGCAAAATAATGGTTAATCCCTTGGCAAACAAGTTATCTCATACTCATTAATACACATGGTGTTTTGTTTTGTTTTGTTTTGTTTTGTTTGGTTTGGTTTGGTTTGGTTTTCTTCAGATGGAAAATTTCTTTGAGAAGTATCCTAATGCTGGAGCTGGGGAAGCATCCAGAAAACAGGCTCTTGAAACTCTGAAGAGCAATATTGAGTGGCTCAAGCAACACAGAGAAGAGATAGCAGCATGGTTTGGGAGTTAAAATGGATCAAGTTTTGCATAACAATAGGCACTTCTTTTTACCTTATATAAAATCCTAGAACTCTGTTTCCAAAATGCAACAAAAAGGGGAAGTTTGTAGAAATCTTACTTTCAAATCTAGTAAATCTGTCAATATCAAGATACATTAATTTATTGTAATGTTATGTTCAGACTAGCCAGAGGGCAATTCTAGATCCTATTTTGTCTATTAATACATATGTTCTCATTTTAAAGTAAGACTGCTTACAAAGTGCAAAATTATTATTATCACATACATAATTACAGGATCTCAATTTTCATGAGTATCAATGGTGTGTGTGTGTGTCTGTGTGTGTGTGTGTGTGAGAGAGAGAGAGAGAACCACACTGGTAATTTTGAAAATTAGTCCTTTGTTTATACAAAAACCATATTATTCCATGCATTCAGGATATCCTTCCAAGTGTACCTTCACAGCAATCCATTCCAAAGACAGAGAGAATTTAGCTTCTGACTCCATGAAGAAAAATCACATTAGATGTGTTTTCCCTAAAGAAATGAAATAGTCACCTAATGTGACTTTGTAAAGCAACCCTCATATATATTTTGCCCACTATTTTACTTGTACAGCCAGCTTGTAATTTCCAATCATTTTCACTATGCAATGAGAATAACATGTTACTGAAAAATTCTGCAAAGCATGGTCTGATAACACATGTGATATCACCAGTATCCCTTGAGAAGCCATAGCTCAGTAGAAGAGTACATGCTTTGCATAGAAAGGACCACCTATTCAAGAATCTCAGGAAAAAATCTTAGGTAGTCACAGGCCTGGAAATTCCTGTGCCTTTAACCCTAGAAGGCCCCTACCAGTCAGAATAAACTTTACTGAATTAAATATTGCAGCAATCTGACTGAATTTAAGGTAGCTTTGTGTCAGCGTGTTTAGGAGAAAACATTCCTAGAAAGTCTGTAGGTATGAATAGAGAAATGTTGGCTTCCCAGATGTTTCGGCTTACAACTTTCATCAGCCTCATCCTGCTAGTCCAATGGTGAAGGCATATGGGAGTTTTAGGAAAAAGATCTGCGGGGTCAAAGGTTTCCACCCCAGTGCAACTTGATATCATAGAAGAATATGCAATTCATCCTATTTTGCAGTACAGATAGGTATTTCTATCCTTATAGAATTAGTCTAAGCATTATGGTCTAAAAGCTATTTCCAGTTAGAACAGACCCACTGAATAGATGGCTGTATGGTAAAGTTCTGTGGTATGTTCTATTGATTCAGTGGGTCTGCTCTAGATGGGACTAGCAATTACATGTAGGGCTTACTTGGAGTAAAGGCATGAGTGTACTATCAGGCAGCATCAGAAAGAAATTTTTAAAAATGCCTTTACAATTCCAGATGATTCTTCTATGCGTTACCTGCTGTGTTTTGAAACAGAGATAGAGAGTAGGGTTCCAAGATGTCCCATTCTGGCCTTGAGTTTCAGGGCCTGGACCTTCCTCTCCTGTCCTCAGGGTGAGAGCACCGCCTTGAAAAGTATGTGTAGATAAACATTCATTTGTTAGAACTGCTGTTTCTTAAATGAATGGCATACTGCTGTTGATGCTTAATGTATCATGCTGAGTGACATCACCGAGGCTTTCCCTTGAAATGTCACCCCTGAAATGTCACTAGGGCTCACCTCCTCTGACATCATAAGGGGTTGTCTCTAGATATCAGGTTTTCTAGTTGTCCCTGAAATCTCAGAGCCTGACTTGGCTACTCTAATGAGGAGGGCTTGTGTGGCTCTCCAAATGTCATTCAACTGCGATCCCCGTCACAACTTGCCAGCAGAGCTAATGGTAAAAGATGTTTGGAGCTACAGTCCATGAATCAAATGTTCCCAATTCTTGTTTAAAGAGTAGAGGGTGAAGGGCTGCCATGCTCATCCAGAGCTTGAACAAATCACTTCCTGTGTTGCCTGGGAGATTTGGGGAGTTGTAATACAGTATATATAAAAAAGTAACATTTCCAAAACTGGTGCTCTATTAAGTCAAAAAAGTTCTTATGGAACATTGTGGCCCTGCAATGACACTACAATGCACACAGTAAAAAATTCTAAACATGTATAGATGGGACTCAGATCATTTGCCTATTAGCATTAGTGTTACCTTGATAAGAGTCATGTGTACAGCGGCTCCAAGGTCCAAATATTTATAATCAGGATGCAAAAGTTGCTGGTTGAGTGCTATATCACTAATGTCCATGGTAGTGGTTTGTTTTTAAATCACTGAAAAAGATTGTGATTAAAGGGTTTTCAATTTTAAAAATCATTTGTCTGTTCTTTGGAAGGCCTCTCCTCTGATATGTCATACAGTAGCAAAAAAACCAACAACATTTCTTGGATAAGGGTACTTGACATGCCAATATTTCATTCCCAATGTTTCCCTTGAAGATAGCTCAGAACGTTCAGCTAGTTCAGAAGGCTGGCCAGCTTCTGACAGAGACGATTTCAGACAAGGTGTAAACTGCTTGTCCTTCAGTGGGATTGACTATGTGCTGATCTATACCAACTCAAGATGTGGGATATTTCTTCTATCAGAAAAAGAAAATTTGTGGCCCTCCAAAAGTTGTTGGGCTGCATCTCCCATCATCTTCATTGTAAGCTGTGCTGGCTATGGCAAGTAGAACTTGAAGTTAAGGGAGGTTGTTGATGGGGCAGATTTAAAGCCCCCTACTCCACATGGGAAAGTGTCTGTCCAGATCCTTCCTGCTCTTCCCCTCTATCCACAATGCCAAATTGTGGAAGAACTAATCCATTAAAATCCCATGTAACTTGGCCCTTTGTTTTCATAGTTGCAAGTATTTGACTCTGGAGAACCTTCCACACTAGAGTCTTCTAGTACTACTAGTGTGCAGTCGGTTGGAAGCAAGTTTATCACCATAATTCCACGCAACTAGGGAAAGAAACATAGCATAAGATATGTAATGGTGGAGGTGAAATGCCAGTAAAAACACCACTATTCAGTTGTTCGTTGAGAAAAAGGCAGTCTTGCTTCAATAGTGATGATGGGATAGCTCTGTCCATCTCTTTTGCCTATATCAAGATAGATGGAGGTCGTAGAGCTGACTGCATAGCACCCATAGCTCTGCTCTCCAATATCTCATTACTCCTCCTTGTGGCCCAGGGTCTTCCTTTTGAGGTAGCTGGCTGGCTTTGTCTGATGACTGTCTGAAAGACAAGCCGAGACGTAAGTGCAGTGCTGAAAACTAAGGCACACACTGGAAGGGCAAATGTTCATCATGACAGTTCCCACAGCCACACCTTTCTTGAAGCATCCAAAAACTTAAACACCTGGCCTGATCTGTATCAACCAACCAGTTGTGGTCGATTTCATCTCCATCAGAAACACTTCATCTTATAATCTTAATAAGGCTTAATTGCCCATTCGAGAAAAATATTTTGCATGATATCAGGACATGCTCACCTAATAATATAGTACAGCTTGCAAAATGCATTCCCCGCCCCCGCATCAGCTACTTTGAGGATTGTAGCAAAGCTCAGAGGCAACAGGGACGCTGGGTGCAGCAGCAGACAATATTCTTGATCCTGCTAGTCAAAAAATCTTGGTGCTCTTAACCCTAAAAGCCTGGTGGTTCCACTATAATGTAATGCATCACCAAGTGGGAGAGCTGTGTTAGATGAGTCAGCACTGTTGTGTCCTTATCCAAAAAGCTGGCACTGCAATGGCATGTAAAGATTAAAGATCCCCATAAATAGAGAAGGTCAACAAAGAAAGAGAGCCAGCATTGTGTAGCATTGGACTATGACTCTGGAGACCAAGGTTCACTTAGTCATGGAAACTCACTGAATGACTGGGCAAGTTACATTCTCTCAGCCTCAGATAAACTTCCTCTGAACAAACATTGTCAAGAAAACCCCATGATAGGGTCATCTTAAGGCCACCAAAAATTGGAAAGGACCTGAAGGCACACAACATCAAGGAAAATAGTGCAAGTCCACAATTTGACAGCAACATCAACTAGATCCTCTGGCATACCCAAGTTAGCACATGGTGTCCATTCAAAAAAAAAAAAAATAACTGGCATAGAAGCCCCTCAGGGTTTCTTCTAGCCAAACTCAACATTCCATCCACTGTAGTCTGCCAGCTCTTTTGGAAAGGTATTCTACCCAATTCTTATAATCAATGTCTCACCAGTAGATTCCAAAAATTATCATGTTCAAACACAATGTTGTGAACCCAACACAAATGAAATGATGAAAGAAGGAGAAAAACAGAAAATTACTAACAGATCAAATTAAATCTATAAACAAAGATACGAATTAACTGGTGAAAGCTAAAGAATGCAAGACGTTCAATAATTTTCCACCAGGATGTATTAAGAGTAGCCTCTAGTGGGGAAAAGAAGGCATTACAGACAATTAAAATTTTAAGGTCCTTTTATTAACACAGAGATTCCCATGGGTTCCAAAACATCCGCTGATCAAAGTCACAAAATATTCCTCACAATATTGTGATGTTTGTCATGGGTCCATTAATTTATCCCAGCTAATATTCCAAAAGAGTATGATCTCAGTCCAATCCATTTTATGTCTTCTTTTGGATTAATATGCCTCTAAAGGAAGAAAATCAACTCATTTGAAGTCTGGTGCTGGATAACAGTTCTATGTATACCATAGATACTAAAAAGACAAATAAATGGGTCCTAGAGCAATTCAGTCCTGAACTCTTCCTAGAAGCCAAGATGATTAAACTGAGACAGTTTTGTTCTGGACATACCATGTGAAGACATGACTCACTAGAAAAGACAATATTTTTGGTAAGGTGGAAGGCAGTAGGAAAAGAAGATGACCACATTACAGATTGATAGACTCAATCAAGGAAGCCACAACTCTCAGTCTGCAAGACCAAAGCAGTCTATTGATGACCATGTGATTTGGAAGTCCTAAATTCATAGGGTTGCCTTAAATTGAAGCACCAAGTTAACAACAATAACAACAAATAGAATTGGAAACAATAAGTGATCTTTTATTTGTCATTTATTCAAAGGTTCAAAACTCAGTGACAATCAGTTCTGAACTGCACAGAACGATCACACTGGCAAAGGGAGAAGGATACAAGCCAGACTTCCCTGTAGTCCAGCAACTTTCCCAAACTAGTCACATCTCTAGATATTTTTTTGTCTAGTCTCATCCATTTCTGCTCATTTACCAGACAGCCAGTGTTGTCCAATTGTTGGAGTGCTGAACTGGAACATGGGAGATTTCTGCTGGTCCTACATAGTCATGAGAAACAAAGTGACTTTGGGCATCACTCAACCTGACTTACTTCACAGTGTTGCTGTGAGGATAAAGCAGAGAAGAAGTGACCCAAATATGTCAGCTTGAGCCCACTGGAGGGAATGTGTGTGGGGGGGAATCACTGTAGCTATATAAATTATAATGAGTAATATCAGTAACAGATGCACCATAGGATCCGAAAGTAAAAAAGGAAGGTGGGCTTAGTCTCTTAAAAAAAATAATAGATTGTCTCTAGATTTGACATAAGTAGAAAAATTTTGTTTTTCAGCTTAGCTTTTCCATACTTAGCAACTCTCATGCATGTTACCTAAACTAAGTAAACATAGGCCTAAATGAAGTATAGGTACTCCAGTTCTGAGAGCAGCTTATCTCTACGGACTTAGAAGTGTGCTCATTTTACAACACTTGAAGCAAGCAAACAAAACAAGGCTAACCCCTTTGTTTGAATACTTTCATAAATTCTTCAGATAATCAACAGATGATCTCGTCATGAACAAATTCCCCCATTTCCCAGAATTCTCTGTTGATACCACACTGTGGGGGCTCTGAAGGGAACATTACCTGGAAAGGCCAGAAATGTTCCCATTTGCAATAGATTACAATGAGTCCTTTACTCAATGTGCTGTGCTAGACATTTTGTAGGCACTGATTTTGCATGCCAAGTTTTCAGAATATTAAGTGACAGCCAGAGACACGCAACTATGAAATACCAGGTATTTTAATACAGAAAGAACTTCTTCTTTTCAAACTATAATCCAAAGTTCCATATCACAACAGAATGGAAAGAGAAAGGAGAAGATGTAACTGTTTAAGACAATCAGGTCAAGTTTTTCCAGAAGTTTTGCTTTCTTTGTTGTTGTTGTGAGCCTATAAGTCATTTCCGACTTATGGTGACCCTAAGGTGAACCTATCACAGGGTTTTCTTGGCAAGATTTGTTCAGAGGGGATATACTTTAGCTTCCTCTGAGGCTGAGAAAGTGTGACTATCCCAAGGTCACCCACTGGACTTCCATGGCTGAGCAGGGACTTGAACCCTTGTCTCCAGAATCTCAAACCACTTTTGCTTTTGAGCACCAGGGAAAACACACTTCATGTCCTAATCAAGAAACCAGTGCTAGCAATTGTTATCTATACCAAGAGCAGGTCTTTTATAAACCACATAGATCTTTGTTGTCCATTAAAGAACAAGGCAACCCAGCATACTTTATAAGCAAGTGGGATAGCTCAAAACAATATATGGTACTGTTGCTGAGAAAACGTACCTCACTGTTGTGAGGATTGCAGCTAAGCTCAGAGGAAAGAAGGACGTCTGTAGGGAGCAAGGGATAACATTATCATCCTCACTAGTCAAAAGATCCTGATACTTTGACCCTGTAAGCTTTGGCTCTACTACCATAATGATTAGGAGAGAATTTTAAGTGGGGAAGAAAACACTCTATTCATGCCAATTAGAGTTGCCAGGTTTTCAAAACAGCAATAAAGGACAGTTGAAATTCATGACATGCAGGGTTGGCAATCAGGAAGCAGCTATTAACAAGTTTGTGGTCTACCTAAATACCAAATGAAAGTATTGATTTCAGTTCATTTAACAATGGCTTTTTCTGTTAAATTAGCATACAGTCCACATTTGTTAATTACATGATGCACACATTTCTCTTTCTACAAAGGCTCCATACGCCAAAATACAGGAACTGTGAGTGCCTTATTCAGCCTATATAAAAGGAAAAGTTTTCCAGACCTCAAATAGGGACATACCTTTCAGTAAAGGACTCCTTCCAATCCTATAACAGTCAAGTCTTTCAACCCTCAAATAAGGGATATCCCTTATAATAAGAGACCCCTGGCAACCTTAACACCAATGGAAATTTTAACCAGCTTTGGACATTATCAATGCTGGTGGAATTGTTTCATCAGCTTGTAAAACAAAGCACACAAGTCAATGGTATAGTCACATCTAGGAAACATCAGTTCTCTTGTGACTTCACTAGAGGGAGCAATTTATTTTGAAAATATTAGTCAATATTAGCTCAGTGCTTAACCAAAGCTCTTGTGAGTCAACTCTCAGAAGATATTTCTGAAGTGAACACAGTTTGCGGAGGGGGGTGGAGGAAAGGGCACAGGTACAAGAGTGAAAAAGCAAAGAACACAACAGTAAATGAAAATACAATAACATTCATTTGAAAACATCTGGAAATTTCCAGGCTCTTGCTTCCCCCTTCCCTTCAAAAACCCCACTCAGACAAAAAACTACTGTATGCTGAAATCTTTCTGACCAGTATATTAACTTTGACTTCCCTACTGGCATTATTCCTCTTAAGAGTTTGCCTCCAAGTTCCTCTACACAAGCATTTCTTCTGTTCTAAGAAAACAATTCCAGCTGAAAGTCAGTATGAAACTTAATTTTAAAAGACTCACTTTAACAGTGCTCTGGGGCAGCTTTTTATAACTACAGTAAATGGATAAATAAAAATAAATGAAAAGTCTGGCTTAGAAATCAAAATAAATTCCAAAATATCTTTAAAAAAAAACTCCCAAAACTTGACAGTGGGGCCGAGAGTGTGTCAACATTTACTTTATAGCCTCTATTCAAATGTTCGGCATTTATGACTACTGTAAATATTCATTTAGGACTGCCTCTTGAAAGACAAGGACACAGCTGAGGTAATATGTTGGTTTTATTGTTCAAAACCCTAAATGACTGCTTGTTTTGTGACAACATTTTCAAGGCTAATAGTCTGATCCACAAACCGGCTTCAGGTCAAGTTTTGAGGTTTAAGAACACTGAGTCCCCTCAAGCCCTATTCAGGCTAAGTAGTTTGAATTAAGATTATATATGTTTCTTACAATGTATTGTCTGCAATTTCCAAAATAAGTCTGCCTTGCATTTAATGCAGATATGTGCCCCTTTTTCCTTCAGCTGAACTCACACAAATATGGAGAATAATTACTTGGGCAATGTACCCTCTCAGACTGTGGAGGGTCTACAACAGAACACATATTAAATGTTCACACATACTAGGTGTGCCAACATAATTATTTGCTCAGGTTAGTCTGAAACATTACAGCAGAAAATGGTGTCCCCACCCACACCTCCCAAAGATGGCCATGTTGGCAATATGGAGAAAAAAAAATCTCTCTGTGTTCCAAGCACTAAAAAGCACAGAAATAACAAAGAAAATAAGTAAACATTTGCTGCCCTTTCATTTTTTAATAAAACATGCTTCATAAGTAACATAATAGGAAAAATTCAGACACAGTAAACACACAAAAAAGATATACTACTTGCCAAAGCAGATGCTTACACAAAATCACATGGTCTATCTAAATGAATACTTTTTACCATCCAGCTGGGTTACAAACAATAAATAGAAAATGGTCTCTTACAAGTCTAGAACTTTAAACTGGACTACAATGATATACAGTTTCAAGATTTAAACAATTTCATGCCAGAATTTGAGATAATCTGCTGATGGAGACGACTGCCTCACTTTGTCTAATTAGCGGAAAGAGGTCAGCCCTTCCATCTTCATATATCTGTATGCCATTACATATGCAGGCAACTATCCCTTACATATTCCCAAAGAATGCAACCCTTGGTCTAGTTTCATGAAGGTGGGGAGCACAGAGGGTAAGATGGAGAAAGAAAACATGAGGGAAGGGGGAGATAAAATAGAGAGAGTGATGACCTCAAAATTGATCAGATTGATCAGATCTTTGGTAAGCATGATCTTTCCATCCCCTGGAAACAATATTGGTTGGGATGGGGAGATAGGGACATGATGGGAGAAGGGGAAGAAAAAGGGTGGCTTCACTCACCACTAGCAGGTGGACTCAACTGATTACCTGCATGGGAATGTAGCCTTCAAGAGAAAAAGAAAGTCTTCTTGCCTCTCTTTTACAGCATAACATCACCATAACCTCTAATTGTCCCAAGTTGGCTGGGACAGTCCTGATTAATCTTCTATCATCCCACTTTTGCAGCTGCTTCTAAAATGTCCCACTTTCTTTCTTATCCTCCCACTTTTGCCTTTTGTCTTCAGCTTACTTCAGGAGGAAAGGAAGGGGTGCAGTCCTGCCCTTTGCTGTAGATGCAGGCAAAAGCAGACTGCTGCAGCTCATCCTAGCTTGTGTATTCTTCCTCATTAATAACTGTTGCCATCTTGACCACGTACTGATGTTGCTTGATCACATGTGTCCTGGTTTCCATCCATCAAATATTGAAGGGTACACATCATCTGAGATCCAGTGTGCTGGAGAAGTTTCATCATTATCTGCAATGATGGAGACCAGGGTTTGAATCCCTACTCAGCCATGGGAACGTACTGGGTGATTATGAGCAAGTCAGACCCTCTCAGCCTCAGAGTAAGGTAATGGCAAAACTTCTCTGACTAAATCTTGCCAAGAAAAACCCATGGGAGATTTGTCTTAGGGTCACCATAAGTGGGAAATAAATTGAAGGCACACAACAAGACAAGACACATCATCCAGCTCTTCAGCCAAGAGTAGCCGAATAATGGAAAAACTGGGGTAACTATACCCCACTACCCACAAACAATAATTTGACATAAGTTGTTGCCAGTCTGAACTGATAACACTGATCAAGACACAGAAGTGGCCTGACTATGCATAAAGCACATTCACATATGTCCTTTCATTGCTGGTGATTCAGAAAACCTGAAGTCTCAAGCTCTGAAAATTAACGCATGGCTCCCTTCTGGTCACTGATCCAACTAACAGAAAGCCTGGGAAGATCATGGGGTGGGTGAATGTTCAAGTATTATATTGAAGAAAATGGCACATTTCTGTAGCTGAATCAAAGTCGAAAGGTGTTGAAGACTTTTTAAAATGCTCAAATGAAAAGCTCTGAACTGCAAAGAGTTAAATCTGAAACCTGAATTTCTCTGCAAACATCTTGGATTACATGCAAAATCCTTTAAACACTCCAGCTTACCCATGAAGCCTAGGGAAGCTCAAGATCCTTGGCCTTCAGGGGAATTTCACAATGGACCACCCACAGGGAAAGTTGGAAGTTGGCATCTATGCCAGTGCAGTCCATTCTTAGGAAGCTCTTCCAAAGACTTCTGTGGA
Organism: Iguana delicatissima; assembly: GCA_948472985.1. NCBI lineage: Eukaryota > Metazoa > Chordata > Lepidosauria > Squamata > Iguanidae > Iguana > Iguana delicatissima. The sequence goes on from CAOKZL010001557.1 coordinate 46,274, forward strand.
CTTCCCTGTGGAAACAAAAACATTAATGGAAATGATTGGTCTGGTTGATATGAACTGGAAAAGGGCTAAGGCATAAATCATATCTGGCATTACATTCTTCAAAACATTGCAGTTAAGCCTCCTTTTTTTATCCAACTGGCCTACTTGAGTCAACTACTGTAATGACACAGACACTAGTGTTAACCAGTTCAGATAGATAAAGATCTACAAAGAAAGCTATAAATAGAGAGGTATATGATGTATTATATTATAATATAGCGTCTGCAGAAGAGAAGGTTAAGAGGGGACATGACAGCCATGTTTAAATATTTGAAGGGATGCCATGTAGAGGAGGGAGTGGGCTTGTTTTCTGCTGCTCCAGAGACCAGGATAAGGAGCAATGGATTCAAGCTGCAGGAAAGGAGATTCCATCTGAACCTCAGGAAGAACTTCCTTACGGTCAGGGCTGTCCAGCAATGGAATATGCTGCCTCGGAGTATAGTGGAGTTTCCTTCTTTGAAGGTGTTTAAGCAGAGGCTGGATGGCCATCTGTTGGGAGCACTTTGAGGGCGTTCCTGCGTGGCAGGGGGTTGAACTGGATGGCTCCTGTGGTCTCTTCCAACTCTACATTTCTATGATTCTATGATATTATAGATTTATCTGACTCTATGTCTGTAGAAAGTGTATTATATAAGGTGAATGATAGATAGATGATAGATAGATAGATAGATAGATAGATAGATAGATAGATAGATAGATAGATAGATAGATAGATGATAGACAGACAGACAGACAGACAGACAATTAGCACTGAAAATTTAAATTATATGAAAATTGATAAGAAAGAGGCAGGCATTCCTGTACATTTTTCAAAGGTAGTTTGAAAAGGTGCACAGAACCCTCACAAAAGTGGAAAAAAATGTTCTTCCAAATCATATTTAACACACGCACAAAAAGTACAGTACAATCCATAGATTCAATCCATCACAGATTCAACCCACTGAAGATTCAAAAGTTAAGAACACAATACATTTGGCTCTTGGTGGGCAGCACACCAGCCTCCCCATTCTGCCTTTGAGATGGCAAGGTTCCTTCACAAGGGAGAAGCAGACACCTGGTGGGGCTTGTTGCCACCACCACTGCTGCCCTATGTAATTTTTAATAGGGACTTACAATCTTCACCTTGCATTCACAGTCTCTTGCAGTCTCTCTTGGACCATTTCCACCCCACACTGCTATAGGGCTATTATTCTACTTTCAACATCCTGTGGAATCCTGAGGTTTGCAGTTTAGAGAGCGGTATTTAGAATTCCCAGGCAGAGAGCTCCTTGGCCTCAGTAAACTACAAACCCCAGGATTCCACAAGATGTTGAAAGTGGAATAATAGCACTATAACAGAATAGTACAGAAATGGCCTCAGTCTCTCCAAGCCTGCAGAGAGACTGCAAATGCAAAGTGAGATTTATAAGTCTCTGTTAAAAATGGTGTAGGGCAGCAGGAGAGGTGGTAGCATAATAAAATAAGCAAATCCACTAGTGTGGATGTGGAGGGCCAACTGTTGTTTGTTTGTTTGTTATTCAATTTTTACACTGCCTTTCTCCCAGGATGGTTTTCAAGGGAGCTAGTTCTGATGTATTACCTTAATAATGAACAAAATAGACAAATATATAAACTAAGTATTTTTATCCTTTTAATAGCAAGGTTAGATATCTAGTCTTAATTACAAATTCTCTAGTTCTAATTAAAGATTATTCCCACTTCCTATCACATACATGGTCTACACCACCAGAGAATGTTATTAAGATGGGCATATTTTGTTTACTGTGTTGTAGGTTCTCACATTTGCTTCAGATCAGTGGTGACTGATACCCACTGGGGTTAGTGGGGCAGAAGGAAGCATCACTAGAGACAAAGGCCATTTCCATACTAGGCTGTTATAGCGCTATTATTTCACTTTCAACATCCTATGGAATCCTGTGGTTTGCAACTATTATTTCACTTTCAACATCCTAAGGAATCCTGTGGTTTGCCAAAAGACCCTTCCCTAAACTGCAAACCCCAGGATTCCATAGGATGTTGAAAGTGGAATAATAGCACTATAACAGTCTAGTGCAGAAATGGCCAAAGTCAAGGAGTTCACCAGAGACAGAGTCAATTCCATTTTGTCTGCTACTCAACCTCTTCCCTTGTATGGTCTAGGTTTACTTTGTACCTTTCTGCTGGTTGGTAGAGTTGTTGAAATTTAAGTGAGTGATGTCCCAACTGCCCCAACCTTAAGACGGTCCTTGGATCAATAATTCTTTAAAAAGCACCTCTGCTGAAGAGCGGCTAATAGACAAATCTACTGAAATATAAATCAAAACTTTAATAGAACTAGCCATTGACATCACTGAATCAGTCAACTGATAGGTTGATATAAGGAAATCTATACAGTATGCCATGTGTTCCCTGTTTCAGGCAGTACCTCTTCAAATGCTGAAGTATGAGAAAATTTACAACAACATTATGAGGATGTTTATCAGTTCTACTGCCTATCTTATGAATGTTGATGCTTTGGGCCAAAGTTTTCTGGATATCCCACAAAAAGCTCGGTTCAGCTCCTGGGAACGTTCAGATGCTTGCTTGTCAGCAGTTCTTAAAATTCACTCCCAGAAGCACCTTCTGTTTTGTCGTGCAAGGCAAATGCAACAGCTGTCTATCTTTATGTGGAAATCTCATTTAAAAATAAGGATGTCTGGAGAAAGATACAAACAAGGAGAGCAATGCCATCAGCTCAGCCTTGGCCAGAGGCAAGAGTTGCAAACTGCTGATGGAACACTGTGCTGGTCATACTGGTGGGGGAGGAGCATCTGGGAATTGTAATCTGAGAAGTAACTTTTCCAAGCTCTGAATCCTTGCCTCTGTGATAAACTGTCCGGGTGGCCTTCATTTCCATGATTATGAATACCACTATCATTCAACCTCAGTCACCTTTCTGTGAAGGTGGATAATAATATCTGCCACAGATTACTGAGATAGTGGAGGCAGGCTGACTATGATGTGGTTGGGACGTAATGATCCTAGTCTAATATGCAGTTTATCAGCTGAGAATGAGCCACATGCTCTGTCCTTGCAACCTAATTGCTCTTGTCTTTCTGATGATAGCTTTGCTGGTGACTTATAACAGTCTGTTATGGAAACATAAGGCAGCTTTTCACTAGTGATACTGAGAGATGGCAGCAAAAGTTGTCAGTCTTACCCTTTCCATATTACACAATTGTAGCATGTTCATTCCACTGTAACTGCCATGTCTGGATGATATGAAATCCTGGGATTTCTGGTTTGGAATGGCACCAGAGCTTTTTGACTAAAAATTAGAAATTCCCCCTCCTTAAACTTCAGATTCTAAGATACTACAGGATGTTACCATACAAGTTAAAATGGAATCATAGGCTATTTCTGCACTACACTGTTATAGTGCTATTATTCCACTCTCAACATCCTACAGAATCCTGGGGTTTGCAGTTTAGGGAGGGATATTTAAAATTCTCAGCCAGGCGGCTATTTGGCCTCAGTAAACTACAAATCCCAGAATTCCACAGGATGTTGAAAGTGGAATAATAGCACTATAGAAGTGTAGTGTGGAAATGGCTATAGTGCTATACCTGATTAGTATAAAAGACATCTCTGTCTGGAGAGGAAGCTGCTATGCCAAGTTATTCCAGAGCTGGAAGCACTGCTTTCTCCCTTCTAACACAGACAAGTTTTACTGCTGTCTCTCCCTCTACCCCCATTGGCATCACAATGCTCACAGCCACTATGGGCTCTGTCACCATCCCACAGCTTACACCAGTGCCTCATCCCATGCTGGTCTAATTAGGCCAGTTAATAAGATGAGCCCCTCTTGCACCTAGCTTCATAGATCTTATATTTGCTTTCTAAATCACAGTTTCCTGTGACTTTCCAACCAGGAAATGGCATGCTAAGGGCTCCCTCCAAACCAGCATGTGGATGTAGCATCAGATTCTGATTTGCAGATGGACCTAAAGTATATTTTCCTAACATGAGTATCATGGGAAACTGGGAGGATATTTAGGGATCAATGATAGTTTTGTTAGGGCTAAGTGGTGAAAAGAAGCAATAGAGATTACAAAAGTAGTTTCACAAATTACAGATCACAGAATTCTCCATCCAAGCTCTAGTAAGAAGGGAGCATGTAGATAAATGCCTATCAGAATAACGTTCCAACAGCATACAGTATTCTGAACACGGCAAAGGGCTCTAGTGCAAACTTGGAAACATTACTTTTTGGATTACAATTTCACTGACCATACTGATAGGGGATTCTGGGTGTTATGGTCCAAACTGCAACATTCTTTAGCTCTGACTGTAGTACTGTTATGGATTGTCAGTCTGAGTGCAGATTATCCAGGGAGATGCTTGTCATCTACAGCAGTTCATAATTCATAACTCTCATCCTCTGTAAACTGAAGAGAACTGTAATAATGAAGATTCTTAGGTTCTTAGGCATAGGAGATGATGACTAAGAACAACTTTTCAAAATAATTAATTTAGGATCCAGAAACTCATCCAGTGCCTAAAAAAATCTTTTCCCAAAGAAGGGGAAATTGAAATAGAAGCCTTTGCTTTTAGGGAATACTGTGCATGATATTTATGTCAGATTGACCTGAATTATGACTTAAGATGTGGTACTAATAATTAAGGACAGACATCTAACAACATAAATTAAGAGGGAAGGCTTGTTCAAGTCACGCAGGAACAACTGAAAACATAGACCTCACACCTCCCCTTGTGTCAAAACACATTGTGCTCTGCAGTAAAACCACATAAATGGACCCTATGGTATTGAAGAGTTCAGATTCTCTGGAAGAGAAGTTCAGGAATGCTGGCAGAAAGAAGCAGCTCCATTCTTTCCAGTTCTCAATTGCTGTTTTCCTTCTTTTCTGGACTGCTGTTGTCAGCAGTGAACTTCTAGCCAAATATTGGGGGGCAGGGGAGACAGGAAGAGGAGACTGACAAGGAAGTCATTGATGTTTGGTTCTAGAGAATAAAAACCTGGAAAATGATTTCCAAGAGATCCAAGTATAGGTTCCCAGCCTCTTGTATTGTTTAAACACAATCCCATTGATTCAAATAGCAATGACTGTAGAGCTATAGGACCTGTGTCAGTCCAATATAGTTTGCTGCCTGAGTTAAGATATGAGATAAATGACTGGAAATTGTTGGATAAAGTTGTCAAGTGCCTAGAACATCAAGCCCTGCTGGAAAAAAAATCAATATGACTTCTGCAAAGGTAAGTTCTATCTCTCTCATTTTCGACTTTTAAAGCTTAAATTCCATCTCAAGACGCAATTACAGGAAACCCATTAAATTAGTAGAATTTACACAAATGTTGAGTTATCATTTAGCAGTTAAGTTAGTGGGTTTACTCTAGAGACAGCAACTGGATTTGGGCCACTGAGGTTTTTGACGATAATATACATATGGTTAACATTAATATACATAAGGATTGGGGTGGTCCATTTGTAGCTTTGATTGTCCAAAAGCCTTTGAACAAAGTTTCTTACCAGAAATTCTTGAACATACATATAACAAGCAGAACATCCCCTAAATGCAGAAATTTCTATTCCAATTTATTTTCCTCAAAACAAGTGATTTTTTTTAAAATCAGTGGATGAATCTTAGAGTGATCTTTGATTATCATACTTTGGTAATATCCATCCTTCATAACTGCAGTGCTAAACTAGTTTTCCCTGTTTCCCAGATGTTTGGACCTACAATTTCCATTTTCCTTGATCATTGATTATGCCAACCGTAGTGGTTGTACTTGCCATATCTTTAAAAATCCAATTTAGCAAAGGCTATATATGTGTATGCTTGAGATCCATTTTAAAACTTCGACTGATTCAAAATGTAGCAGGCTGGTTGCTGAATTTTCAGTGCTTAAACATCTGCATTGACTTGTCACTTGTGTCTAAGCACAAGTCAAAGATCTGGGTATGATTTATAAAGCCCTAACCTGCTATTGAAATGAATCAGTCCACCAGCTAAGATCTTCTGATCCTTTCCTCCCAGTAACTGAATCATCTGTGGAAATTAAGAGTGTGTACATGGCCAACAAGGCTTCCTTGGTGGTAGCACTCTGATACTAATACGATGAAAATTGGTTACTATCCAGAGCTTTAGTGAATAGGAGAAATTGTCCTGGTACTTACAAGACAATAACAGGAGTGGCCTCTGCAAGGAGATTTGTCTGCCATTACCATTATTAACTTTAGGTGTCAGAACAAGTTAATCCTATTCACCCAAGCTTTGAAAAGAAATTAACTTCCATTGTTCTGCTGTCTCATAGTGCCGTTTAATAACAATGGGAATAACTCCTTGACAAACTAAAAAATACAAACAAACAAAAAAGCCTAAAACAATTCCCTAAAACTTGCAAAATACACTAGTTAATTCTGAACCGAGATCCAAAGCCCAAGCTGGCCTCTCCTGCAACCCCAGAAATACTTTCAGAAATATAACATGGTTTGATCCCAGCCCTCCCATTGTGGTAATTTCCACACTACATTGTTGTATTGTTATTATTCCACTTTCAATATCCTATGGAATTCTGGGGTTTATAATTTACTGAGGCCAAAGAGCTCTCTGGCTGAGAATTCTAAATGTCCCTCTCCAAACTACAAACCTACAGGATTCCATAGGATGTTGAGAGTGGAATAACAACACAAGAACAGAGTAGTGTGGATATGGCCTGTGTCTCTGAATCTTTCTCCCTCCACTTGCCTCTCCTCTAACACCCATTGCCATTCCAGAAGTGGGCCCAATAGAGGAAGGGAAGATAGTTTCTGTATCTTCCTCACCTGTCACCTGACACATTGTAATGTGCATATCATTTGCCATAGCAACAGAGGTCGGTCCAGAAAGGGAAGCAGCCAGGAAGTGAAGTGGGAGCATGAGAAAGAAGTAGATAGATAGGTGTGTGTTCAGATTAAAAAATTAAATCAGAAGAGAACTTCCTACCCTGTAATTCTTGCCTCGAGAGTCAGCATGATGTAGTGATTTGAGTTTTAGACTGCACCCCTGGAGACTAGGGCCATTTCCTCACTAGCCTGTTATAGTACTATTATTCCACTTTCAACATCCTATGGAATCCTGGGGTTTGCAGTTTAGGGAGGGACATTTGAGAATGTTGAAAGTGGAATAATAGCACTATAACAATCTAGTATGGAAATGGCCTCAGTCTCAGAGGAAGGCAACAGCAAATAGGGACCTCAAAGGCCCCTCCCTAAACAGAAAACCCCAGGATTCCATAGGATGTTGAAACTAGAATTATAGCACTATAACAGGCTAGCGCAGAAATGGCCCAAGGTTCCATTCCCTGCTTGGCCATGGAAACCCACTGGGTGACCTTGGATGTGTCACACTCTCTCCATCCCAGCAAACCTCCTGATAGGTAGACCTTAGGGTCACATTAAGCCAGAAATGACTTGAAAGCACGAAACAACAACAGCTCTTGCCTCATAGGTCAGGTGGGCATCAAGAGACTATCATTGCTGTTTAACCTTTTTTCAGAAAGGAAGGAACTGACAAAACCACCTCTGAGCATTTTTTACCTAAGGCAACCCTGTGAAATTCATGTGATCACTTAAAGCCAATGGGCCACTTGAAGGCACCTACAAACACATACAGAGAGAGCTGTGTTAAACTGTTGCAACAAAACAAGAGCCCTGTGGGAATTTTATGAGCAAAAAAAAATATTGTGGCATATTTTGTTTGTTTGGAGAGATTTTACTGCATGTTGTACTGCATGTGGTATTTGCTGTTGTCATTATTGTTGCAATTATGAACAAGACAGGCTTAATTATGGGTTACATTCCTATCCCCACCTTGCCTACAGTATGCTCCAAGGGATGTATGTGTTTCTCTTTCTCACTATTATTATCCTCATAGCAACCTTGTGAGGTAGGCAACCACCACTTTGAGGAAAAAAGTTTTCAAAGTAAAAAGGCCAAAGGAGAGAGCTGAAATTTTCAAATTAATACCTAAGCAGTATGTGCTGCTCGAATCACAGGGATGCAAAAATTATTTGCTTTGGTTGGATTATGCCCAAAGTGTTCAAGATGAGGGCCCTAGTTCCATTGGACTGGTCATTATGTAACCATGCTTAGAAAAAGAATGCATCTCTCCCTTTTAAATATGCTGGTTACATACCTTCTAACGTTTGTTTGCTTTGCAAAGAGGTTGCCAGTAGCATTGTTTGTTTAACTCCCAGATCATTTTCGGCTCTTTATACTATAGCAACAAAGATTAACAATACTGAAGAGGACTTTGCTGCTCTGGATAAAACCAAATGGATAACCTGCATTTACACAGGCCATGACCTATATAGTTTAATGGCTCATATAGTGACATTTTCCCTCTCCAGGATTAATCGGCCCATATTAGGCTAAAGCTAAACTGTACTTAATAAGGATTTTAAAAGCCAGCTTGGTATTGAGCCAATCTTAACCATGTTTGAAGAAGAATTGAAAGTAATGTGCCTGTGGCACTTTTGATCAGTACTAAAATCTTCTGTGGAGTCTTTTGGGTTTGTTAATTGTTAATTGAAGGGTTTGTTAATTGTTAATTGCCATCAAGTTGGCTTTGACTTAGGGAGACTCTGGGAATGAGATACTTCCAAGATAAGCTTGTCATCAATACTGTTCAAGTCTTGCAAACTCAGGAGCCCCTGGCTTTCTTGCTAGAGTCTACCCACCTGTAATGTGATCTTCCTCTTTTCCCTCTGCCTCTCACTTTACCAAGCTTTATTGTTTTTTTCTAATGAGTCATATCATCTCACCATATGCCCAAGGTATGATAGCCTCAGTTTGCTCATTTTGGTTTCTAGGGCCATTTCCACACTAGACTGTTATAGTGCTATTATTCCACTTTCAACATTCTATGGAATCCTGGGGCTTGCAGTTTGCAGTCTGAGACCCCTCCTTAAACTGCAAACCTCAGGCTTCCATAGGATGTTGAAAGTGGAATAATAGCACTATAACAGTCTAATGCAGAAATGGCCTAGGGTAAATTCAGGCTTTAATGGCTCTAGAATCCATTTTTGGTCACTTTTGCAGTCCATGGAATCAGTAAAATTGTCCTCCGGCATCACATTTCAAATAGGCTGATTCTCTTCTCTTCAAGTCTCTTTACTGCCCAGCTTTCACAATCATACACAGAAACTGGAAATACTATGGCCTGGATGATCCTGACTTTTCTAGTCAATGAGATTTTTAGACTTGAAGATCTTACCTAATTCCTTCATAACTACCCTTCCTAATCTTCTTCTGATTTCTTGAATACAGTTTCCATTTTGATTAGTGATTGCACCAAGGTAGAGAAAGTCAATTGGGTTAGCTAACATATCTTGACTAATATGCATTAAATCAGAAAAATCCTCCCCTTAGATAAATTAGCATCAAATTAGGAACTTAAGTGTGCATTATGTAACTCACAAAAGGTAATTAAACGTGCTGTACTGAAGAAATTAAGCTACTAGTCTTTGATCAAACTTTAGTAAGAATGTTTTAAGAGTCAAATCCTAAAGTCAGAAGTACTGTTTGAAAAAGGGGGTGGATGGGGGAGTATTACTTTCTTGTTTGTTTGGGATCCAGATAAGTGCTGCCTTTCAGAACAGCTTCAGGAGATATGCTCTTTTTGTTGGAAATCTCAGCTACAAGGCTGGACCCAAAGGGTGCTCTTACTTCCATGCTTGCTTGCAAATCTTCTCCTGATTTTGCAACCTGTGGGTAATGGTCACCACCCTTACTTGACTGCTGCACATTCTGAAAGAGGTATGAAGGTAGGAGTGGGCCAAGAAGACCTGTAAACCATAAATGATCTGTGCAGAAAAACAAGTAGTAACTGAGATTCAACGGTATACACACCCTTCGATCAATACTACACACACCTACTCTAACAAAAAGCTTATACTATTTTAATCATTGTTAAAAAGTATAATTGTTAATTCGGAGGTCAGAAATGTTACTTTTTGGACTACAATTCCAATAATCAGGACTTGAGAGAATCACTTTTTGCACTGCAGTTCCCAGGGCTGTGTTGACCAGGGAATTCTAGAAGCTGTAGTTCAAAAACATCTTTCCTAAGCTCTGATTTAAATTTATTTCCCCTTTGGTTTCAGGGGGAAAAAAGAGTAAATTATATGCTCAGCCTATCCCTACTATAGTTGGGTAGCATTCTTTTAAAAATATTCTTCCTGGCTGGTCATTTCTTTGATCATCGTTTGACCCTCTGATCATTTTGATGAAATAGGACAAAGAAATTTCCTTAAATTATCCAAGTGCAAACTGAAGAATACAGTAATCAAACCACGGGATGGGAATCTAGGGAAGAAATTGTTTGTACAGCACACAAAAGCCAATGCCACTGTTGTTCACACCACCTGTTACTTAAATCCTGTAAAAGGAGACAGAATTTCCACATTCTGTTTCCTGGCAGGGCATGCCCATAGCAAGTGGAGGTTCAACAGGTGAACCTCCCCTGTCGCTGCATTTGGCGCTGAACCCGCTGGTTTTTCAACCCCAGAGATGCTCATTTAAAGTCACAAGAGCCCTGATAGGAGGGAAGGAAGGTGGCATCTGAAAAAGGAGAATGGCCACAAGCAAAGTTGTTATGGTCAGCGCTGGAAGACTGTTGATTTGGTGACAACAGAAAGACTGAAGAGACTGAAGGTGTCTTTTTAAAAGAATAAAGGTGTGTCTTCAGGTCGTCCCTTGACTTATGGCGGCCCGATGAATTTAATAGGGTTTTCTTAGGCAAGGAATACTTAGAGGTACCTTACCAGTCCTTTGCTCTGAAGTATAGCCTCCCGCACCTGGTATGGTTGCGGGTGGGGGGGGTATTCTTGCTATTCCCTTGTGACGGATGGAACTTGCGCGTGCCTGCCGGAGGCTCTCAAAAGAAGGACGACATGTATGTGCATGCAGGCGCGGAAGAGCGAGCTAGTCTGCGGCAGAATGGAAGCCTCCTTCAATTATCAGGGGAAGACAAGTTTTAAGCACGTGGGTGGCCCTTCCCCTTGCCCCAGGCAAGCTCGGAGAGGAAAGATTGACTCAAGTGACTTGGGGAAGGAAGGAGCCCTGCCGTTGAAGGCGAGAAAAGGGGTGGGGAAGGAAGAACGGGGCCGGAATGTCTAAGCGAAGTCGTCCTCTGTCCGCAGGCGCTCACCCCAGCAAGAATCATTTCCAGTCTATCAGCTGCTCCGCTCCAGCATCTGAGCGCGCGTGGACGTACGGGTGCGAGCGCATGGGCACACGCTCAAAGTTTCTTATACAGGTATATACCCCAATTAACAAAGCAGATGTGTTCCTGAGCGAAACTTTGATACCAGAGGCAGAAATAACATGGGATAGGTTCGGGCACCACAAAAGAAGAAGAGTAGCGCAACACGTTCCTCTAACTTTTCATTCCAAACTAGCACGTGTGATGTGAAACAACCATGTCAGTTAAATCTTGTACAAGTAAAAGCATTTCCAATCTTCCTGAGAGCACTTGAAGGCTTCTTCCAAAATGCTTTCTTCCAACACTCGCTTTCACCAGCCTCTACTTGTTTAATTATTCCTGTTTTGGTGGCCAAACATATGATCTATGGTTTTTAAACAACTTCCGATGAGCTGAAGAGGCAGACTGGTCTTCTCTTTTGCTGTTCACCCATGCGCAGTAAGGGATTCTGGAGGCAGATGCTTTTTATATTGACTGCTGTAGGCAGGTGCACACGGTACAGGTCGGACTGGCTAGAGAAGAATCCTGTTCTTTCCCAGCTCAAGCTTTATTTCACTGATTATTACAGATACGCTGCTGCAATCCGACGCTGAGCGTCTGTTTGCCCAGCCCTCTTTCATCATTCCCTCAGTGTTGATGTTGCTTAAAAACCTTCCAACTAGATAGAGGACCAGGATGAAATGTGTGCTGGCCAGGCATATGTAAAAAGACTTTGTAAAAAAAAAGGGGGGCAGCTTCTTTATTAAGGGAGGTATGCTTGTATTCTGAATGGATCTACTCACCGCCGGGAGCGATAAAAACTACACTGTCCGACAGTTGGAAGCAAGTATGGAACGTCGTTGAGCTCCTAAACCAAACTAACCACCCTTTCTTTTGCCGTTTACCTGTTTTGGGCAGTAATCAGCCTTTTCAAATTTCTTAATAGCCCTCTTGGGTCCTGTCTGGAGAGACAGGCGAAATATAAATTCAGTCAATCCATCAATAATATCATCCCTAACTTTGCCTTGACATATGGAGCAAACACTCTGTGGAGGTCGGGAAAGAGAGAGAGAGAGACAGAGAAGCTGCTTATCCTGAATTTTGGTACCTGGCTATTAGATGTTTGTTTTTGTCGAACGGTCTGAGACAAAGTGTCCTTGGAGACTTGCGGTGGAAGACGACGCAGGGGAAAATATTGTCGCGGAGCGCTGTGCAGCCTGTATCTATTGGTGTTTACTCGGAAGCAAGGGCAGCTTCATCCAAAGAAATATGCAGAGGACTGCAGTCCTGGGCGCCTGCGTCCGACGTCTCACTCCAGGAACGTCAGAATCTGCGATGCTCTGTACAACTAACTCCTTTGGGTACAGTTTGGGAGGAAAAAGCCAAACTCCCATAGCCCTGGGAGTGGAAAACAATTCGTAGACCCTGGTAGACGCTTCGATTTCAATTTCTAATATTTTCAACGGGGATTTTTCTCAAATTAATTGTCCAGAGGACTGAAGGCTTAGCCCTCACTCGTATTGGTGAGCCCAACTAGAGTAGACTCAATGAATCTAAGGTATTTACATACGTGAGGAAGCACCGTTCAACAAGTGGTTCCGTGGCTCTACTGCAATTGGAACTAGCAATAGGATTCAGATCTCGCCATTGCTACGACTCTGTCCCACTTTTACTTGGCAGTAAGCCCTGCTGGCCTCAGCTAGATTTAATTGTGGATGAAATAATATGTAGAATATGGATGCGCGTTTTTAAAATCCTACTTGCGTGTTACATGGATCTTTAGGATGTTCTCTAACTCCTTTACTACCAGTGACCTACCAAATAGTTTAAAATCGAGCTTCAGTCCACTTCTGAAGTTTATACTTCGCAAGACCGGCTTAAAGATCGACGGTGTGTGTGTGTGTGTCTCTCGGCCCTACCTCTGTTCCCTTTTTGCTCAGAGGTGGAGAGGGCCTTCTTGGTGGCTGCTCCCAGGCTATGGAGTTTTCTGGTCTCTTTTCACCTCGTTTGATGAGTAACAACCGTTTGTGCAGAAGGAACTTTTATGGGGTGCATTTGTTGCATTTTTTCCTTATCGTTTTGCTTTTTAATAACTTTATACTTTTAATATTAATGGTGTTTTAATATGATGGTTTGGTTAGTTGTGTTTTAACTTCTTTATTTTAACTTTATTGTAAGCCGCCGTGGGTTCCATGTCAGAAAAAAAAGAGATATAAAACAAATCAATAAATAATATTCTATATTTTTCTCCAGAATTATGTCTGGTATGATGCTGTAACCCACTGAAGCAGGTCGCTAGGAAATTGGTAGAATTAGCTTCCATGCGAAGCTGCATATGCTTTACTTGTGAGTAAGCCACAGGGAATAGAGTGGGATTCCTTTTAAGCAGGACGTCCATAGATTTGCAGTTCGTCGGGATTACAAATATGAGGTTTAATGTAACCAAGAGGGACCGGAAAAAATCGCTATCTCAAGCCAATGATGACCAGAACACGAAATCTTCTGCATATGATCACACCAAGTTTGCATATTAGAGTGGTGGAAGAGTCTCAGAGTCTATCTGCACTATGTAGTTCGACACCAGTTTATGGGTCAGGTTTCCATCCTAGGGTCTCTTGGGATTCGTAGTTTTCTGAGCTACTTAGAATGCTGTGCTGGAGACCTCTAGCCCAATCTGAATACCCCAGCAAAGAATTTTAATATCCTCTCCCAACTACAAATGCTAGGATTCAGTAGGATGAAGCTCTGACAGGTCAGGTTAAGAGGTGGATCCATGACAGCTAAATGGCTACCACCAAACTGCTGTAACTGTGTAGTGCAGACGCACCTAGAACTTTTTGCATCTACTCCAGAAACAGACGGTGCGCTGAGAAAATGAGGAAACTTTCCTGTGGGTGATAGTGATTCGAATCTGCTCCGGGGGAGTGGAAGTGGGAGGTGATAACTTTTCTCCTACCGGTGATGTGAGGCGGGAGATCTGCTATGAAATGTCCCGTACCTACTCCGCAGTCACCTCGGGATCCCCGGGACCCTAAGCCACCGCCAGTCTAGTAGCAGCCTCGCTCTCTGATTTCCTCCCTTTCCTGCGCTCTGTTGTTGTTTTTTTTTTTCATTTCACTTCCCACCGCCACTGAGTTTCTCCAGAGCAATCTCCTTCTGCTCCTGTCCGTTTAAACAGGGAACCAGGACAGGGAGCGGCGTTGCTGTTTCGATTCGTTTCTTGTGATGTGGAGCTGGAGGAGGGGGCACAGAAGCCTCCCCACCTCCACCAGACGGTCATTTAATAGCAGCGGCAACAGCAGGTTTCTTGGTTTTAGGGTGCAAATATTTAGTGGTAACTTAAGAAGTCAAATCGAAAGGATTAAGTGCATACCAAGATTTATAGTGCTGCTTTTATGAGGCCTTTTACAAGAATCTGAGAGATGATTCATTTTTATATGTAACATTTTACGCTGCAGTGCAGCTCCCAGGCTGTTAATGTTCAACAGAGTCTAGGGGCAAAGAAAGCGGGTCGTCCCCACCCTCCGCCCACCGCCTTTCTTCTCTTCGGCTGGACAACTTTTTTCGCCTTAGAAAATATTTCAATTACTGGACTTCAGAAACGGACTGAGACTAAGGCCATTTCCGCACTGGACTGTTATAGTACCATTATTTCACTTTCAACATCCTATGGGATCCTGGGGTTTGCAGTTTAGGGAGGCCCCTCCCTAAACTACAGACCCCAGGATTCCACAGGATATTGAAAGTAAAATAATGGTACCGTAACAGTCCAGTGCGGAAATGGCCTAAGACGGATTTCGCTTTCCTTTTGCTGACTGGTTGACTCTCTCCCTCAAATGATGACATGATGATAAAGGCAAAAATCTCTAAAATCTGAGCACAGGCGGGCCTGAATTTGTTGCTAATTTCAAGTAGACCAATCGAATCAACGGGACTTACCAGTGGGGTTGATTCTCCAATCAGCAATTAATTCAATGAGTCTCTTTTATTTGAGCTAACAGGATTGCAGCCATAAAGAGTCAATTGCATTAACAGGACTTGTTGCTATTAATTGCCATAAATTGACTTTGACTTATGGCGACCCTATAAATGAGAGGCCTCCAGGACACTTTGTTGTCAACAGCCCTGGTCTTGCAGACGCAGAGCCTCAGCTGCCTTTATTAATTCCATCTATCTGTAACGCAGTCTTTCGCTTTTTCCTGCCGCCTTCCCCGTGATTCTTATCCTGTTTTGCAATGAGTCATGCCCGCTCAGGATACGCCCAGAGTATGATAGCCTCAGTTTAGGCTTCTAGGGAGAGTTCAAACTTAATTTGCTGAGCTGAACTTACCTCTGAGTAAATATGCAAGCAGCGAGTGGGGTATCAGAAGGCACTGAAATTGAGGAATTCCCTTCTCCTAGTCCCACACTTATAGCGGTTTGCTCAGAAATGAGCCACCCTGGATTCAACGAGGCTCACGCCAATATAAGAACACAGCGACTGGCAGTCAAAACCTGTGGTGTTTAAGGTCTGGGGTTTGGGATCGTAGCGAGCAGAAACAGCCCCTGCTTCTTAAATAAGTGTCCCCCTGCTAGGATCTTGTGTTTCGCTTTCCTAAAAAGGGATGATTATGCAGATCTCCGTGTTAGTGTATTTCCTTGTTGTTATGTACCTTCAATGTGACTCTGACCTATGGTGACACTATCCTAGGGTTTTCTTGGCAAGTTTTATTCAGAGAAAGCTTGCCATTGCCTTTCTCTGAGGCTGAGAGAGTGTGGCTTGCTTAAAGTCACCCAAAGGTTTCCATGGTAGAGTCCTCGTGGTCATGGCCATCAGGAGAGGTCCCAGATCCTAGCAGCTGTTACGAGTCCCTACCTACAAACCTGTTCTAGCAGTTTTCAACTCCGTTGGGAACAAGTCTTTTGTAATGTTAATAGTTCTTAATTGCCCAGTCAAGATAAAAGCCACACACACCCCAGTACTTTGCGAACGGAGTGGGGGAATCCCACCCGTCCCAACAGTGACTGAGAGGGGTATGGCTGATATCAAAGGAGACGTGGAAGGCGAGGGGATGACTTCATTCCTATTAATCCAAAGGACTCGGATCTAAGTAGAAGCTCTCCATTTTAAGCAGTGGGAAAGATTTACCGTTTCCCTGATAGAGAGTAATCGAAATGCAGAGGAACGTCCCTCTCTCCAGGTGCGCTCGGGAAAAAAGGCCAGGGAGAAACACTACCCGGCAGCTACCGCTATTACAATGCGTAAGGCGTGGATTTTCTGGAATTAAAGCATACCCTGACACAGTCATGCAGATTCTGAAGTAACAGTATATTCTGCTGTTGGCTGGGACTCTAGACCAGCTAGGGCTCAAGGCGGCAATTCCCCGAGGATCCATCCGTTACAAAGGTCGTTGAACGGAATGGGAGGCACGCGGGAGCATTCCGATTAGCCAGCTTTTCTTGTCCGGCTGCTGGCGAAGAGTTCATGTGGTGGGAAAAACATATTTTATTCCAGATATAGCCATGGAAACCTAGAATCCCAAGCGGTTTCGGAAGTGAGTTATTCGAATCTCCGCAGCAGTGGTTCGGAAGTCTTCTCTCCCCTCTGCGCGTCCCAAGGCCAAAAGCGTAGGCTGAAGTTAGCAGGATTCCCGTCGAATTCTTCAGTTCCACTAGGACCGCATTCTAGACTCCATAGAATGCAATAAAACATGATCTTAATGGGAAATCTTCGACTTCCACACAAAGCAAAACAAAGCACGGCAGGATCACAACTTCACAGCTGTAGTCTAAAACTTTGTCCAAAAATAGCTCCATCTGCCCCCTCCAGACATAGTCTCTTAGAAGGATTCTCTCTGAATCATACAGTTGCTTTAATTTACTGGGGTTGTGAAGGGAACTGAACTATCTCTGGCCGACGTCCATTACAGACCTGAAAAAGTATTTTTAAATGTTGGAGTGGAAGACAGGCAAAGGTGAGAAAAGAAAGTCGAGCCGTTCCTAGGAAGACTAACAGGTTGATCCTCGCAAAAGAATGACGAAGACACAAACTAGGAGAATTCTGCCAGCTAAAGCTGGGGTGATGTCTGCACCGCACAATTAACAGCACTATGGCTCCGCTTTAACTTCCACGGAATCGTGGGATCTGCAGTTTGGTGAAGTACTTAGCATTCACTAATTCATATCCTCCGACGATAACGCTAGAGATTTCTGACAGAATTCTTAGTACCTCGTGGAAATATAAATCTCAGGATTCCATAAAACGGAGTCAGGGAAGATAAAGTAACATCCAACCGCTTTAATTATGTACTATAGATACATCCATAGGCCAAATGCAATGTGTCTTCAAGTCGCTAGTTGACCATCAGGTGATCCAAAGAAGATCTTTGGAACTCACTGTTGCAGTGTAAAAGCGAGAATCTAGACTTACCGTATAAACCGATGCGTGTCTACTCAGAGGCCATTTCCGCACTAAACTGTTATAGATTATATTATTCCACTTTCAACATCCTATGGAAGCCTGGGATTTGCAGTTGAGGCCTCTCCCTAAACTGCAAACCCCAGGCTTCCATAAGATATTGAAAGTGGAATAACAGCACTATAACTAGTCTAGCGCAGAAATAGCCAAGCCTATTGAGCTCAGTGGAGTCTAGGGTACAGGAATGCAGCTTTGTCCTGGACGCCATATACCCCAAATTCAACATTAGGACCCCACTGACTTCTTATTTAGCGACCTCTGGGAACCAGAAGCTGTAATAGAGTTGAAGGAGCCAGGTGGTGTAGTGGTTTGAGAGCCGGACTATAACCCTGGAGACTAGGGTTTGATTGCCCCTCTGGCCATGGAAACCCACTGGGAGACCTTGGGCACGTCAAACGCTCTCAGCCTCAGAAAATCCCAAGATAGATTCGCCTTAGGATCGCCATAAATAGGAAATGATTTGAAGGCGCACAACAGCACAGAATTGAAGAAGGGAGTTCATCAGTAGTGGAAAGCAGAGGGAAGTTGGGGCGCTATCTGTGCCGGAGATTAAAACGTGTTTGACACCATAACTGATTCCGAGGTCTAGTTCTATAAACGGATAGGACACGAATACGCAATTTGACAAAAAAACAAAAAAAAACAAACCGGGACTTTGAACCACAGGTCCTATCGTTCCTTGCCATTGGCATTTCTAATTTGGGCAGATTAGAATTGTAGCCCAAAACAGCTGAATAGCACCAGATTGTCTTGGTCAGCAGATTATTTCTAACAGAAAATTCGCAAAGCCTTCCCTAAAATTCTCAGAAACCTTCGGTTGCATCTGCACTACGCTGTTAAATCACTTTCATACCATCTTAATCGCCATCTTAAGAAATCCTGGGATTTGTATTCTGGTAGCTGAGGGGAGAGGGACTGGAGATTCAATGCGTTTAATTCTGTAATGTAGAGAGGCACTCAGGATTCCTTGGAACTTGTAGTTCAGCACTGAAGCTCTCTTGCAGAGAGTTCTAAGTACCTCCTCGATCACAGATCCCAAGATTCCTTGGCATTCAGCTATGACAAAGTATTGTGGAACTGATATAATGTAGAACAGATAGCCTTTAAATGATGTAGGTAACATGTAGGTTAAGTCTGCACAGACAGTTCCTCAGACCAACAGCAGGCTGACACTGCAAGTTTCTTTTCAAGACTCTGGTACCCAGAATTTAGATGAGAGAGATGTGGGTGTCTGGCTAGAGAGGAAGAAGTCTTACAGAGTTTCAGGGTGGGAGGAGGGAGACCTGTGTGAGAAGACGCAGACAGCTCCTTCATTCCCGGAGATCTAAGAGAATACCAGGAGCAGAGAAGTGAGTCCTGTGTGGGTGGTCTATTGGTTTGAACGTTGACCGAGGACCCCGGAAGCCCTGGGTTTGAATTCCCAATCGGCCATGGAAACTCATCAGGTCGTCACACTCTCTTCTTCTCAAAGGAAGGCAATGGCAAACCTCTGAAGAAAAAAAGACAAGAAAAGCCCAGCGGTAAGGGTCGGCATAAATCGGAATCGACTTGAAAGCACTTAGAGGAGTGGTTTGAATAGCGTATTTAGTGTCCTGAAAGTATGTCTTATTGCTGTCAAAGAAAAGATCCAAACGGAGGTGGGATGGATATCTTTCATGGACGTTTTAGATGTGTGTATTCCTACATGGCAGCCAGTTGGACTAGAAGGCCGGGAGTAACAGAGCAACCGAAGTCCACAAGCAGAGGCAAAGCTTTTGTAAATAGAAGCTGGAGCGCATCTAAACTACACAAAGCAGGTTGATATGCGATCATGATCCTATCCTATCCAACCTGGGATTTGTAGTTTCGTGAGCCACTTAGAATTCTCTGTTCCTGTTCAGGAGAGGGCATAGTTACACTGAAGGAGAGAATTCGACGCCATAGTAATAAGTCATGGCAGTTAAAGTGGTATCAAGCCTCTACAAAGGTGTAGTATAACTCCAGGACGAGCTCTGGAGGGGTGGTTGGTTGGAAATCTCCCATTTAGTCAATGCGGACATCTCCCGACTCGTTCCCAGCTCAAGGTTTCTCCCTTAACTCAGGTGTTATTACTGCTCTTCCCTGTTCGCATTTGTAATAAACCAGGGACCCTTTACCTGCCATGGCGACATCCTATATAGTTCTGGTGCTTGCGGTGTGATGAGGCACTAGGATGCTCTGGCTGAGAGTGCTAAATACCCCTCCCTAAACTGCAAGTCCCAGAATTCCGCAGGATGTTGCCATGGTATTAAAGTTGAATCATGCCGCTGTAATTGTTGCCTTCCCAGCACTGCCAGATAGCCAGCCTCGGAGTGGCTGATAACTCACTGAGAGCTGCTTTCTGCACTATTGAGCCAGGAAAGGGGGAGGCAAAGAGTCCTCTTGTTTGTACAAAGACCAAGAAAACCAGGATAAGCGATCTAAGAACAATATCGTTTAGGATGAGCAGCGGGGCAAAGGTCTCCTTCTCGCCAACTGGGTGGAAAAATCGTCAAGGAAGAGTTGAAGGAATGGGCTGGGAAGGCAGGAGGCAGCCCAACGTCATTTCTGCACTAGACTGTTGTAGTCCTATTATTCCACTTTCAACATCCCATGGAATGCTAGGGTTTGCAGTTTACACTGCAAACCCCAGCATTCCATAGGATGGTGAAAGTGGAAAAAAGCACTATAACAGGCTAGTGTGGAAATGGCCCAAGACAGAGCAATTAAGGTATATGAACCAGAATCTTCTTATAGGCCCAAGGAGAGCAGACTCACTGAACCTGGACAGTTTACTAGTCAAGTAAAACCCACTGAGTCTGCTTCAGCTGATATTTGTAGCTGGACTGAGAGGACAAAATTATACTGTAGGGTACAGGATACAGTACAGACCTTGGGAGCAAGGCCACTGAACCAGATGAGGCTTACATCCCAGTAGGCATGTGTAGGACTTCACCATTTATTTAATTTTATTTCATTACTTTTAGTAGATTTCCTCCTGGAGGTCGGAAAACTCTGTCACATAAAAATGCAGTAGTGTACATCCCCTTGCAAACACATTTACTTGAAAGCAAACTTATTGCAGGCTATGCTGGTGTAGTGGTTTGAAGGAAGGACTAGAATCTGGAGACCAGGGTTCGAATCTCCGCTGGGTCAGGGAAACCCACTGGATGACCTTAGAATCATAGAGTTAGAAGAAACTGCGATAACCATAAAGCCCAACCCAGCCCTTTGCCATGCAAGAGGAACACACACTCAAAGCACCCCCAGCAAATGGCCATCCAGCCTCTGTTTGAAAACCTCCAAAGAAGGTGACTCCACCACACTCCCAGGCAGCATATTCCGCTGTCCCAGGGCTCTTCCTGATGTTTAGGTGAAATCTCTTTTCCTGTAGTTTGAATCCATTGCTCTGTGTCCTAGTCTCCGGAGCAGCAGAAAAGAAGCTTGCTCCATCTTCAGTGTGACATCTCGTCAAATATGTAAACATGGCTATCATGTCACCTCTTAATCTTCTTTTCATCAAGTTAAACATTCCTAGCTTCCTAAGCCACTCCTCATAGGCCGTGGTTTCCCGACCCTTCACCATTTTGATCACCCTCCTCTGGGCATGTTCCAGCTTGTCAGTATGGTCCTTGAATCGTGGTGCCCAGAACTGGACAAAGTATTTCTGATCAGGTCTAACCAAAGCAAAATAGAGTGGCATTATTACTTACCTTGAACTGGACACTATACTCCTATTGATGCAGCCTAGAATTGCTTTGGCGTTTTTAGATGCCGCATCACATTATTGACTCAACCTTGGGCACATCACATTCTCTCAGCCTCAGAGGAAGGCAAAGGCAAGTACAAGCACATCCCTAACTCCCCAGGAGTCTTTCGCCAGAAAGAAATTATGGCCATACTAACAGTGTTCATTTACGTGAGAGTCGTCCTAAACCCCCTTGCTAGGGAACATAATGGAATTTAATTGCAGGCAAAGGAGGGCGCTACATGTCTGTTCGCTGTAGCAGAATTTTTTCCTGAGTAAATTAAAAAAAAATTGCATCACACTCCAAAGTTGCTAATCGAACAACATACACCGGCCAGTCTGGTCTCTGTTCGTTTGTTTGTTTTTAACCTACCAGCTATTCTTGGATAAGTGTGAGACCTATCTGCAGGTATTCAGCTTCCTTCCCTAGAAATACATTAATTTATTGCAAAGTTTATTGTCAAGACGTGTTGGGGCCTTCCTCGGGTGGGCCGAGACCTTATTTTGATTGGGTAGTAGAAATGGGTGTAAATTTGCAAACTATGTGTGTGTGTGTGTGTGTGTGTGTGTGCGTGTAGGTTGGGAGTGGACGGTGATTGTTAATGCACTGTTTAACTGTACTGTTTATTATTCTGGCTTCCGGTTAAGAATTTGTCAAGGACCGGATTAGACGCTGCCAATTCACCATTCCCTTAAGCAGGAAGGCTTGGACTTCAACCAACCAACCATCCGACTGTGGTATTTAACTGGAATCGAACTCCTTTCGAACCAAGTCCTTCAGTTTAACTGGATCTGACTCAGTAAGAGGTGTGGGCAACGCATTCTTGAACGTCCCTGACTGAGTGATCAGTTTTGTTGAGATGAAAGACGATTCTGTGCATAGGATTCGGAACAGAAAACAGTTTAAGCCACGTGTTTTTTGTTTTTGTTTTACTTTAATGAATCTTTAGTTTATTTACTTTAGTTTCCAGCAGTTTAACTGGAAGCCCATATCCTGTTTTTAACTTTTATGTGAAGCTAAATAGAGTTGTTGAACGTACCAAGGACACAAATCCCCTGTTTGCTTATTTCTGTGTGTTTGGATGGGTGCTCAGAGAAGCGAAATTTCGCAGTCAGTAAGTCCGGTTTCAGACGAAGTTCTAAGGCCTAAGTAAATCTTTCTTGGTCCAAGGATTCCACCAAGCACCAAATGTCAGCTATATCTGTGTGGAGACCCAGCGTGGTGTGGCCATTTCCTCACTACACTGTTACAGTGCTATTATTCCACTTTCAACATCTTGTGGAATTCTGGGGTTTGCTGTTTCCTGAGGCCAAAGAGCTCTCTGGCAAAACTGCAAACTCCAAGATTCCATAGGATGTTGAAAGTGGAATAACAGCACTATAACAGTGTAGTGCGGAAATGGCCTTAGACTAGGACTTTGTAGCTTAATCCCATTCAGCCATGGAAACCCCTGGATAGGCCTGGGGCAGGTCACACTCTCTCACCCTCAGAGGAAGGCAATGAGAAGCCGCCTCTGAATAAATCTTAGCAGGAAAACCCTAGTGCAGGGGTTGTCATAAGTAGAATCGTAACAGCAACAACATACCTGTGTATCTTGCTTACCAAAAGAAATTTTACAAAGGTAAATTGTATTTACAAAGGAAAATTAAAGTGCTGGGCATCACTAAGGGCGAAAGGTTTAAAAGTCAGCTTGCAGGTTCATGAAATAAGATTCAACACTGGAGCCGTGTTCCTTCTGAGCATCCAGTTTTCTAGTGGATGGGTGGGGTGACTCTCCTAGCTTTCTCTTTCTAGGCACTTACCTAGGCATTGTAAATTACAGATCGTGCGCTCTGTACATATCCAGTTCTAAGTGAGGCAGTGATGTAATCCTACGCCGACATACAAACACAGCCCCATGGTTCTGCGATATTTATTGACCGTAAATAACGCGCACTTCAGAGTGTATACGCTTCCCTCTTCCACGCCTGAATGTTGGAATTCTTTCACACAGACAGAGCTTAAATAATGCACCAGTTTTTGGCGCTGGAAATATAAATTCATTTAGAAGCGTTTAAACAGTTTTAAAAATCCAATGAAAACCTCTCTTCTCCCCTCCAACCTTTTGTTTGTGTATGGAATTCCTTGGTGGTATGCACATATGTCTTGTCACTATCTAAACACATTCCTTGGCATTCACTGACTTCGGTCTTCCGACTGGCTTTGTTTTTTTTTTTAAGTTATTGCCTCTTAGAGTGAATTTTTAAACAATCTGCTTCCACCAACTGGTAGAGGTTAAAATGTAGAAGAACTGGAATTCCCCCATTGGAGTGTGGAAAAGACAGTAAGAGGAAACCGCACGATCATTAGTCCAATCATAATACCTTATTTAAAGAAAAAAATAAAAAACGTTTGAATTCACTTCTTGCTTTTGAGGCCTGACGATGCGATGCCATCCAAACCAAGGAATCCTAAGTGCGTCTATTCAGAAAGAAATCTAATTTTCTCCCTCCTATGGAGGTGACTCCCAGGTAAATGGGTCTAGGGCCATTTCCACACTACAATCTTATAATACTATTATTCCACTTTCAACATGCTATGGAATCGCGGGGTTTGCAGTTTAGGGAGGGGCCTTTAGAATTCTCAGCCAGAGAGCTCTTGGGCCTCAGAAAACTACAGACCCAGAATTCCACAGGATGTTGGAAGTGGAATAATAGCACTATGATAGCGTAGGGCAGAAATGGCCTAGGATTGCAGCTGGAGTATATTGACTTCCAAATAGATCACAATGACTTAAATCTAATGGCTAGTCCTAACTCTAGGGCTGAACTGGGAATGGCGGGAGGGCAAAACAAGGGCCTTGTATCCCAAAATAAATTTCAGTCCTCTGAATGAACACGTCCCTCCTTCCCCAAATCTCTAGCATTTGCAGCAACTCAAAGTTTCGGCCAAGGCCTTATAAGTACAGTTTAAGCATTCAAAGAAAGATACCGTGGGAATTCCGACACAGCAAATAGAAGAGTTGTAGGTGTGAAGGACTTTCAGTGTCTCGGTCTCTGCAATGCTAGAAATGTGGAGAGTGAAGCAAAATGTTACGGCGGCGGGGGGAGGAATTCTTATTTGGGAAGGCAATGCCCTCGTTTCGCCCCAACCGCATCGCTTTGTGGAGCTCTGTCCGGACATCTTGACTTACCATTCAGCAATTGACTCAACGGGTCTTGTTTAGCAAGGAGCAGCAACTGCCTTACCTCCCCAGTAAGCTCCCACTTAAGTTTAGTTTAACTTTATAGAATCTATTAGCATGAAAAGGAGACTCCTTCCTTCCTTCCTTCCTTCCTTCCTTCCTTCCTTCCTTCCTTCCTTCCTTCCTTCCTTCCTTCCTTCTGAGCCAAGAGGTCTGTGTCCGAGTTGCAGAGCAATGTCCTCCACTCCGCCGCAGACCCTTTCGTCGCCTCCGCCGCGGCTGCCGCCAGAGCCAAGAAGTCGTCTCGGCCTGTTGACTCTTCGTCCCACCCTTCCCCGTCCAGCCTTTCATAATTCCTTCCCCGTCCAAATTTCCTTGGCAATGGGATTTAACGCGCCGCTTTCGAAGGCACTGCGCTCCTGAAGGCAATCAATAGCCAGTCTATACTCATAACATTTTCCAGGCATCGGCTCTTGTCACCAGGTTCGAGGGGGCCCCGTCCGGGCGCGCGCCCGAGCGCCCGAGGACGCGCCCAGGAGCTCTTCTCCTCTCCCCTTTTTGGGTCTTTTCATCCCTCCTCAGACCTGAAAGGGAAACAAGGGCCGAGAGCCAGAAGGTGGAGGAGGCCGGGAGAGGACGGAGCGTGAGCCCCTTCGTACACACTGGGGAGGAAAAAAAAATGCAGGCCTGCGGCATGTGGACTGCGATGTTGATTCCCAGCCAGACGGCCCTTGTTTTGTTCACACGCCCAGGGTCAGTCATTCGGGGCTTTCGGAGGTTTCTTGACTTTTTAATAGACTCCTCGAGAGGGCAGCCGCCAACTCTCACAGTGGTGAATTAATGGTCTTTTTTTTCTTCACTTCAGATCTGCAGTTTTAGGGGACAAAACGCACACACATTTTCTTCCTTTTTTGAAGCAGTGATTTCTCCTCTTTCTCCCTCCCAGTCCCCATCTTCTGCCCTGTGTGTGTGTATGTGTGTGTCGCCCCGCGTTCCCCGTCGGCTTATGACGACCCCACGAATTTCTTAGGGTTCTTCATAGGCAAGGAATACTTAGAAGTAGTTTTGCCAGTACTTAGAAGTAGTTTTGCCAGTTCCTTCCTCTGAAATACAGCACCAGGTATTCCTTGGCGGTCTCCCATCCAAGTACAAACCAGGGCTGGCCCTGCTTAGCTACCAAGATCAGACGGGATCTGGTGCTTTTAGGGGATTTAGGCCCTTTTAAATTCATCTTCCCCCTCTTTTGCTTCCGAAAGTGATCCTAAAAAAGAAACAGAAGAAAAGCAACCCATCACCATCCTTCCACCCTCCTCTTCCCCCCCCCAGTCCCGAAAAACTCCCCAGCGATTAACTACTTCTTGCCAAACGTTGGATCACTTCTTTATTTAAAAATGTTGGTGCTCTCGCGAAGAAAGAGACCCGCTGCCGCAGCCGCCGCCTTCTGGCTTCCTCTTAGGGCTCCATCTTATTAGAAGGACCAGAAGGAGAAGAGACAAAGTCCCTCCCTTCGGTTTAGGGAGGGGATTTAATCCAGGGTCTCGCTGGGAAAGGCATGAGAGACCTTCTTTCCCTTGTCTCTCTTTTTCTTTCTTCCTTCCCTCACTCCCGACCCCCGCCTCTTTATTTCTGGCAGAGCTTAGAAACCGAAGGCGACTTCTTGTCTTATTATTCCTATTATTAGTGCATCGGAGTTTCGCCTACCCATCCAAATAAGTGGGAACACGACAAATAACCTGAGCTTGGGAGAGTTTCCTTTTCGGGACTGGCGCTCCCAGAATCCCCCAGCCAGCCAAGTTCCGAAAAGGGAACTCTCCCAAGATCTGACTGCGGCCTAGACTAGAGCAGACTCACTGAATCAATGGGATTTTCCTGACATGTTAACTCGCCATTTTCTTGCAGCTTCCATGCGTTTGTTGTAGATGGGACTCCGCCTGTGGGATTCAGA
The DNA here is from genome assembly GCA_948472985.1 of Iguana delicatissima. Lineage (NCBI taxonomy): Eukaryota > Metazoa > Chordata > Lepidosauria > Squamata > Iguanidae > Iguana > Iguana delicatissima. The sequence goes on from CAOKZL010001557.1 coordinate 72,826, forward strand.
CCAACATCTTAAGCAGGGCCAGTGGCTCCAAGCTCTAACGGGCTTACCTGGGAGTCATCTCCATGGCCTTTACTCCACAACTGTAGGGCAATTATTCTTAATGTATTTGAATTGAGAGAACAGCCATCTCTACCCGTTCCTTATATGCCAGGGACGGGTACCATATCTCGGCCTATTGGCTAACAACTGTTTGTTTCCTCCCCGGGATCTCTCCAAGGACCAGCAGCTGATGGCTTGTGGACCGGCACCAGTCCACGGACCACTTTGCTCTAGGGGACAGTCCAGTGAGACCTTAGGACGTTCTGCTGGGAGGAAGCCCCAACTGATTTCTAGCGACCTTGCTTCCAGAGGAATCTCCTCTTCCTAGCTTCACAGAAGGCCAGATCTTCTCTTAATCCCTTTTTTAAATCTAACTGTGCCCTAAAACAAGAGAGGAAGCAGAGAGAGGTTCATTCGTTGTTCCTACTAGGTGCCTTCAGGTAAATTTTGATGAAGATTCTTATGGCCAAGGTTTTCTTGGCAAGATTTCTTCAGAAGAGGTTAGACAGTGCTAACCACAGCTGAGAAACTAGAATTTCCTCAGTTACCAAATGAGTTTCCATGGCTCAGCAAGGATCTGAATCCAGGTATTCCGGAGTTGGAGTCCAGCTCAGACCTCTACACCTCGCTGCCTCGTTATCACGACATAACATTTAATTCATGGAAGGAACAGGCTTAACAGGGCATCTCTGTGGGTTATCTTTTTTTAAAAAAAAGTGGTTTGGTGTCCTAACTTGGGTTGAGAACAATTGGATTAATCATTACCAATCACTTAAACACAGAGACCGCAAAAAATAGCCCCAATAAATACCATCCAGGCTCCTCGCTGGAAAATGTTTGACGTGAAAGAGAGACTACCGATCGAAACCTCCTGGCAATGGGGCAGGGTGGTATGCCACAAAGCCTGCTGGATCTGAAGCGAAACAGCACCCGTTTCATCTCCCCAAGCGTTGGGCGCAGGCTGGAGCACCAAGGCCGAAGGGAGTTTCGGAACCTACCCTAAGAAAAAACACTTTTCGAAGTATCCCCCTCCCGCGTTTAACCCTAAACCCTTCTCCCCTCCTATTAGGCAGGAAGTCTGTCTGAACAAAGAGATGGGACTCAGGGAGAACCTGACTCTTGCGGGCTCCTTATTTAGCTTTGACTTGCTTTAACACAAAACAACAGAAGCACTGGGACACTTAAATTCTAACTCAATCTCCCTCTCCTCTATTTTATTTTGAACAAAATTTCATACTGTATAGCCTGAAGGATGAGATCATGCGCATGATTTCTTGGTTCTGCATACTTTTAGGTCTTGTTTTTGGCCTGCCCCAGTCCCGACGCTGACAGACAGACTGGGAAGGGGACTCAGATCGTGTGTAGGGGGGCTACCTCCTTCTAGAGCAGATCGCGGACCTTTCCTCAGTACACTGTTATAGTGCTATTATTCCACTTTCAACATCCTGTCGAATCCTGGGGTTTGCAGTTTACTGAGGCCAAAGAGCCTCTGGCTGGGAATTCTAAATGCCCCTCCCTAAACTGCAAACCCCAGGATTCCATGGGATGTTGAAAGTGGAATAATAACACTACAACAGTGTAGGGCAGAAAGGCTCCTTGAAACAGGGATATGGCTATGGTGGGTAGAGGATTCTGAGCGTTGGAGTTAAAAAAAAAAGTAATTTTTCCAAGCTCAGTAATCTGGAATTGGAATGCCACTCTATCTGAAGCCAGTTCCTAACCCTTTATTTGTTCATTTTTAAGAAGGAAAAGCTTTAGAGATTGCAAATCAAGCAAATGTCATTGGAGAAAGGTCGGGTTTTAATTCTGCTGTTATTTCAACGGAACGTAAATCCTAAACGCGTTTGGGACCGCCTCCTGCAAGCGACTGCAGATGCCCACGTTCCTCCCACTGCCTTCCCTTCAGTTCGCTTTACCCGCTCCGTCAAAGTAACCCAAAGGGGCCCTGAGTGGCCTCTCGAGATCTCGCCCGAAGTTCCTCCAAAGGAAAGAAGGAGGAGGGAAAGGAGGGTGACGGAGCTAAAGAGAAAAATTAACGCGCAAGGACTGGCCATCATAAACCAGAGTCTATTATCTGAGATCCCTCCTTTCAAAAGGCGGGAGCGACGTGGGGCAGAACAAAGGCAAGGTCTGTGTGCTCTGTCTCTCGCTTAAAGTTGCAAGAGATAAAAATGCACACAGTCTGCCCAAACCTGGGGTGGGGTGGGGGGTCGGGTGGAAGAGAGGGAGTGAGAAAGAAAGAAAGAAAGAAAGAAAGAAAGAAAGGGAAAGAGTTTCTAGTTTCAGCCTTTTACCTGCTTCTGATAGGGCTCTAAACCTTTCTCTTCTCTCTCCCTACCTTCAATCATTTTAAAAAATTTTTAAAATAATATTATTTTCAAAAACTTCAACTCCAGTCTCGCTCGCTCGCTCCAGGTTTTCCAGTGCCATTTGCTGAGAAGGGGGGTGGTATAATTCGTCTTAATTTACTTCACCTTCCCGCAGACATACAAAGTCTAATCCAGCATGACTCTGCGAGCAGCCAGTTTGACAATGGATTGGGAGGAGGGGATGTCCATAGATCTGTCCTCTGGGCAGCAGGCGCAAAAAGATTGCAGGACAAGCCTTCGGAAAGGAGACGCTCCGGAACACCAACCCAACGCCCTGGACCTCGCGGGAGCGGCGGGCAAAGGGGGGCTGGATGCTTGGGGGAAAAGGCCTCCGCTCTTTCTTGCTCTTTTGCTGAGATCTGGAAATGAGGGAGAGAGAAGGGAGGAGGGAAGGAGGAAGAAGGGTCCTGGTTTAAGACAAGACTCTGAGCCAAAAAATAAGCAAACAAAAAAACTCAGTGGACAGATGAGATACTGGACGCTTTCATTAGTTCAAAATTACTGTTTACGGCTTGGATCTTATTAATTAGTCCCATTTAAAGTAAACCCACTGAATCAACAACTGCTGAATCATGAGTCAGTATTTATATAAATTCTACTGATTAAATCGGACTACGCTAGTTGGGAGTGACAATAAGAATCAAACTGTTGTTGTTCGGTACGATCCAGCCAGAGCTGAACATTGTGGCCTCAGTCCAGTTGTTGCCGTGTGCCTTAAAGTCGTTTCCGACTTATAGAGACCCTATCATGGGGTTTCTAGGGCTGAGAGTGTGTGACGCGCTCGAAATCACCCAGTGGGTCTCCATGGCCGAGTGCAAAATCGAACCCTGGTCTCCATTACTATACTCCATTACACCAGGCTGGCTCTTGCTGGCCTCAAGTAAAGCAAACGGACTGAATTCACGGAAACCAATAGGAAAAAGACGGAGGTGAATTCCATGGATTCCATTGGTTTGCTCTAATAGAGTCTAACCCTTAAATGCAGACCCTTTCAGCCCTGCGATTGCAATTGAAGGCAAGGCGTGGGCGCCTGTGGCGCTTACTCCCAAGTCCCAGAGACTGCAAGGAGAGGCGTGCTCTCAGGCAAGACTATGGGCTGAAGGATCTGTTTCTCCAGGAGGAAGCAGAGAGGACTCTATCGTGTTGCCTAGTACTGGATCGGGCCTGGGAGGAATTCGATTACAGTGGTCACAATCAGGGTCCTTCTACACTACACTGCTATAGCGCTATTATTCCATTTTCAACATCCTGTGGAATTCTGGGGTTTGTAGTTTACTGAGGCCAAAGAGCTCACTGGTTGAGAATTCTAAAGGCCTCTCCCTAAACTGCAAACCCCAGGATTTCATAGGAGGCTGAATAATAGCACTACAACACTGTAGTGCAGAAAGGCCTTCAGTCAGCAGGAGCCTAGTTAACTCCTCTGAGAGACTGTAGTTTTCCCCTCCTCTCCTCTGGTTAACTACCACCATCCTTCCACCTTTTTTTTTTTTAAGTGGGGCGCCATCGATAAATTCAGTTTGAAACTCTGTATTATTTAGTCGCGCTGGACGTTTATTGCTTTGCAGATTCAGGGACTGGGAAGGAAAGAGAGCTTTTCTGTCAAAGAAAGAAAGTTGAGTTTCATCTTTCTTTCAATCGCTTTGTAGCCACAACGCCCCTCTGTCGTTCAACTCGTTAAAAAAAATCCAGACCAAACGGTATGCTGTATATTTTACTCCCATGAAAGAAAACACATTTTTTCCAATGCTGTCTGAAAAGGAAAAACACTAGTATTATACGAAATGTTATACACAGGGTATGTTTTACATTGCAGTTTCGGAGTCACCATTGCATCCACCAGAAGTACTATTCTAAAACCGATATTCACACAATGGGACTTGTTTTTTTTAATAATAATTATTATAATAATAATAATATGTTAGAAACATACAGTGTCGCATTTTAGTATATACATTCCGTTGCTCGCAAGCGGGAAAAAAACAGAAAAGAAAAGAAATCCCTAATCTCTTGTGTAACATGCTTTATTTTAAAGCCTAACTTTTAAAAACACTGTGGAGATATTACTAACAACTGCTTTTATAAAATTAATTTGACATTTCGATATATATATACATCCTTTCCCGTCATTTTTTACCTTTTAATGTCAACAATGCTACACATAAAAAATAACAAGCTTATAGTAACATTAAAATGTCATACCATATCCAGTCAAACGTTTTGTCCGCATTTTTTATATATATTTATAATATATGTCCTTGCTGCTGTTGGAAATACTTTTGTTGTGGTTTGTTAATTGTTAATTTTAAGCGAAAGGTAACAAGGGCCAGAGAATAGCCTTTGAAAACAAAGGAACTCGGCAATTTTCAGTGGTTTCCCTCGTCCCTCCCTCCCCCTTTTCTCTTCCTTGTGTATATTTGCTCTTCATCCCGCTGTCCTAGGTTGTTTTCTTTTTTTAAATTTTTTAACGAATTTTCTCAATAGTGCCCGTTTGCGTTGGATTCGAACGTTCAAGTCGTTTTTCAGGGAGGCCTCCCGTGCGTTCAGGATTGTGCGCGGTCACTCGGGGTTTCTTCCCTCCCTCTCTCCCCCCTCCTGTATTTCTTTATCATTTTTGTTTGTCTGACTCTCTTCCGAATGCAACGACAACAAAACAACGACGGAGCGGCCGGCTCACACGGGCCTGTCCACGGCGTACTGGCAGGCGCTCAGGTTGGAGGCCGGGTTTTGCACGCTGGCGTAGCCGAAGCTGGAGTGCTGCTTGGCTTTGAGTCTCAGGCTGGCCAGGCTCGAGTTACACGTGTCCCGGTAAACGTAAGGAGGGGTCGGCGGGGCGTAGGGGCAGGCGGGCGTGGGCACGGCGGAGTTGAGGGAAGGGTTGCTCAGGTTGTTCAAGTTGTTCAGGCTGTTGAGGCCAGAGCCCGGCACGCCGGTGACCGCCGACGGCACCATGCTGGAAGACATGCTCATGGACGAGATGGAGTTGGGCGGCGAGAACATGCTCTGCGAGGAGAGCGGGTTGACGTTCATGGAGTTGAAGAAGGGGAAGCCCTTGGAGGAGAGCGAGGCCGACGTCAGGCCCTTGGCCGCCCAGTTGTTGTACGAGTATCCCGGGTACATGTCGTCGTAGGGCTGCATCAGGCCGTTGAACTGCGGCCCGAAGCCGTTCTTGCACAGCTCCGCCTGCTGGTTCCGCTCCCGCTTCCGCCACTTGGCCCGACGGTTCTTGAACCAAACCTTCAGGGGGGTGGGGTGGGGAGGGAGACAAGGGAAATGCAAACAAAGAAAAAGAGAAACCGGTCACTGGGGGAGAGAGAAGGGCCCGCCAAACATACCTCCCCAGCTTGGTCGCTTTTTTTTTCCCCAGACCACAACTCCCAGAATCCCCCAGCCAACTGGGTAGGACATTCTGAGAACTGTCGTCAGGAGGGGAAACAATTTGGCCCAGCGTTGCCCTTTCAGGGCTGGTAACTCAGCTTTCAACAAGATTTAGAAGTATTGCTAATTTTAGCATATTTTATTAGGTAGCTCTATGGCGTGGGGATTCTGGGAGCAGTGGCCAGGAAAAGTAACTTTTCCAAGCTTTGCCCTTTCGGAGGTAGTAACACATGTTTCAAGAAGTCTTAGGAATCATACAAATTTTAGCATGTTTTATTACATGGCCACTTGAGAAGGGAGAATTATGGGAATAGTGGCCAGAAAAAGTAACTTTCTTAAACTCTCCCTCTTGCCTGGAGATACTAGGGGAGCTGTAGTTGAAAAAGTAACTTTCCCATCCTCTGCCATCTTTGAGGTGGTAACCCAACTTCGAAAAGGCCTTAGAAACAGCACAAATGGCAGCATATTTTATGACAGGGCCAAGTTGGTTGGAGGAATTATGGGAGCTACAGTCCGAAAAAGTAACTTCCTCAGCTCTGTCCTCCCCTGTTGCCTGGTGAGGGATTATGGGAGCTGCAATACAAACAAAACCAACCAACCTTTCCCCCCTTCCGATCTGCATAATCCAACCACCTCTGGCCCGCAAGAACAACAATCATCGCCACAGGGAGGGAGAGGTCAGCTCCCTGAGGGCAGAGCAGGAGAGGGACTGAGGAGAGGGGCGGGCAAGCGCCCCAGAGTCCGGTCGCCAGCTACCACCCACCCCGTTCCTCCATTACTAGAGCCATGTGGCTCGTGGAAAGGTGGCGAGGTCTCCCCCTCTCCCACCAATGAACAAATTAGAACAGAATCATAAACGAGGCATTTACAAGAAGGTGGCAACCCTAACAGGGCTTACTGGGAAATTAAAGTCCCCAGAATCAGAGAACGCACGTCAGGAAGGTTTGGAGCCCTAACAGCAAACACACTGCTCAACTCAGGACCACCAGGTTGCTCCTGAGCGGTTTTTTTAAATGTTTGGGGTGGGCGTTCAAGAGAAGCGTACAGTGGTTTCTCTAAAGCTGCCCCCTCAGAACTCCGCTTCGTGCCTCCTGCATCTCACCCTACCCACCCACCTTTCTTTTTCCTCATTGCAAATCGCTGAAGCTTTTCATGGAAAACAGTTTAGCTGTTGGACTCATGAGATTTTATTTCCAACAGGACTTGCTTTGGAGAGGGCCTGAAGACAGCCTCCGGGCTGCGAACCTCGGTGTCTCTTTTCCAGAAGAAAGTCCACTGGATCTAGCGGAATTTTCTTTCAAGGAAAGATGCACCACCTCCAGGCCCGTAGCTGGAATCCTAAACACTAAAAGTCTATTGAACCGACTATGCAAAAGAGCATAGGACCCGGCTGAGGGTCTTTTGCTTTGGTCCCACACAAATTCGAGACATCTTCTAAGGAAAACAGTTTCTTACGCGCACAAAGTCATGTCGCCTCTCCCCCTCGTATACATAAAGCCAGAGAAAGAACTGGGCTTCTGGATTCACAAAATGAGCGCATTTGATACTACACTGACGCTGAGCCGAAGGAAAAAGGTTCTCGATGGAGAAGCCCTCCCTTCGCTCCCCAAAAGTTTCAATTGGTCTGTGGATGATGTATTTACCCGAGGAAACCTCCCTTATAGCCCAAAAGCTCCGATAATTCCTAACGACTATTGACACCAGTCCAAAAAACCGTCCAATGTATCTGCGTCTTGGTTTCGTTACCCAAGTCGGCGCCCTCTTTCCATTTTGTTCGCACTCTCTGCGTTGGGGAGGTAGAGAGGAAACCGTGAACAAAGGGGATGGGCAGTTTACCCGCTTCCCAGCATAAAAATCCCCTTCCAAAACCAGAAATAACTCAATTTTAAAAATCCAAGAGACGCGCCTGCACAACAGAACTGAGAGTTTTCACCTCCCGCGCACTCTCCCATTTTTACGAAGATAGCACATTGAACATAAACGAGTCTGCAATTAAATCTCAGCCTTCTTTTCTCCGTAGACACGACAAAATAAAATAATAATAATAATAATAGGGGTGGGAACCCCCTAATAAATCTTCACCTCTCTAGCTTGTTAAAAAGGGGGCTCGCTTCTTTCATGTGCTAATCATCTGCAAAGCCGAGTCAGATCTACTCCCGCCCGCCCCCGCCTTGGGTTTTTGGCAAAGTTCGCCCTTTTGCGACGTGTTAAAGGGGGCTCCTCAGCAGGGCAGACAATGGCGAAGGCGTGCGACCCTCTCCAATCCACATTCCGCCGTCTGCTCAGCCAGCCGGCCGTCTGCAAAGTTATTATGTGGATTCGGACCTGCGCAGGACTCCTCTTTTGTTGACACAGCTCGTGTTTTAGGTTACAAATCTCTCCTTTAACGGGTCTCTGTCTTCCCCTTCCTCAACCGCTGACGAGCTGCAGAAACCTGCATAACCCGGTTCTTCGGCCAACTCTCCATCGAGTAAATAAATCTTCCTTTATACTTTTTCATTTCGCTATAATCTCAGACATAGATACAGTACTGCCATTTTTCACAGGTAAAGTGGAAATTTGGAACTGATTCCTTTTCTACTGCCCAGAACCAAAGAGGGACAGACCGTTGCTTTGCAGCAACAAAAACACAACCAGCTTCTCACGGATATGGAACGGGTTTCCAAATCGAAACCTACAATCTCATTCCCCTTGCCATTGTTTTCAACTGGAATTGACGACCTAACTTAGCCAGTTGTCAGTCCCAAACGGAACGCATTCAAGGAGATTTACACAAGCTTTGGTTTACCATTCAGTGAATCTAGCTCTAGGTGGGATTAGCAATCAGGTTTAGGCCTACAATTCTGATCGCCGACGCATTAAATAAACTTCAGGCCACTGTGCTATGCGTTCTTATTCTGAACAAGCCACTCTGAACTCAGTAAGACTTACTTCTAAGCGAACATGTTATGAGCAAAAAGCTGATTATCTTCGAATATTAAACGCAGGCATCCTGTATGATGTACTGGGGGTGTATTTTAAAAATCCCCAAACCACACCACGGTCATAATTTTATTGAGATCAAACAAAAGGTTAGAAACGGCTTCCTGAGAAGTATGTCTATTTGTATACTAAGCATGCTTACTTTCTTCGAAGCAAGTCCGGCAGTTTTCAATGGACTAAAATACAGAGAGAAGGGCTCTATTTTTAAAACGTTAATCTAACCTTGTCGTCGAACGCACACTTCCGTAAGAACGCGCTGAAAGTGACAAGACTTACTTCTGATTCCTACCGATCGGCCTAATTCCAAGCGTTTCGATTTAAACGCGTTATGAAAAACATTACTGTTTAGAATTTTTAAAGAAGGTATTATTGGTATTTCAGCCTAGAGTCCCATCTTTCCTCACTACAGTCTTATGGATTTGTTTACTTCCAGATCTCTTAGCAAAAGAGATTCCTCCAAATAAGGATAACATACGCGTCTCAAATTAATTTATTTCACAACGCCTTTACGCTGATGGCACTCTCTCAAACATACTTTGTTTTCTTGCTTTAAAAAGGGGATCCATTCCTAACTACACCTAGGTCCCAATTGACTTGTAAGTAGGAAATGCTGATAAAGATGCAATTTTGAACCAAATAGGCGTTAGCTAATGAGTGTTTCCTTAGCCACGATCGCCTTCATATTTCTTTAAAAACAAACATTTAACTCCATGAGCCTCCACAACAATCATTGAGGAATTCTTCCCCCTTTTCTTTCCACAGAAGCAACCTCATAGTACAAGACTGTGATGAATACAAGCGGTCATGCGTACCTTTTTAAAATTAAACACACACAAAACATGCACAGCTCCGCTAACCTCCTCCTCCTTCCCCGTTTCACTGATTCCAATAGAACTCCTTTCCGAGTATACCTTGAGAACCGCAGCAGAAGGCTTGTCTTCAATTCGCCTGACTCCGGAGCCACCTAAAAACCACGCCTAAAAAACTGCTGCCTAGCGGCCGCCAACCCATTTTATCTATCTGTCGACTTCTAAACCATAAGTTTTAAACTGGGCCTAATGCCAGGTTCTTTGCTTACAAACGGCACGGGGGACTGTAGCACTCCCAGAAAGCTACCCCCCATTCATTTCAATGGTACTTCCTTCCAGCTTGGGGCTGAGATTTCGGGTCCCTCCTCGGCTCCGACGGAATTGCACGATCATGGTCGCGTTTAAGCACTGTGATCGAGCCATAAATCTCGAAGGGGGCGGAGAGAAGAAAGCCACCGTAGTTGTGAAACCGGAGAGAAAGAGAGAGAGGAAGGGGGGGGAGGCAGGGAAGGGCGCGTCGGTCCTGGGTACCCAAGGACGACCCCCGAGCCCTGGTGCGCAGCGTGTCGCTGCGGCGGAGCGCACGTCGGAGCCTGTCCCAAGCCGCCTCCTTGGCCGGCTTCCCCCACCGTGCACCTCCCTCTCCTCCTAGCTCGCATCCCGTTCCGAACACCGAGCACAGGCGAGGCCATCCATCATCTTCCGCGGCGGGACGGCAATCTATCTCGGGCTGACAGGCCAAAGCCGCGAGGGGCTGCGCCGAGGCCAAGGCCCGCCTCGAAGGAGGCGAAAGCGAAACCCGCCGCCGGCCAAGGCGGCATCCGGGCGCTCCGCCTCGCCTGCCGCCGCCGCCGCCGCCGCCGGCCTTGAAACTCCCGCGCCCCGCCGCGGCAAGCCAAGAGCCTCCTCCCGGGCTGGCCTTACCCTGACTCTGGCCTCGGTGAGGTTGGTCCAGACGGCGATCTCCTCCCGCGTCGACATGTCCGGGTAGCGGTTCCTTTGGAAAGTGGCCTCCAGCTCCTGGAGTTGCTGGCTGGTGAAGTGTGTCCGCTGCCGCCGCTGCCGCTTCTTCTTGGACGGATCTTCGGGCCCCGCGTCTTCATTCTTGCTCGGCTGGCTTTTGTCTTTTTCTGTCGAGGGGGAAAGAAAGAAGCGAGAGTCAAGAGCCCGCCGCGGGTGGGGAGGAGGTGGGGAGAGGTTCAGCCCGGGAAGGGGGGAGGAGGAGGGGCGAGGACAACCGGAGCACGAGATCGGCCCCAACCAGCCGCCGGGCCGCCTGGCTTCTTCGTCAACGCCCGCAGCCGGCGCCATGCGCCACGCCGTGGAGCCGCCGGGGACGCCTGGGGAGAAAAAACCTGCGAGCCGGAGGCTACGATCCTAGAGCGGGAACCAGTACCCTTACACCCATGGGGATTACTGAACAGTAAACACACCAGACACTTCCCCCTCAATCGTCTCCCCATCCAAATCCAGGAGATTCCCCTCCGAATGAATTAAGTTTCTTTTTAAAGTAAAAATATATAAGGTTCATTCAAAGGCTGTCGTCCTACACATGCAAAGGAGACGTGTGTTCCCCCCTTTTTTTTAAAGATGGGTTTTGAGTCCTTAGCAACTGGTTTAGGATAATTACAGGGAACAACACAGAGGAAAGAAATGCTATTATTGCCAGTTAAGAAATAAATATCTTTAGGCTTCAGGAGGAAGAGGGAATCCTAAAGGGCCCAGGAGATCAAAGCCTCTTACTGACCAGAAGAAAGGTAGATAAGCTTTCCTTTTACTACTGTATACTCTTCCTTTGAAACCTGTGCACCAAATAGAGAACGAATACCTCAAATATCCAGACAGTCTTGTGGTTGTGGTTAGTCTCTTGATTTCGGAAAGTTTTCCCAAAAACATGGGTTTAAAATCTCAGGTTCTGGGTTTTATTTTTATCCTGACCTTTAAACAGTGCTTAAGACTTGAATATTCACTATTACAGGTTAGTGTGACAGCTATTCAGAATTGTCCCCATACCTACGCACACTGCAAACTGTGTATTTTCATTGCACTGAAATATGGCTCTAAGCATTTGTTTAACTGGACAGGTACAACTCTGTACTCTCACACCTTCCGCAGTATACTATTTGCCGTACAGAGGCTTTGTAAACAAAATGAGTTATGTCGCATCTGTTTCGGTACAGATTTGTGAACACTAAAACCTTGACATGGACATGGACACCTGCCTTGCTAGCGGTGCACCTCAAGATTTCAGCGGCAACGGTTATTATTTCTCATTCAGCCCAGTTTCAGCCCTGGTTACTCCGAAGTAAGTATCTCTGATTTAAATACAACAATTTGCTCTTAAGTAAATATACTCAGGAATCGCAGATTTACGCACTTTATGAGACTCGCATATTTGTCTACCTGTGTAAGAAGACGCGAATCACCATTGCACTCAAGGGCCGCCATCTCAACGCGTTTACATCCACGCCTAGTTCTCTAAATACGTTTAACTCTCACTCCATCGCGAAAAGAAAATTTACCGGCCCGCTGAAGCACTGACCATTTTCAGTGGCATCGTATCAGTGTAAGCAGAAGCCAGATCAACCCATCAGTTTAGCATATACTGTGTTTGTATGTGCCTTCACGTCGCCTGTCGTCTTATGGTGAACCTACAAATTTCATAGGGTTTTCTTAGGCAAGGAATACTCAGAGGTGACTTTGCCTGTTCCTTCCTCTGAAATACAGCCTACAGCCCTGGTATTTGTTGGTGGTCCCCAATCCAAGTACTACCAGGGCTTTCAAGATCAGAGGAAATCTGCCCCTTTAGGGTATTTAGGCAGGTTTACTATTTATTTAAATTTCTGAATGCCCTACCTTTGTATCAGCCCAAACAGGGACATACCTGGATATATAAAGGTGGGCAGGATAACGGTAATTTCAAATCACACCTCAGATAGTTTTAGGCAGACCAAGATTGAGTTGAAGGGACCTAGGCATGTATAGGACTTTCTAGACTCTAACCCTACACCCTGAAAGTACTTGGACTGAAATTGATGGGGAACTGATCCTAGCCATGTCGCTTGGAAGTTAGCCTCAGGTAGCTGAATGGGACTTAACCTCAATTAGGATATAGAGGACTGCAATGCAACAGCCCAATCCTACTCATGTGTACTCACAGGTAAGCCCTGCTGCATTCATCAACACTCAGTGGTTTAGGCGAGTACTTGAACAGACTGTGCATATCCCAAAGACGTCCTACTGACTTGAGTGGAACTTGCTTCCAAGTAGCATTGCACAGTTTTACAGTATAACCATGAAACACCTTTGATCAGATGTCAACCCCACTATTTTTCCATGCTGACTGTTCTGGAGGGAAACTGAGCATAGGGTTTAATCTATGGGAAACTAGTGAAGCTCAATTTAATTTTGCTGTATCAAGAGTCTAGAGTGGCCTGCACCTAAAATGGCAGATACACTATTAAGTGGTTACCTATATTTTGCTTAGGTGTCTGAGTCGGTTATCGGCGCCGTTTTACCAAAATGATCCAGCTAAAGGGGGTGACAATGTTTGCACGGCGACTGTTTGACCCGCTAACGCGGCCCGCTCTCTTCGCCTTCAGGCCTCCTTCTCCCCACAGCAAACCCACCGCCGCCTCCTCGGCTCTCCCTTCTCTGTCATTCAGAGCCATTCAGCCCGTGCCACCCGAAACAGCTGGAAGGGGTTTTCCTCACGAGCGGAGGTTCCGTACAACAGCACAGGATCGGGACCCTAACCCAGCCACCTCCCCCAGTTCTTTGCTTTCTGAAGAATCCCCGGAGAGAAGCGAAGGAAGGGAGCCCACTAGGGACGACAGCCCTAGGGCGTCAAACAAGGTGAGGTTCGGGGGGCTGGCGAGAGAAGCGACACGTCCCTTACCTGTAGCCTCGGGGCTGGACGTGTCAGAGATGGTGTGCACCTCCAGCCGGTGATGTTTGGCCGAGTCCAAGGCCGATCGCGCTTGCCCGGGGGTCAGGGCTGAAGCCATGACCAGGGCTGGCTGGTGGTGGTGGTGATGGTGATGGCAGGAGGAAGAGGAGGAGGTGGAGGAAGAGGAAGAAGAGGAGGGGGACGGGGAGCACAGTTTATTCCCGGCTCCCAGGCGCTCCAGGCTCAGCGTCTCTTTCAGGCAGTTCATCGGGCGACGCGGGAACCAGCCCGAGCTACCGGGGCTGCTGCTGCTGCTGAACACCGGCGGAGGAACCGTGGGAACGGCGGCGGAGAGTGGGCGTGCAAGCGGGTAGGCGCCTGGGACGGTGGCACGGGGGAGGACGCCAACTGCAGTCCGTGGCAAAGGAGGAGGAGCCGCCGCGGAGAAGTCCCTGCTCAGTTCCCCCTGATCCGTTTCAGCTCGTTCGCGGGACTCAGTCCAGTTCGAGCCGGGGGGCAAAGTGAAGCCCCCGCCCTCCCCCCATAAAGTCCCCCGGTGGTGGCGGCGGCAACAACGGGCTCCCCGGCATGAGCCCCCGCGGGGGACAGGCGGCGCTGGCAGAGGTGGGCGAGGAACCCCCGAAGGAAAAACACAGGGCGCCCTCTCCTCCGCGGCGGTATGTTCCCGAGGCGAGCTTCGCCGACCATGAATTAAGCACCAGGCTGCTGCTCCCGCGGCTGCTCCCGCTGCCGCCCAAAAAGGGGCCGGCTGGCCGGCTGGGCCGGAGGCGGAGTGACAGGCGGCGCAGGTAGAGCCTCCAGAAGATCCAAGGCGGCGGCAGCAGCAGCGGCGGTTGCTGCAGCAGCAGCAGCAGCAGAAGCAGAGGGGAGAGCCAGAGCCGGAGCCCTCCTTCCCACCCCAACGCGCCCACTCAGCCGCGTCTCCTCCCAGCAGCAGTCGACCCCACGGCTCTCTCTGCCTCTCGTCCTGCCCCGGCGGCGGCGGCGGCGGCGGCGGCGGCGGCGGCGGCGGCGGCGGCAGCAGCGGCGGAGCGACAGACCCGCGAGCGGTAGCTCAGCAGCCTTCCCCTCCGCCTAACATCTTAAGCCCAGAGGCGGCCTTCCCCGGGCGGTGATATCACCCGGCCCCCTTCGCTCTCCCCTCCCTCCTGTCCTCTCCCGCCTTCTAGACTCGCCGCTCCGGCCCCGAGTGACGCGGCTGGCGGCCAATCAGGAGGCACGACGCCCCAGCCTGGGGCTATAATAAGCCCAGCCTATGGGAGACTTAGGGCCGGGCTGAAGTGGACGCCTTTTGCTTTTTCTTACCTTCGGGGGCTCGCTCGCGTTTTTATCTTAAAAGCTTGCTCTGGAAATGAGGCAAGAGGAAAAAAAGTGGAGGGGATAAGGGACCGGGCCAGAAATGTGCGAGGCAGGCGAAAGTCTTCTTGGTTTTCGCCTTCGTTCAGCGCAGGTAACCGAATGCTTTGAATATTCCCTTATTTGAGGGACAACTACGTGTGTATCCCAAAGAGTTCTTGCAATCGCCTCACTAACCACCAAAAGGTTTCTCAAAGCCATCCCCGCTCCTTTTTCTGCGACATTAAAAAGACTGGGGCAGGTGTGCTGAACGAGCAAGGCAGTTGTGGAGCATCTTTGCTGTCACCTCTGAAATTGTATTTCAAAGATTTAGAACGCAAATCGTACTTTCAAGAAAGAAAATAATTTTTTTGTAAAAAAGCTCCCAAACCAAAGGTAGGTCTTGAATAAAGCCCACCGTTGGAAACAGTGGGGACACCTTACCTAACAGTATAATTTTTTAAATGGCCCCTAATTGTGTTTTAAACAAACTGTACATCGTAGTTTCACCGACGCAAACACTATCGTTTCCATTTGCCTCGGGGGGAAGGAGAAGAGCCTTAATTTTCTACTAGTTTTTTTAAAAAAATTACAGACAGGACTATGAGGGCTGTTCAGATTCCCCCCCCCCCCCAGCCACAGCTTTCAAACCATCTTTCTGTTTGACATTGCTGTGACTTCGTCGTTCTATCTAGTTCAGGGCCTGACATCCCAGTCCTAGACCAATTCGTTTGCAAGTAAAGCTACCGGCGTGCTTAGAAGTTAAGTCCTACCGAAGTCAAAAAGGTTCACTTCTGAAAAATGGAGAACATCCGGCTGATCCTCCCGTAATTTTTCATTTTTGAGTCAAACAGATTTTAAAATTAACTTTTCAATCACTTTACGCAGTATATCGAATGGGCCTCCTATAATGTCAATTTCTTCGTTTGAAATCATCCTCAAAGTTATTTGTAAGAAATATCACATTCTTTGATATAATCTACAATCTTGGTAATTCTATTAAATAAAATTTGAACAACAGAAGGGGAAAATCCGTACAAATAGAAACAGTGATATTGTGCTCATCTTAATAACTTTCTTAATACAATATTGCCAATTTAGTATCATTTCAACCAACGGACTTCACCTCTTTACTGCTCCATTCCCCCTCTCCATGAAAAATAAAATCTCAGTTCTTTTTCTCTAGGAAATTGAAAATTACGTTCCCCCTCCAAGTCACACAATACCGATATGACGAAAACGGGACGAACACTTTTTCTTACAGACACGATTTGAGCGTGTAAACGCTCCCGCTTACTGGCTTAGAACACTTCACTAGGAACAGTGCTGTTCTTTAATATTTCTATCAGCTCCTACAATTCAGCGCCTACGTGGCGATTTGTCAGGGTTCTTGGGCTTTCATCTTTCAGATCTGGAGTTCTATTACAATCTGAAGGGGAGCGAAAATAGAATCGGTTGGAGAGTTTTCCTGGATCGTACGCCGGACAGAACGCTCGTTTAGGCTCTAGCAAGAGGAGAGGCTACTGGGTCGCCCGAGAATTAGTATAAGAACCTATCTTTAAAATCGAACACGTTCTATAAATCGATTTCTAAGGGAAGAGGTCGGATCCAACGGATCCTGCAGAGTTCCATATGTTGCCAAGTTGTCCTCCCTCCCTTCCCCTAATCAAGTTTGGGCAACTCAGGACCCACATACACGAGATTGCATTCTTTTACTCTCATTTTAGGTAATTAGGTAATTCAGAATACCTACCCCATATTCGCCTAAATACCCTACAAGCACCAGATCCCGTCTGATCTTGGAAACTAAGCAGGGTCAGCACTGAGATGTGAGACCGCCAAGGAATGCCAGGTGTTGTGTAGGCTGTATTTCAGAAAGGAAGGAATGGCGAAATCACATCTTGAGTATTCTTTGCCTAAGAAAACCTTAAGAAATTCATTGGTTTCAAAGCGACTTGAAGGCACATACACACACATTTGCAGTGATCAGGCTCTGTTTACATCCGAGAGGAAATGCCTCTCGGCCCCAGTTTAATCAATCTTGAGCGCCAGTGCAAGAAGAGAGCCAGTGTGCTGTAGTGATTTGAGTGTTGGACAAGGAGTTCAGGAGACCAGGGTTATGAGTCCCCGCTCCGCCAAAAAACCTTATGGGTGGCTTTGGGCAAATCACTCTCTCTCAGCCTCAATGGAAATCCACGCCTCCCAACAAATCATGTCAAGAAAATCATACGATAGGGTCACCTTTGTTGTTCTTGTTTTTGTGTTCCTCCAAGTCATAACCGACTGGCGATCCTAAGGCGAACCTATCACGGGGTTTTCTGGGGCTGAGAGTGTGTAAAGGGCACAAGGTCAGCCAGTTGGGTTCCATGGCGGAGGGGGAATGGAACCCTGGTCTCCAGGGTGGCTCCAACGCTCAAACCACTACACCACGTTGGCTCTTAAGGTCGCCATAGGGTCGCCAAAAATCGGAAATGACTTGAAAGTACACAACAACAACTACAAGAAGGCTGGTGGTTCCTTAAAGATATAACTAGCCCGTGTTAACTGATCATCGGAATGCGCTTTGGAAGTCTGGGAGCAGTTGGTCCAAATGGAAGCTGTTAACGACCATTAATTATGGTTTGGGATAGCTGAGGACACCCCTCTTCACAGTAAACTCCACTCCCCACAGCCCTGTTTTTGAGCGGCCCCGGTCTCTGAGCTGTTCTTCTTGTCCCTCTCCTGTCTCCCAATCTCACCGATTTATCGTTAAACTCTACATATTATATTAGGCTGTTGGTAAAGAAGGTCAAATTAATTTACATTCTCCTCATTATCCGGTGTTTAAATGACGTGGTTTATCCCTGAGATTTGGCAAAGTCTCTCTCTTTCTGCCCCCTCCCTGTCACACACTGCAACTCCACGCCTTAGACCCCACAGCGTTTGGATGGAGACAATACTCTTACATTTGTAGTGGATTTTAATCTGATAAGACCCTAATTTGCTTAAGTCTTTTAAATAGGGTTTTTAAACGATTCTAGCCCTTTTCTTATTGAATTTCCTCTAATTCCCCCAAGATCATAAAGTATATGTGTAAAGTAAATAGTTTCTCCCTCAACACCGGCAGCGGATGACCTATAAGTAAGTCAATAAGAATCCAGCGCCTTTCTGCGCAATTTGTTTACTAATCATATCCCGGTTTCTCCTTAACCTCCCGGGGCTAACGGAGGGGTTCACACTTCACGCAAATCCCTCCAAGCCCCTCGTAATCAATAGAAACCGCTCCAGGAGGAGAGCCGGCAGACAGGAACCGAGGGGAATAGAAGATCCGGCCCCTACACCACCCCTGAGTTGTGTAGGGTGGAAGTTTCCTCCGCTTTTAGGAAGCAAAGCTGGAGGGAGGGAGGGGAAAACAGGGGGCTGGGATGTGCTGGGCGAAATCTAACCGTCAATACCAACTGGAGTAGATCTGAGAAAGTCAGGCCATTTCCGCACTAGACTGTTTTAGCGCTATTATTCCACTTTCAACATCCTATGGGATCCTGAGGTTTGCAGTTTAGGGAGGGGCCTAAACTGCAAACCTCAGGATTCCATAGGATGTTGAAAGTGGAATAACAGCGCTATAACAGTCTAGTGAGGAAATGGTTCCAGACTAGTGTGGTAGTTTTAAGTGCTGGACTAGGACTTTGGGAGACCAAGGTTCGAATCCCCACTCAGCCATGGGAACCTCCTTGGGCAAGTCAAGCTCTCAGCCTCAAAGGAAGGCAACGGCAACCCCCCTGTGAACAGATCTTGTGAAATGAACCCTGCGAAAGGTCCGCCTTAGGGTCGTCATATAAATGAGAAATGACTTGACCGTTGCTGGGAGATGACTTGAAGGCACACAGCAGGGAGAGTAGACCTGTTGAATGGGTGGGTCTTGAGAAGTCAAGATGAAAGGGAATCCCATGGATTCAGTAGGGCCAGCTCTTGTCTAAGTGGGAAAGGAGGAATGATGCTAAGAGTAGTCCTAATTACAGTAGACGCACTGAATGAACGAGAGGTCAACAGTTATGGAAGTCCCATTGACTCAAGAGGGCCTGCTTTTGGAGTACTGGAAAGCATTATACATGGAACTGCATCTGAAGAGTGCTGGGAGACTTCAGATAGTAGGAAGAGTTGCAGCCAAAGGGCTAACCGGGGAAGATTACAAGGACCATGCTGCTCCTCTGTAACAACAATTCCAGTTTGTTTTCAGCCACAATTCAAAGCACTGGTGATGACCTATAAAACCCTATATGGCTCAGGTTCAGATCATATCCGGCAGATCATATCGCCCCTAAGAGCCTTTCCGGTGGGAGAGGCCTTTCTCTCAGTCCCACCACCATGACAAACATGGTTAGTGAGGAAAGGAGATAGGACCTTCTTGGTGGTTGCCTCTATATTTTGAAATTTCCTTCCCAGGAAGAACTGAATGGTCTTCTTTTTGCTGTCCTTCCACTGACAAGCAAAAACCTTTGCATTTGGAATGGCTTTTGAAACAGAACATTTTAAAAGAATGTGCTATTTTTTTAAAAAAAAGGTAATGCTTTTAATTCCTTTTAAAAGTATTTTACATTGCATTTTGTCTTTTAAAAGGCAGGTTTAAATCGTTTTAATATCAAGGATAGCTTAATTCTATTTCGATGTTCACTTTCTGTATATTTTTAGCGGTATTATTCTTTTTTTAGACTGTAAGTTGCCTTGACTCCTAATTTTGAGAGAAAGGCGGTATAACAACCACTCCTGCTAAGTGAGAACGGAGGACGATGCAATGGTTGCAATGGTTGGTCCCAGTTAAAGAAGAAGATCTATTGAATGAACTGGACTTGAGAAGTTAAGGCTTATGAAAGTTCCATTGACTCAGTGGGGCCAACTCTAGTGAGAAAATGCATTGGTCGTTTCCAGGGGTTAGTCTCAGCTAAAATGAATGGTACTTCTGAAGTCATTCATTCAATAGGGCTACTGGAGTTGGACTGAACCATTGGATTTTACCTGCTGCTCTCACCTACACCAAACCTGCTCCTTGGATTCGTATTGAGTAGTCGCAATAACTGCTCTCCCACAGCTTGCAGCCGCTAACAAGGCTCAGAAGTCTTTTTTTTCCCCCGCCCTCAAAGGGAGTAGTATATCGACTCTTTCTTAATCCCGAGTATGTTATGAAACCGAAATGGTACGTTCAGAGGTAACTAGTCCGCCTTTGAAGTGAATCCAAATATGGCCCTTATTCCTTTACAAGATAGGAAGAAAACGGAACGAATGGACTATGGATCCGACGCCCATGACAAGGTGATTATTGCAAACACAGCCTTCCCTCGCCCCGGATCAAAGTTGTTGGGAAGCCAATCCCATTGATTTCGGCAGAACGAACTTCCAAGATCCTTCAAGTAAAAAAAAGAGAATGTGATCTTAAATGGGTCAGAGCTTGAGTAAGTGTTCTGCTAAATAAATTACGGAATAGGAATAGGGTCCGGTCAAATGGGAGCGACCTGGTGAAGCAATGAGATTATCTGGGCGTTTCCTTACGTGGGGGCTGCAAAGGTTTCGTCTTCAACAGATAAGGGAGGGCAGAACCGCTTTATCTGGGAGATCTATCCACCCTCTCCTTTGATTCCGGCCAGCCTGAAGACCAGACGCACGGAACTCGACACGATAAAGATGAAATAGATATACATGCCATAAATTGTGATAAGATTTGAAGATTCCCCCTTGAAGCTGGATTACCTGCTCAGGGGGACAGAGCTCCACAAGGTAACTTTTGGACTACATATTTTAGGAAATTCTAGGAGATACTGTTCAAAAAAGTAACTTTTCAAAGATGTGGGGTGAAGGAGGTGTTCCCTCTGTTCACAGTTCAGGAGCTTTGCTTGCTCCTTTGAAACCGGCAACTGCCGCACAGTGCCAGAAGCTGACGCCTATTGGGGTTGGTGGGATAGAAAGACGATCACCAGCGGTGTAGTTTGTGCATGTAGTTTGTCTCCCGGCTTCTCCCTGGAAAGGTCTAAGCCTAGGCCATTTCCTCACTAGACTGTTATAGTGCTATTATTCCACTTTCAACATCCTGTGGAATCCTGGAGTTTGCAGTTTACTCTATGACTCTGGAGTTCAGGGTTAGAATCCCCGCTGGGGCGTGGAAACCCATTGGGTGACCTTGGACAAGTCACACACACTCGGCCTCCAAGGCAAGAGGAAACCCCGCTCTGAGCAAATCTGGCAGAGGAAACCCTCTGATAGGTTCGCCTGACGGTTGCCCTAAGTCAGAAAGAGTTTGAAGGCACACACAAACGACAAAAACAAGATCTAAAGTATAACTTCTATCCCGTTGGTTGGGATGCTTGATAGCTATGAGGGAGGCTGCGATTCATCGGCCAAACAGGAGGTGCCATCTCCACAGGAGGGGACATCTTACCTGGACTGTCACGCATCACTGAGGTTGATTTGTAGGAAGTGCCTTAGACCGAGATACACCATTGGCCAATGCGCTTACTCATTGTCTGGGTTCGAGAGCACACTTCTCTGGGGTTTCAGAAGGTTGCTATTTGCAGATGCCAGGGTTGGAATTTGTTGCTGCTGTTGTTGGTTGTTGTTGTTGCTTTTTCTGCCTTCTAGTCGTTTTCAGTTTATGGCGAGCCTAAGGTGACCCTATCTTGAGGTCTCCCTCTGAGGCTGAGAGAGTGTGACTTGCCGAAGGTCACCCAGTGGGTTTCCATGGCCGAGCAGAGATTCGAACCCTGGGCTTTACAGTTGTTCAAACAACTACACCACACTAGTTTTCAGGGTGTGTGTGCGCCTTTAATTTGCCAGTCGACTTCAGGCGACCCCATGAATTTCATATGGTTTTCTTATTCAAGGAATGCTTAGAGGTGGTTTTGCCAATTCCTTCCTCTGAAATACAGTCTACAGCACCTAGTATTGTATAGCGGTTTCCCATCCAAGTACAAGACTCTGCTTCACTTCCAAGACCAGACAGGATCTGGCGCCTTTAGGTTATTGAGGGACGGAATGCTACACCCAATAGTTAGCCCTGAGTAGAGTAAATCCATTGGGTTTACCTCTGAGTTAGGTAACCAATTCAATTGACCGTTCGGCCATTGCCTCTAGCCTACTCAACAAGCTGCAGCCCCTGTCTTTTGTAAACCAGGCGCGTGCTTTAACGCTGAGGAAAATGCGGTTTACGGGTTAGAGATGCCTGGTACGCTGGAAGATAGTTCCTAGTTTCAACCGAATCCGTGTTCGTTTTTCTTTTAATCCAGAGCGAGATCAAAGTTTTTGAACTTGTGCAGTTCGTATTAGTTGGAGCTAACTCTCTAATCAGTGGTGATAGGTCGAGGTATTTTTACTGTGTGCGTGCGTGTGGCTTTCCTCTACAGTATCTGTGTTGTTACCTGCCTTCAAATCGACTCTGACTTATGGCCACCCTATCCTAGGGTTTTCTGGGCAAGATTTCTTCAAATGAGGTTTTCCGTTGCCTTCTTTTTGGTCTGAGAGAGCGTGATTTGCCCGAGATCACCTTGTGAGATTCCATGACTGAGCAAAGATTAGAACCCTGATCTCCTAGAGTCCTAGTTCGACGCGCAACACTGCACCACACTAGCTTTTTTCCCTCCATTACATGCAGTTAGTGTAGGTGTTCTTCCATAACTTGCACCTCAGGCTTGTTTTCCACAATTCCCTGTCCATTTCTACTTTGTTTCTGATCTATTCAGCCGAAGACCACGGGTTGGTGGGGAGACAAGTGACATTTCCTTTCGAGAGAGCAAACTAAGGTAAGCGCCAGCGGAAAGTTCTGTTGTGCGAAATCCTCAAGCCATTCTTGCGCAAAAGTCCGTGGCCAAAAAACCGAGATAGTTGACATTCCTGTAGCCGCGGAAATTTGAGCAAAACAACCACCTAGAATAGGTCTTCAATTCCACTCGAATTCATCAAGGAATGTAATATTTTTGAATGACAGGCGATCTTGAGGCCTCATTTATTTCTAGTCCGATACAGATAGCCATGACGCCCTTCCTTATTTATGTACTTATTGTATTTATGTATTTATTTTATAACCCGCCTTTCTCCCTGGATGGACCACCCGGGCCAATGTTTGGACGCTGTCCTCTTAGTATCCGATTGCCAGCGCGCCTCCCTCGTCCACGGCTAGATCTGAAAACGCTGAAAACAGACGGACTTCATGAGTGAAGGAGTCCTGGATCTGATAACTTTCTGCGGATTGGGGCTTAACGCGGCGACCACTGGGCATCATTTCAGTTTCGAGAAAACCGAAGGGGCGGCCATAGCTTTGAGCTAATGAAGATCTCCTGGTCAGCCTGCCATTTTCCCATTGCGCAGGTGATATCTCAACCTCACTTTTAACAGAACAAAAATTATTGACCATTAATGTGTCCAGTTTGCACTCTCTAGAAGGACTATATCTTTGTACTCGCAGAATTCTTGGAAACCAAGTTCATTAATCCAATACTGTTTCTATGACTCTTAGATATCCTTGAGAATGTCAGAGACACAGGGATACTCACTGAAAAATGATCAATAATAGCTGATGCTACTAAGCAAATTGTATTTGATAAAAGTATAAATAAACGGCACCACCATCATTATCTCTGTCATAGACTAACGATTCTCATTTTGCAGCTGGACCCAGGTCCAGGTAAGCCAAATTGAGCTCGATCCTCAAGTTTAGTTAAATTGAAACAGTAGGATTTAAATTGAATTAGCTTCATTGTTTTGGATTAAAGCCTGATATTTCGTCTTCAGTAGTTTGTGGACTGAATTTTGTGGCAGACAAGAATCCTTAGCGAATTCCGGTATCCCTTTATTTTCTCCAGAACCCCTTAAGGAACAAGTAGAATTACAATAATAGCAACAAGACCAACTATTTGGCTTAACCCTAAATATTGGTTCCTCTCAACTATAGTGAACTCGCAGAATTGGAAATTGTTAAATCCACGTTTATGAAACTTCTGATGATTCAACGGGACTATTCTAGTTGGAACTAACAATTGGATTTCGGGTATTATTTATTTGATTTCCACTCGCACTTCCTCAAAATCGCTAGCAACTCAAGGAAGAAGAAGATTAAGATGAGGAAGAAGAGGAAGTGATAGTAGTAACAAGAGCTAGGGGGATAATTATAAGATTGTGCCGTTAAATAAATACAGTGAGTTTATTATTATCGGTTCTTTTTCTTTTTTAAAGAAAATTCCTCAACTTTCTTACAACCTGCTCCGGTCACCTTCCCCATTTTATTCATACAAGAGGTTCTGCTAGGTAGACTCAAAAAGTTTGAATTGAACCTCTAGGATGTGGTGTGGCTCCAACACTCCGAACCTTAGACTACGTTGGTTCTCAGTGGCATGGAAAATAACAATAACAATGCTGATCTCCCGGTTCCTTGTGGCACCGCTCGCTCACGACCCCGCCTAATTTGTCTACAGACATATCCAGCCCCGCCCTCCCAGCCACCCAGATGCCAAATGTCCAGCTTTCTGCTCTCCGACAAGTTATTCCTAGATTCCTGGATGTCCCAGATCTGGAGCTCTGAGCCAGAAGTTAGGCTGCGATGACTTCACACTGGAATGTGTCGGTGTGGGAGGGGGGCAACTTCGGCGCCAGTCCTAGCCACAGTGCGTGGCAGTGAGAGTTCCCAGAACACATCAGCGGGGGGAGGGAGAGTCCTTTATCCGAAACGAACTTAAGCGGAAATCATAAAGAAAGAGGTCGGCTTTCGCAATATTTCTTCACTGCCAGGGGGACTTGCGCAGAAGACCTTCCCGCAGGATTTGGGCCCGTACTTTTCCGCTGCCTAGGCCTCAGCAGAAAGGAGATCTCTTGATCACCTGCCCAGAGCTTTGCGCAAAAACAGGTTAGGAGACTCGCCCCTTCGTGACAGAGAAAGGAATCCAGAAGACGCCCTACAAAAAACCATCTGCGTCACAATGCGCCACAGAGAAGGAGCAAGCGCATCCCGGAAGAGGCCTTCCCCTGTAGGCTTATCACCCTTGGCCAGCCTTATGTCCACTCTGTTAGGTACGCAAAGCGAGTTTGTGGGTGGTCGGGGGGATCTCTTTCATTCATCACAATCACAGCACTTTAATACCACTTTAACAACCATTTATTTCTTTTCTTTACCATTTGCTTACCACTTTTTTGGCCCCAGGGCCCCAGAGGTAATGCACACTTTAAAAACAGTTTAAAAGCATCAGATAAGTAGTAAAAACCAATGAAAAACAGCAGAAATACTTTTGAAAACATCCAGAGAAGATACCCCAGATTTTAACAGCCAGAAGCCACACTAAAACTTCACAGTCTTCACTGCACCCCACCAGTTAGAAGGGATGGAACCTGCCTGAATTCCCTGGGAAGGAATGTCACAGGGTGCTGCTACAGAGAAGGCCAGGTCAGGTTTACCCACCAGCCTAATAATGGTGGGGGTGGACACCTGCAGGGCCTCTGCTCTTTCTCTTCGATTTTGGGTAAGCTCATATGAGGGGAGGTCTTTCAGACCTCCTAAAAGATCTTGGGATTTGTACTTTGGTGGAGGCACTGGCGTTGACTGGTAGAGAAGTCTAAAGGCTTCACGAAATTAGAAATGCCCAGGATTCCATAAGAGCCCACCCTGGCAACGAAAGCAGTATCAAAAAAGTGCTGCAATTGTGCAGTGTGAAAGGGACCACTGATTTTGTGCCCTTTGCAGATACTGGCTCAAATCCTACGTTTCTCTCAGCTGTTAGTGAATGGCACCTACCTACGCCGTAGAGTACCAAATTCAACAGTTGTTTCCATGGGTTCAATGGTATCAGAGTGCCATAACTTTTTGGTGTGAAAGAGACTTTGAACCCTGATGCCTTTTTGAGTGGTGCATGGGCTCATCCATCTTCTGAACAGAAGTCAACTTCGGAAGAGTGATACCAAAACTCGCTACATTTAAAATGTGGCCTGTTGCCCCAGTCAGACCTCGGGAAAGTTATTTTTTGAATTATTGGGCCCAGAACGCTCAGATACAGTGCTGGCTGGGGGATTTCGGGAGCAGCCAGCGTGGTGTAGTGATCTAAAGACTGGACTTCGACTCTGGAGACCAGAGTTCAAATCCCGCTCAGCCATAGAAACTCACTGGGTGATCTTGGGACAGTCACCTTCTCTCACCTTCAGAGGAAGGCAAAGTCAACCCCCCTCCGAACAAATCTTGCCCAGAACACTCCCTGATACCTTGACCTCACCGTCGGTGTAAATCTCAAATAACTTTAAGACACACAACAAGAAGCCTAGTTTTTATTTCCTAAGCTTTGGTTTCTTTCTTTCAACCTGAACGCAACCACTTTTTTTCTTTATGAGTGAAATAGCGGTGGAAGTTTTTGTCTCCTCTCGGTTAAAAATTAGTCCTCGGGGATGCCAGATAAAATTGTCTCGTGGATCAAGGCTTTCCCTTGCCTACCAGTAAAACGCCCGCATAGACACCAGCGAAACGCTAAACCTGGTCTCTAAGGAATTCGGAGTCCCTAACGTTGCCATCTCTACTCTTTTCACAAAAGAACTTAAATAGGATTTAATTGGCCACTCAAAGCACAATTTCTGCTATTCTTGGATAAAACCTATTTTGTCAAAATCTAGATCCTGCGCTACCAGGATCCGCACCAAAAACCATTTCGCTTCCCTTCTCCAAACGTCCTTAGTGGGTGTTCCTTTAAGTCACTTTCCGGGGTGGTTAATTAATCGGAAATAAACAGAGTCTCTCCTTTCTGTTTTCACAGACCCTGGTGCGGTATGGAAGAACTAATTTTCTCTTAGAGGTTCCACGGTCCGATGAAAAAACCAAACAAACAAGGCCAGCCTTTTGCCCTGAACGAGCTAGGTGGAAAGGAGGGGAAGACAATGAATACGAGAAAGAGTATTATTTTCTGAAGGAACCAGCGGTGTTTTCTAGCTTGGTTGTTAGTCCCCCCGCGTCTTCATCCGTCTTTCCTCCAGTCCTCCGCTCTCCTGGTTCTGTTGGGCTAAATTACTCTTTTTGGTACTTCTGCAAAATTCCCGGCTAGACCTCTTGTTATCTTTTTTTCCCTTCCCTCTTAAACAACTTTGGCTTGTTGTCTTTCGCCTTTCTCGGATTATCGGTGGCTCGCCTAGATGAAGAGCCATTAATTACCCATTCAGTCAATATTAGGAAGGCGACAAAGCTTTTTACAGAGGATTAAGGAGACATCGGATTGTTTCATTAGGATATTCCTGCTCACGGTTCAGGCTTTCTTACACACGTTTCTCCCCGCCCCAGTTGATCTACCAACGGCCGCATAGATTAAGGTCCGAAGAGGAGGAGGAGGAGGAGAACCTCCCGTTTGTGTATACCAGGAGCCACAGGTAACGCCATATGGAACAACTTGGGCATACCCTGGCAGAGAAATTGGCCCAAGAAGCAGGAGATGAATTAGACACGTTCAGATGGAGATAGGCAAGCCTGCCTGTTATTTAGCACAGCAGCCTATTGAGAGCCCCAAATCGGACCTCCCTTTTTTTCTTATCCTTCTCTGTTTCTTCGATCATCCTTCCCGCCTTCCTCTTCTTGCCGGACATCTCTGCACTACATTGTTATAATGTTATTATTCCAGTTTCAACATCCTACGGAATCCTGGGGGTTGCAGTTGGGGGGGGCATTTAGAATTCTCAGCCAGAGAGCTCTTTGGCCTCAGTAAACTACAAACCCCACAATTCCACAGGATGTTGAAAGTGGAATAATAGCACTATAACAGCTAGGGCGAAAATGGCTCAAGTCCTTCAGTAACTCATTTGGGAGATCCTTCTCAGTCTTGAAACAGACAATAGATACCTAGAGCTCAAAACCACTTTTATTTCCAATATGTTTCTTTCCCTGCTTCTATATAACCGTTGTTCAAATAATTCCAGTAGGAGGGAGGAGATCTGTAGAAACCTGTTTCACAAGGCTGCCTTACCATAAGACAGGGAGCAGACCTCGTGGGTTATGAAAGGGTAGGAAATCTTTACCTTATTATTATTACCCCTTCTATTGCCAGGATGAGAGGTGCCACAAATTTCCAAGTCACTTTGCCTTGAGTGGTTGGGGAAGAGTGCTGTTTTGCTGTACAGGCGTTAAACTATGCTGGCTCAAAGTGTCTCTCTTCCTCCTCCTCCAAATGGTCTTAGTAGTGTATAAAATGCTCTCCAATACTCTCTGATTTTTCACAATTACTATGTAAAATCCAAGAGCAGTTATATTAGGAGAGAGAAAGAGGGAGGGAGGTGGGCAGGTCGGAACTTCCTCTTCAGAGACAGTACACCTTTGCCCAAAGAAGATGGAAGAGAAAAAAATGGATAACTGGAAAGGGGTGGTGGTGGGGGAAGCTGTGAAAGAGGAGTTGGTTTCATTCATGCCTTGCTTGTTGAGGTTTTGAGAACCACCTGGGTCAGCTATTGCCTAAAGCAGAGGGCTGAATTTAACAAATCTGTCAAGACAGCACTTATATTTTCACTCACTTCATCATCCCCAACTAAAGGCATACTGCCATGATTCAGGAATAATTTCAGTTTGGATCTCCAGTCCAGACTCAGCACTCCATTGACTACATTTTCTGAAAGCTCTCACTTTTACGCAGTTTAGGGCTATTCCCACACTACTCTGTTACAGTGCTATTATTCCACTTTCAACATCCTGTGGAATGCTGGGGTTTGTAGTTTACTGAGGCCAAAGAGCTCTCTGGCTGAGAATTCTAAATGCCCTTCCCTAAACTGCAAACTCCAGGATTCCATAGGAGGTTGAAAATGGAATAATAGCACTGAAACCCTATAGGGCAGAAATGGCTTAACAGTGTAGTCTAGGTACTTCCATGAATTACTAGTACAAGCCCCCCTTTTAAGTACAAACTGGTTTAGCTTAGTATGCTCATCCAGGTACCTGCAGGCTCGGGAATCTGGTAGATTTTAGTCCCTAAAAGGCTGTTTGGCTCATTCTTTTTGTCAGGTCAGGAGAGACCCAAGCAGTGGATATTAGAGTACTTTTTCTGGGCAGGCAAGGTGTAGTGGTTTGAGTATTTCAACTCAGATTCCAGGAGACCAAGGTCTGAATCTGCGCTCAGCCACGGAAACCCACTGCATGAGGTTGGGCAAGTCACACTCTCCCAGCCACAAAAGAAGGCAATGACAAAGCTCCTCCAAACAAAGAAAACCCTATGATCAGTTCTCATCAAGGTTGCCATAAACTGGAAAGGGCTTGAAGGCACACAACGACAACAAATCTTTTGTGGGATTCTGTTGTCAGAGGGAATACAAGGGATGCCCCAGAATGACACTTTGGTTTGCAAACTAACCTGTCTTTCCTTGTGAGTAGAAAGTTCTAGCTGCCTGGAGCTTCAGATGCAGCCCAAGACAGTTATGCCGACAAAATATGTTCAAACACAAAAGATGGGAATAGGAGAAGGGGATATCAAATTTGTAACTCCCTCCAGTTAGTCAGTCCGTGAGCCTGGGATATTCCCATGCACCCTAAAAAGCAGAGTGTTATACCAGCTTCCTAAAACAATGCAAACCTGTTTTGCAGGAAGGTTTGCAACGCTTTCCTGAAATTAGGTCATTCACTAATTCAGAACTGAACTTCCAGTGAACATCTGGGAAAAAGGAAAAGAAGCCAATCAGAAAAATTTAGGGGTATCAGCCTTGGATCAAGAAGTGGCTGGATCCCAAGAGGGGAGCTCAGTTTCTCTCCTCTTTTCCTTACTTAATCTTTTCCTTTCTGCTCAGCTTCTTCTTTTTTTTTTTTTAAAGCAGATTTTGCCTGCTCTGAGGCCTTCAGGGCCTTAGCTCACTTATTTCGTCTTGAAAGAAGGGTTTTCTTTCTTCTGAACATGTCTCTTCTTGGCTTTGAGGTTGTTCTGGGCCATTTCTTCCCAAGTCAGCTTGCTGAGGCTGGATATTTGGCTCCTGAGCTGCTCAAAATAGACTCAACTTTCTCCCAAGTTTCCACATTTTCTTTCTTTTATTTAAATTAAATTTATACCTGTTCCATCACACATACACACCACTTCAGGGGGCTCTGACATCATCACTTATATTATTAAATATTTTTCTCTGCTTCCACTGGGACTAATTTTCTGCCTGGACCTTTTTGGAATCCCATACTTAGCATATCAGAGAGAGAATCTTCTGCTTTTCTTCACAACTTGAAGGCACACAACACAGGCACACAGAGGAGAATGCTCCTGTGAACTAGGGAGATACAACATTAGGGAGATTTTTGATTTGTTAGGCTATGTACCTATGCAGTTCGAATTTTAGGATCTTCATTTAACTAACCTAGACTGGTGGAAGTTTAGATGGAGCTAAGCAACTGAATTCAAACTGCTCCTCATTTTGTCCGATAACACCTTTTGCATCTCATAGCTATTTGAATAATTTCCCTCTCTCTGTTTGTCTCCAATTGTTATTTTGCCTGATATAAATTTTTCACATAATCTTTTTTTATTTGAAGGCCTAATTCATTTTGCTTCATTTTATTTCTCTAATAAGTTTCAGCAAGCATTAAATTGTAATTTACTTTGTGTGTTTAACCTTTGCATGCAACAGCTCCCCCTCCCATCCTGTGGGTTATGGTTACAATGGTATTTTCTCTGTAATCGTTGCATGTTTCACATTTTACTTCTGCATTCAATGTTCTTTTTCATTTACTTCTCTTCATAAATCATGTGCATGTATTCTTTAAAAAACATTTCTGGTGTAGCATGTTCTCATCTTTCATGAAGAACATGTGCTGCCTGGGATATTAAATAAATCTTTTGATTTTATTGCACCTCAAAAATTGCCTCAGGTGACCTCTGGTTACACCCTTTCACCTGCTGGGATACAAACTCAGCAAAGATAGCAGTCTAACTTGGATATCTTCAAATTATCTTTCCATTATTCTACTCATGTCTGGATGCTTTTGAAATAATGGATGGAATCAATAGTCAACCACTCATTTTGGGCAAATGGGAGACAAAACATGGGGGAGGGACAGGGTATTAAGGTGTCTAAATTGAATTTGTTTTTTTAAAAACAAAATATAGGGCTCAAAATATATGACCTTACAATGAATGTTTAAGAAAATTAACTTTCTGGACTGTAATTCCCAGATCCCCAACCAGCCACCTAACTGGGCATTCAGAAAACTATGGCAGGCAAGGAAACTTGCAGACTTTGCTCAGAACAATCCACTAAAATCCGAAGGCCTAAATCCAGTTGAATTCTGAACTTGGATCAACTTGAATCATTGAATCAAGCCCCAAATGGTAAGTCTACACTTCTGAAAATCTCATTGTTTCAATAGAGTTTAATCTAGTTGCGACTATCACCTGAATTTAGCTCTGAGAGTGGATTATGGCAATTTTTACTAGAAAGAAAAAGGGAATCTATGGTTAGATTATGTCTACATGTCTTTTCTATGGTTCATTGAAAAGAATTTTTTTTTCTTAGATGCAATGCCTAGTCATGAATCTATTTTTTAAAAAGGTACTTTAAGTCTTTCTAATTAAAAGGCTTGCACTCATACAGATGGTCTGGGGGAAACTACTCCATTAAAAAGAAAGAAAAAAAAGTGCAAAGTGAAAACACCCAGATCCCAGTATACAGACCTTAACATACCTATGGCTACAATCTGGTTGCTTATTTTCAATATCCCTTAAAAACCACTCTATCCATTTCCTTGGAAGCAAAGCCCATTAATTTCATTGGGACCTTTCCCCAAAGGAGAGCCTTTAGGACTACAATCCATATATCAGACTCAAAAGTGCGGAAGGAAACATAATGTTAAAAGATCTTAGAAAAGCTACTTTTTGGGAAGTACAACTCTCAGTGGCCCTGCTGGCCCAGAGATTTTATTTTTTTTTAGGATTGTAGCCCAAAAAAATTCTTCTTTATTCTCTTCCTCCTACAAGTCTCATACATACATATATCTACACTTACTTAAATTGTATCTTATGATTTCAGTAGTAAATGATGTTGGAAGTAAACCGTGCCAGAACAACAGCAGATGAAACAAAAGTACAATGCTCCTTTCTCCCACACCACATCAAGCGATTTCCCTTCCCCTAAAGCCCATACTTTTTTTTCAAATCCAGAATCCTTGCACAGTGCATCCCATCTTAAACTGTCTATTCAAGAGTCAACTCCCCTGAATTCAAAGTTGTACTCCTGATTAACAGAGCAAGCCTAAGCATGTTGATGCAGAAATAAATCTTGTTAAGAACAATGGGAATTATTCTCAAATAAGTTTCCTTAGGAGTGAAACCTAAGAATGCCATTGGATAGCCACTGTTCTTGGCATTGCAGCCTAACAGTGTGGTATGTGTCTTTAGGTTTCTTAGGGCTCAAAGTCTGCTGGAAAATCTGATCTCCCAAAGACCAAATGTCAGAGGGCATGTATGAGGTATCTGGCTGTGCCAAATCAGAAAGAGGAACTTTGCATATGAATAAAAGCACATGCTTCATTATTCTTACTCAACGGTAAGCCAAGTCTTGAAAAGAAATACAGTGGGTCAAATTAAATCTAATGAAATAGAATCCGGAGTCAGTTGGAATGGTTTCTTGGCAAGGAGGTCCTAAATAGATAGTTCAGGAGTAGGTCCCATAGAGTGGAACTCTAATGGAACTCAGTCCTCCAGTAAGAGTAGTCTTTAAGGTTGTAGTGGTATTACTTCAGGCTGCAATCCTATATACATTTACCTGGGAGTAAGCCCAACTAAGCTCCTTTCAGAGGTATGGATAGGACTGCACCTCTATAGCATTGTGGATATTATATTCTTTTCTGCTCTTTAGACCAGAAGATCACAGGGTCGCTTAAAAGAGAGTTCTTATAAAATTCTACACATACTGCCTCAACAGCAGTCTTGATCTGAAGAAATCTGGATTTTAAGACTACAATCATAAAGACACATAAGAACCTGGGAGAAGACCCCAATAAAGCTATAAAACTGTTAGGCCCCTTTCCACAGTGGGCACAATCAAGCCAAAATGAAGTCTGTTACCAATTTACAGTTTTAGCAGAATGCCTTCTTAGAAGTAAGCATGATCTAGGTCACTAGGACCAACTTCCAGGTAGGTGTATTTAGGATTGCACCCTTAAGTAGGTAGCCACTATAGGTTCTAGCTACAGATCCTATTGATTTGGATGGGAACTATGTTAAGAATATCCCCAACCTTGTCACTGACATCAATGAGATTTTTTAAAAGTGTCTTTCTTTGCCTGTACTTTGCCCTATTATAGAAAGCAGTAAAGTATAGAGACGAAAATGAAAATGTTTAATAATAGTTGTAGAGCTACAACAATGAAAAATCTGTTAAGATTTAACAGAATAATAGTATGTTTAATATCCATAACAAATTGAGAATGTTTGTAAGGTGGTGTGAGGGATAATATCATAAGAGGATACAATCTGGGAAAAAGCATAAAATGGAACAAGGGGGGGGGGTGGAGGAAGGAAGATACAAGGTTCAATTAGAGTGAAAATAATTGTGAATGTAACTGTTGTATATTTTAAAGTATTTCTTTTTTTCCAAATCATTTTTTTAAAAAAAGATTTAAAATAAAACAGGTATGGATTGATTAAACAGATCTTAGTGGCTTATTTCTGCGTTTCAGTCGATTAGTCAGATAATACATGTACAAAAACTGCATAAATATGAACATAGAGGGGACAAATAACCTTCTGAAGATGTAACGATGCCCAGTTAGATAAATGTAGGGAGCCACCTTCTCCCCGAATCTATCTTATCTCTTCCTAAAGCTGTTGCTATCATTACATCTTGGGATGGTTATTTTGTTTTCCATTTGCAAATTTATGTAGTTTTAATGCATATAGTGGCTTGTAGTCATGACAGTTAATATACTATTCCCCCTGTCAGAGGCAGTATGGCTCTTTCGAAGAATTGTCCTCACGGCACGCTGGTGTTTGTGCTCATTCCAACATCTGGTTGGTCATTGTGCGAACAGAATGCTGGAAAAAAGATGTCCTTTGGTCTGATTAAAAGCAGGGCTTTTATGTTCTTAGCAGTACTGTATTGAAAAGCAGAGCTTGAACAAGTTCCTTGGTTGAACTACAGCTCTCCCCAGAAGAGCCAGTGACCATAGCTGCTGTCTGAGATTCTGGGAATAATAGTCCAACGAAGGAACTTTTCCCAGGCTAGGCTGCATTTGGATGGCAAACTCGTAGGACAGGGGACTGGATCATTTTGGCCTAGGAAATCCTTCCCTCTTCTATATCTACTAAAGAAAGAATTTCACTTCGAAGATGATATTTATGTCTTGCAATTTGTGCAAGATCTTGCATTTTTCTTAAAAAAACCCACGGATAATATGAAATTTTAAAGGAACAGAGAAGGCACTTTTTAGTCGATCAAAAGATTTAAAATCGATTCATTTGATTGATTAATTGCCCAAATGCTGCAGCACCATTTCCCTCCCACCTTTACTTTCAGTTGCAAATCTCCGTAAACGCTTTTTTGAATTAAACTTTTAAAAGGTACATTGTCCTTTAAGTGGCCTATCTGTCGGAGGACACCTAAGGGCCATAAAGCGTTTTACTCCTTAAACCATTTGGTCCCATCGACCTCAACGCCATTTCCCTCCTAGTTCCTACCTTTAAGAAGTATTGCAGGGAGTCATATCGGAACCTGCTAGTGTGGACGGACAGGAGTTCTCTTTTTCTTCCGTCTTTATTGCGACAAAAGGTATTTAACAGGGCTTCTAAGCCAAAGTATACATAGGAATGCAGTCTTATAGTGCTATAAAGGAAGCATAAAGACTGTAACTGAACTCTTGCTTGAGAAACATCGCTTTAAGGCTGGGATCCTATATTCACTCAGTCGGAATAAGCACCAATGAATTAGAGTTTCGAAAAAGTCACTTCTAAGACTCCACCTCCCATGGTCAGTGGGTGATCTAATATTGTCTTGAATCCTGTTTTAGTCCTGGCTAGAGTAGAGCCATCTAATCTATGGGTCTACTCTAGTCGGAACTAATCAACAGAATTCCAGTCCCAGTCTGGGTGGGGTCCCAGTCTGGTGGGGTGCTGCTGTTCAAAAAAAAACTAACGCCTGCAAAATCTGTACTAAACTCCACTGGGCTTACTTCTGAGGCATCCTACTGCAAGGATCGCAGCCAGGATGTCCGGACTCCACCAAGAAAACTCTGGTACTCCTCCAACTTTAACGGAGACGCCCAAGAGCCTTCGCTATGGTTTATGCAAATATTTGCATTGAAACAACCAGTTCCGCATGCATTGGGAGGAATCTTACAGGGGAATCCTAGGCGAGGTCGCTCAAGCATAAACCCCATTGAGTTCAGTGGAATGCACTTCCAGGTGAGTGTGGGTGGGTAGGACTGCAGCCTTAACGTTGTTGTTTAACTCCTCCTTTTTTAAAAAAACAGAGGCCGTTTCCGCACTAGACTATTACAGTGCTATCATTCCACTTTGAACATCCTATGGGATCCTTTGAGGCCCCTCCCTAAACTGCAAACCCCAAGATTCCATAGGATGTTCAAAGTGGAATGATAGCACTATAACAATCTAATGTGGAAAGGGACAGAGTTTAGTATTCGCTTTGGAGAGAGAAGATACTGGTTCTTTGCTTTCTTGCTATCTAGAAACTGTCATCAATGTTGACACAAAGTTGAAGAAGCTACTTCCCTTGCCTTTAAAAAAAAACGACATTAAAATAAACATCTCCTTACCGTGTCCACACAACAGGGACTTAACGGATCAAAACGCAAAGCTCGATGAGACGTTACAGGAGACATTTTGAGAGGTGGACTGAAAAGAAGCAGCCATTAGAATGTCAAATTGAATCGTTGGCGCAGCTCAAAAATCCGACACCTACTGCACGCACAAATCCCCATTCATTCCAGTGGAGCTCCGTTCCCCACTCTGCCAACGCAAACAGACGAGAAGATATGCGTTGGAATGAATGGCCCTCCGAAAGTGCAGAAGCACAAGTTCCATTGAACTGGGGAAGCAATAATACCACTGGGGCCCAGCGAAGCTTCCCGGTCATTTCAATAGGAAGATGTCTTTCCAACGTTGAAAATGTGCGTGGCCTCAGGAGAACAGCTCTGGGCTCCAATTCGGCGCACGTTTACTTGGAATTCAGGAACAGTGGATCCTTCGGGATTTTTATCCCAGTCGGGCTCAGGTTTAACGTTTCCATTGGGCAAGCCATGGGAGTTCGCTGTTGCAAAGATAATTTGGTGCGGCGACATCGCGTGGAGGGAAAATCACACGTCCCCGTCCCAAAGGAAACACTTTTAACGTTTACTTATCTCAAGGTTCACTGATTCTTCCTCCCGGGGGTCTATAGGAATTTGGAAGCATGGATCTTGCCCAGTATACCTCTCTCCAAGCAGGAAAGGCATTACCTACGATTTCTCTAATCCAGTATACAAGGACATTCTGTATTCAAGGGGACGATCTATTCATAACTAGATCCTGATGATGTTCCTTTCACTTCTATGGGAAAGATTTTAACCCTACCTTAATGCTCCCACCGAACTCAGAAACCCCCACAGCGTACTTGAGCTTGGGTTGTATCACACCTGAAAACAGGTTTTCACAACCTGGTTTTCTCTTCCACATGTTTTTGACTATAGCTTCCATCCCATCTCACTGTTGGCTGGGCCTGAGGGGAGTTGTAGTCCAAAATATCCCGCGTCTTCTAGGTTGGGGATGACTGTCCTAAAGGTTTTGGCTGCTGTCTTCACTTCACCTATTCCACCTTGGAAGGCATGCCACTATTTAGGCCGTTACACCAAAGGCAGTCACTGTGGTCTAATGGTTTGAGCGCTGAACTAAAACTCTGAGAGACCAAGGTTCGAATCCGCGTCAAGGTCGTGGAAACCCACTGGGCAAGTCACACTCTCTCTCAGACGGCAATGATAAACCTCCCCTGAATACATTTCTCCAAGAAAATCCTATGAGAGGGTCTCCATAAGTCGGAAACGACTCGAAGGCGCAGAACAACAAATGCGAACGGTGGATCTGGAGTATAAAAAGGCATAGAATAAATCTCAATAAAAAAGGGCCTTGCGGCATCACTCTGTTATAGTGCTATTATTCCATGTTCAACATCCTCTAGAATCCTGAGGTTTGTAGTTTACTAAGGCCAAAGAACTCTCTGGATGAGATTTCTAAATCCCCTCCCTAACCTATAAACCTCAGGATTCCATAGGATGTGGAAAGTGAAATAACAACAGTGTCTGCGGAAAGGCCCTCAGTTCTGAGCTTCCCTCCCCAAACTTTCCCCACCTATTCAGTTGAAATATCTGAAGGAAGGCAGATGGCTTCAGGCTGTAACTCTGTGCCATTTCCTGGGAGTAAGTCCCACGGAACTCAATGGGGCTCACTTCCGAAAGAGACGTGTATAGGATTGTGCTGTTAGAGAGCAATACTGAGGCCAAAGCGCTTTTGAAACAAAACAAAGCAGCGTATTTAAATGTTTGCATAGGCATTTCCCATCTGATTGGAGGAGAGTGAAAGAGAGACCCCCAAGGACATGGTGCAGGGCAGGAAATGTAGCATGTAGGTACAAAACCCCGGGCTCTTAATAAATGCTTAAAAAAACAGGTATTTGTTTCTCCGCAAGGCTAGCGAGAAAGGTCACAGAGCATGTGAAAATCCTTTCCATCGCTGAGCTCCCTTGCTTAGTTAGATGTAAGATCCCGCTGAGCTCAAACCAACTGACCGCCAAGAACGTCCTGGAATTACTTGAGGCAGATTATTTTTCCCTTAACGTTCCCTAAAGGCACCAGATCCCGTCTGATCTTGGAAGTTAAGGAGGGTCAGCCTTAGTTCGAACCTGGATGGGATACTGCCCACAAATACCAGGTGCTGTAGGCTATATTTCAGAGGAGGGAACTGGCAAAACCACTTCTGAGCATTCCTTGCCTAAGAAAACCCTAGGAAATCTATGGGGTCGCCATAAATTGACAGACGACTTGCAACCACATACACACACACAAACACACAACATTCTTCACTTTGGCTGGAGAACACGGAAGAAGATTTCCTCATCGCCCAAGCATATTTAAATCCCATTGCTCCAAAAGGTCTAATCGAGCTGAGACCAATATTCTGACTCTGAAACGGAGCAAATCAGCTCATGTGACCAACAGAAAGAACAATGTAGTCCTCCTTAAATAAATTGTAGATGGCACTCATCCACAGATCCAAACTCAGAGTTTAATACCCTAATCCTGGGTGCACCAAACAGTACCAAATCCTTCGCTTTCACGGGGACGTCAGTTCCTGTCCTGAAACGTTTTTCTGTTAAAACGCGTTTCAAAGAGGCTTCTATGGTCATTTCCGCACTACACTCTTATAGCCCGATTATAGCCACTCTTATAGCGCGAGAGGCCGGCCGCTCCCGAAACTGCTAACCGCAGGATTTCATAGGATATTGCAAGTGGAATAATAGCACTATAACAGTCTAGTGCGGATATGTTTAAAATTCTCATTCCCTTAATAGATGGTGCTCTAATGCTATCATAAAACGGAAGTCAGGCTAACAGCGTTCCTTCACTGACCGACTTTTCACCAGCGAATAAAACCCTCTGGATTCCAGGCAAAACTGCCTCATGAAAACTGCTGTTGTATTACCTCCCACCCGGTCAAACCCAGACATCCTCTCGCATCTTCTTTTGTATTTCAATAGGAGGTACTTCCCAGCAGGGTTGCCAGAGTGAAAACTGGAGAGGGCCCCTGTACCTTTCATGATTGTCTAGAAGACGGAATTTCATCAGGTTTCCAGTTTTCACTCTAACAACTCCGCGCCTAACTGTTGGAAGGTTCTGAGACAGGCCCTGGGGAGTAAAGGCGACCATTCCGGCTTGCTGACATCCGATTTAGGTGTGCAGTGTGTGACTGTGTATAGCAGAAGTGCAGCTGTGGCACAGGTACAGTAAGCTGCTCCTACTGATCTCGATATGATTTACTGCTACCTAGGCCATTTCCGCACTAGACTGTTACAGCGCTATGATTCCACTTTTAACATCCTATGGAATCCTGGGGTTTGCAGTTTCGGGAGGAAAAGTGGAATCATAGCGCTGTAGCAGTCTAGTGCGGAAATGGCCCTAGACTAGGCTAGGGCCATTTCTGCACTGGACTGTTATAGCGCTACGATTCCGCTTTCAACATCCTCAAAGGGCCCCTCCCTAAACTGCAAACCCCGGGATTCCATAGGAAGTTGAAAGTGGAGTAATAGCGCTATAACAGTCCAGTGCAGAAATGGTAGGATTGCATTGTGCTATCGCGATCCTATCGACGCCTACCCTGAAGTAGGTGCCATTGAGCGTGCCTAGGACTGCATCTTCACAGCACAGTCCTACTAACATTTGTCCATTTAATTCAATGTGACCTGCTTCTGAGTAGACCTGTACGACCTTCCACTTCAGCCCAGAAATTGCTTCTTCAGGAAATAATTCCGCACGGTCAATTTGGGGCAGAAGAAGGGAATATCAGCCTCTGCTTCGAACTGTAACAAATCCTGTGGTTGCTGAGTGCCTTTACCTCCTTTCCGATTTATGGCAACCCTAAGCATCTATCCCAAGGTTCTTTTCACAGACATTGTTCAGAGGAGGTTTGCCACCCCCTTCCTCTGAGGCTGAGAGAACGTGGCTTGCTCCAGATCACCCAGTGGGTTTCCATGGCTGAGTGGGGACTCGAACACAGGTCTCCCAGAGTTCTAGGTCGACGCCCAGACCACTACATCACCTTGTGACAAGTACTGTTTACCATGGCTGTGGTTTAACTTTTTTTTTTATTAAAGAAAGCTATACAGGAATTCTCACGTTATTCTCCCTTTAATCTTCAAAATTATTCCGTTTTCACGTCAAAAGGAAATGCTACACAGTCGCATAAACCCAAACCGGTTGAACGACGCAGGCGCGTATGTGGAAGGCAGAGAAAGAAAGGAGATATACTCGTTCTAGAAAAGCTCCAGGAAAGTCAATGGGGTTATTCTGTGTCAAAAGGGGGATGCACTCAAGTCAAATTCACTACTGTGAATTTCTGTGCTTCAGGTACTCAGCTGGCGCTCACGGACTCCATGAATAGGGCCTAGACGCCCCGTTGGGCTAAACACCAGAACACACGTTGATCACAATTAAGGGCCTTATTGCAAGGAACAGCCCAGAGCCCTATGGAAAGTGCTTCGGGGAAGTCGCTACTTCCCCTTGGACCGGAACGTTCGGGAAGTTGACAAAATGGCATTTCTCCCAGTCCAACAAGACGACGCGGTTTTTGAAACGAGAGCGGTCAGATTCAGTTTACTGCTGTGAGACACACTGATCTCCTCAGCAGCCCTAATGCGAGTGAGAGGTCCCGTTTCACTAACGGCCATTTCCGCACAAGCCGGTTATAGTGCTATTATTCCGCTTGTAACATCCTACGGAATCCTGGGGTTTGCAATTAAGGCCCCAGGCTTCCATAGGATATTGAAAGCGGAATAATAGCACTATAACGGTCTAGTGCGGAAATGGCCAAGGCTATCAATGAGGTCCGCTTCCTCCTTGTAGAAAGCAACGCGGCAACGGTTCTGTTGTGCCTTGTGGATGGAGGATTAAAGAGCGGTACAGGTTACAATCTTTTACTGCAGAATAATCTCTACCAAGCACAATGAGACATATTTCGGACTAAACGCGTTCAGGATAGCTCTGGTAAAGAAAGACATAGGATTCTAAAGCGCCTTTGTGGCGCTTTCTCATTTCCCTTCCGTTTCTATTGTTTCCGCACTGTCATTACCTAACAAATGCCGTGCATTAGAGGACAGCCCCCTTTCCTTTAATCCAGTGAGAGTTTGTGTGGCTGAGTCTCCTTCTTTCTTTTTAAAAATCGGCACCCGATTGGAAATGGCGCTTTTTACCAAGATGTTCGCTCAGATCCATAGGTTTTCCCCTTCGCAAGGAAAATCCCACACCGACTCGACGTGGGCAAACGCGTACACAGCGCTGCTCATCCTCCCAGCTTCCCATAAAAACCTGAACGGCAGAGGGCGCTGTTGTACTGCGTTTAGGGTCACGCCGGCTTCGGGGGAGGAAAACAGAAACCAGCGAGAGGAGCGGGGGAAGCGTTTTACCAGCCCCGGGTCAGACGCTGAGGATAAGCCAGCTGGTGAAGAAAATTTTAAAAGGCAGAGGAGAAGCCGTACAAATGTCCCCTCTTTTTACTGGATCACGCACGTTTACCAGACCCTTCCCCGCTCCGTCCATTGTAGTGGCACTTCAGAGTCGAGAGAGGCCATTTCCGCACTACACTGTTACTGCGCTATTATTCCACTTTCAACATCCTATGGAATCCCGGGGTTTGCAGTTACGGCCCCTCGCGTAACTGCAAACCCCAGGATTCCATAGGATATTGAAAGTGGAATAATAGTACTATAACAGTGTAGTGCGGAAAGGCCCATAGAATCCTCCCTTGATCTCAGGGACATCGCCTTGCCTGGACATCAGTGGGGCTATCCAGACAAGGGGAGGGTGTCGATCCTGAGGAGGCTGATTGGGAAAGCAGCGGAAGGCGACTCACCGTTGGCGCCGGCGTGTTGCCTGCCGAATAATTTGCTGCTAGAAGCTTCTTTCCTGCCCTCGGGAGAATCCGTGAATTCTCCTTTTTTAAGATCGGAGTCTTTGGAGGAGAAAAGGCATTCGACAGCAGAAGGTTGTACCCCTGAAGGGAAAAGAGAAGGGCGGAGGAGGGGGAGAATTGTTCAGGAGAAGGAAAGGCAAGAGCGACAGAAAGAGAGGGAGGGAGGGAGGACAGAGAAAGGAGAAAGAAAGTTTAAAGAGAGGAAAAGGAGTCGCTAAGCAAGCGGACTGTGGTCACATTTTTGGACGCGGAAATGCCCGAGGTGAAGCAACAGGGGGAGCGAAATGAAGACCTTGCCCTCCCAGTCAA
The DNA here is from genome assembly GCA_948472985.1 of Iguana delicatissima. Taxonomy (NCBI): domain Eukaryota; kingdom Metazoa; phylum Chordata; class Lepidosauria; order Squamata; family Iguanidae; genus Iguana; species Iguana delicatissima. Next base: position 114,554 of record CAOKZL010001557.1, read on the forward strand.
AATTCTGTCCGCAAGAAATTTTCCTTCAGTCCCCAAATTCTGAGCATTTCAAGTAACTTCAAACTTCAGTTGAGCGTTAGAAATACAGTCGAGGCATCCAGAGATACAGGGAAAATGGCCAAAGGAAGGTAAACATAGTACATGGAAGTTTTAGATGTGAAATTTGGAGACCGAAGGAAAATTTTATTGGAGGACCAGCAGAATTCCCACTCGGAAGGGCGAGCCCCCCCTTTCCCTTCCTAACGACGTTCCTGGGAAAGGCCGCCCAACCTTGCCAGGCCTGGGCAGGTCCACGCTTCAACTCTCGCCCCCCTCTAAGTCTTTCTTAACCGAGTTTACTTTTGCCCTCAGCTTTCCAGCTCTCTGGGGCAGAGACAAAACACCGGATCGGGACAAGAGCAAAGGCAGGTGCTCCTCGGCTGGAACTGGAGCGCCAGCAAGAGCAGCTAAGACTGGCCTTCGGTAATGTTAGTAGGCTTCCGGTCTCTTTCACAGACTTCCTTCGCAGAATCTGGGAGGTCTAAAACCCTAGGAAACCTGGCTTCTAAAACCTGCGCGCAGCTCGTGTGATCATCGCCTCAGAGAGCCTGAACTGGCTTATGGATCGGGCAGGAACTGTTTTTCCACCGTCTGGAGGCCTTTCCGCACTACACTGTTATCCCTTATTCCACTTTCAACATCCTGTGAAATCCTGGGGTTTGCAGTTACTGCAAACTCCAGGATTCCACAGGATGTTGAAAGTGGAATAAGGGCACTATAACAGTGTAGTGAGGAAATGGGCTGGTTTCCCTCATCCAAGAGCATCCCAGGCCGATAGATTTATACAGTGGCCACTGTAATAGGCTTTAAAAAAACAAAAGCGAAGCGAAACAAACGTCCACATAAGGATGCAATCCATTCCCCGTTAAGTGCAAAATCGATCAGAAATGTCTCTCTTACCTAACTGAACGCAAGCCGATACAAGTTTACGGCAGTTGGACTCCATAACCCGTTATCTGCAAAACATTAGACGTATTGACGTTAAAACAGACAGACAAAATACAAGCCAAGCACATTACAACTTCAAGCACTGCGAGGAGAGGACGACAAAGTGCCCCTCCCCAATTTTTTTAAAAAAGAGAGCCTTAGTCAATGCCCCTTATTTTCTTGAGGGTTCAGGTATTCAGTTTAGGAAAATTGGCTGGAATAATAACCTCACATTTGCTTTTGAGCAAACCTGTGCTGGATCTCTTTCCTCCTCCTACACCTAAATGCAGGAGGAATCCCCCCCCCGCCTTCTACAAACATTCTCAGTCCGGATTATCAGTTCGGGGAAATCGAAGTATATCCTTTAAGTCGATTTAAGGATTATTTTTCTTCGGATCCTCTAGGTTGCACTTAACCTCCTTTTGGATGTTTGGATTTTCAGGAAAATTAAAGTTATTTCCGCCCATTCCGGCTGTTCCTCGGCTTTGACTCTTTAATTATTGTGCTGTGAAAATATAGGACAGACTTTATATTCCTACAACTATCGGTTTCACGATCTACCAGGTTTGGATCGTGGACGATTCGGATTCTATCCAGGAATCACTGAGGTATCCTTGGATAACATGGCACGTCCCAAGCAGTGGCGCTTTCGGTAATTGTGCCATATTTATTTTGAGGCAAACATAATGTAAATTCGTACTCCAACGTTTGATGCCTGGAATCTGACCAGTGCCCACGGCTTCTGGGGTTATATCTTACTTGACATACCCGTCTCATTTCTCAAACATTTGAAGGAGTTATTATGGGGCCGGGAGAGGGACTGGACTTCCCTTTGGTTTCTCTCTCTCTCTCTCTCTCTCTCTCCTTCCTTCCTTCCTTCCTTCTTTCCTTCCTTAAACGGAGAGTCCCGTAGTTAAACATATTTACAAAATAAAAAAAATTAAGATAATAATTGCACTCATTATTACAACCGTAATATCCGTCCTGCCTCCGCCTTGCTCAGGAGAAAGCAAAAGGTAATAATTCAGCTCAGGCTGTTGAATTAAAGTGGTAGGGAACGAGGCTTGGCCTCTTTCTAAAACAGCTTCATTCCCTTTAGCTAACCAACTTGAAATGTTCACTAAACACAAAATGGCACGCCGTTTCTCCCCGCTACACCGCCTGCGCTATGTAGAATCCTAACCCCTTTGCCCTAAAAATCGGCTTGGTAACAGTCAACGTCGGTTTTACTTCCAGTCCTCTTATCCTAATCTCTTCTTGAATATTTACAAGAAATCCCACACAGGTGGAGGGGACGCTTTCCAGTGGACATGATCAGGCAGTGAGGTCCACCGTCCCTGGAGCAAGCCCTATTAAAAGCAAAGGCACCTACTTCCGAGTAAACACAGGGAGAGGAAAGCCATTACCTTTCCGTGCAGCCCGATCCTACGCCGAGCTAGCCATGCCCCAAACCCCGGAAAGAAATCAAGGGGCTGCTGTTTGGAGTCGAAGGAGCTCAGGAAATCCGTCCTCTTTGTCTGACTTGGGCTTTGAACAATTGCTGTGATTTACATAATAGGGGCGAGAGAAGAGAAGGGATTTTGAAATCCCTTGCTCTTTCCCTCCGTTGCTTCGTGGAAAGGCATCTTACTGCAAACTGGTCAGAGCTTCCCTCTTTCCAGTATGAGAGAAGTGAAAAGATGGCGGAGGGGGATCTGAATGGATATGCATACAAGTGTATTTTCTTAGATGGAGACGCCGGTGTCCACTGGCTCTGATATCCTTAAATACTGAGGGAATGAGAGCGGGCTGACGAAAGAAGGAGTTTTATTAATTTTTTTAAATTAAAAAAATAACTTTTGACGGTGTTGTATTGCTCATATTTTTTGTTTTAAAGCCATATTTTAAATTGTTTTGATTTTGTCGTTCCTTGAACGAAGTTTTAATTTAAACTTTTTGATGTGTTTTTCACCTTACGTTTGTTTGTTTTTTTATTGTCATTCTCCTCTGTTTTGAAAACCGCCTCGAGTCCCAGTTTGGGAACAAGATGGGGTACGAATAAAGCGATAAATGGATAACGTTTCTACCGTTGACAGGAAGTGGACCATTTCCGGCCCGAAGTTCTTTCCTTCCAGAGAGATCTAACTCACCTGGACCATAGGAACGGAGGAAGAACTTCGAAGCCTGTGGTGCTGAAATCTCCAAAGAGGGAAAACTGACGATCCATGCGTGTGCTTTTATGTATATTGGGGTAGGGGACGGAAAGAAGGGAGGAAATTGGCCCACTCCATTTTCCTGCTTAACTGGGGTCCCCATTCTGAGCAAGAGAAGGCCGATTGCCACCTTCGATTCGGCTCTCAAAGGCCACTTCTGGGAAATTTAGGATTTTAGTACTTCTAAGTTTTTTTAAAAAAAAATGAAGGAGGGGCAGAAGGAGGAAAAAAAATCTCAGGATTAGTGCCTGATTGAGATGTCTGTTCGGGAGATATTACAAAAATCATTATCAGCGCTCTCTTACTAACTCGATATGAAGTAACACAGATGGGATTTTATTAGTCCAGGCTTCAAATGTTTACTTATGATAATTTGGGTGGAAAATTTGCATGTCATCATCGTTTGGGTAATTCTCTCACCCCCCCACCTTTGAAAGTCCACCTCCCCTATTTCAATGAGTTCGGGGGGCTCCTGCTATTAGTCAGTGCTCATATCCTGCTTAGCTCTTCAGTACCGAGCTAATAAATATAAATAAATCTGCCGAGCTGGCTAAGATTTGAGGAAAGAAAGGGCCATTTCCAGAAATAAATAAATGCAAATAATCCTTGCCTTCCATGGTGATGAGGGGAATAACGAGGAAGAAGAAGAAAATAATGACATAATTAACAAAACCCCAGTCCTAAGCAGGTTTCTCGCAATTACCTAAAACGGATTATTCATTTGCAGCTTGTTTTTTTTCTCCCCGGTTAAGGACAGGCAATCGGTGGGTTTTTAAACTAGGAGCTAGAAAGTCTGATTGACCTTGGCCAAACTTACTTCCGAGGATGCCTTGCGCGTCGAGACAAAGGATCGCGGCCTGCGATCCTGCCTTTGTGGCGCAGGGGTAAGCAGGGAACGAATGAGAGCGCGTTCCAGGTAAAGCGCAGCCGCCGGGGATTGGCACCTCGGGAAGGTCGGTGGCTGTCGATTCCCGGGACAACCCTCAGCGTTCTAATATGGCCAAGGTAATTTATATTCCAAGGCGCGGAGAGCCGAGAAGAGCGGGTGGCGGCGGCTGCAGAGTGTGAGAGGCACCTTTCCAATAACGAGGCCTAGTATATACGAGCTGTGGCGAAATTGTTTGGGAAGGCAATTAAGAAACCCCTTAATTCCTCTCTGATGGTCCTTAACCCGGTTCTGTCAAGACAAGCCTCGCATGACAAATTCGGCCGCCCTGCCTCAACACTCGTCTTGAGGGCTAATTTATCTCACAAATTGAGACGTCCAAGTTATTCCCTCCCCCCCCCGCGCTTGTCTTGAAGTTCCCCCCTTTCCTCCCCAAATTCTGACACGGGCCTACACTGCTGAAGGAAACTTCGGCGGCGTCCAGGGCTCACCTTTCTCTCCCCTTTCTTTTTTTCAAAAACACCCTTTGACATTCGTGTAATATGGGTACGAATATGTGTTTGATTCCAGGCTTGACGGGGCTCTGATGTGGGAAAAAGGTTTGCAACACAAGTCTAACCTGGTTTATGGGGAAGGAAATTCCCCGGGGATTACATGCAAGAGCTGTCCTGAGGCGGGCTTAGAGCCTGGGATTTTTGACCTGGAAAGAATTGGCAATGCCAAATCGATTCTTAAAAGACTCAGCTCCCTCTAACCTATATACGTATTCCGTACAGGGGTTTAAATAAGGTTATGAGAAAAACATCCACAAACACCTATACGTTCATACATACATATATACTCATATACATTCTCTTTCACATACGTGACTTTAAGCATGTACGAATGAATTTAATGTGGGCTTTTAGAAAAGTAAAAATACTGGGCTCTTTTACACGGAAGAAGTTGAACATTTTCAAATGATACCTCCTACGCCCTTTCCTCCATATTAATACGAAGCGCCCACGGTAAACTGATTTACTCAGACGGATTCTCAGCGATTGAATCGTGAGACTTCTCCCTAAACCGTGTGCGATGTGTGTGTGTGTGGAACAAGATCTCTGCGCTTGTGCAAACCCAAATCTCTGCACACCGTTCCCTAATTGCTTTTTCTTCTCTCCTCCTGGTTGAGATTGAGGGTGGTAGTGAAATTCCCTGACGTGAAAGAGCTCTCAAATATTTTATGAGCCATAGACGGATACAGTCCATGAAATCATAAATGCTGGGGCCATCTAATGAAGATGTCTGACCGCATATTGGAAACCAGGATTTGGAGAAAGAGCCGCTTTGATAGGAAGTGACTAGGAAACGAAATCGGACTACTGCTTAAGGGCCCAAACTAACATATCTTATAGAATACTTATAGTATACTCAGGATCTTATACACATCCGTAATTATTATTTGAAGTCATCGATTATTTCCCCCTGCGAAACCATCTTATTGTATAACTGTAAGAAAAAGGCAAAAGGAGGTAGGGGCAGGAATTTAAAAAGTCTAATTAAGTCCCCCCCCCGCATTATTTTAGGTGATTTGAAAACTTAAAATATCCAGGGACAAGCCGGCTTACAAGCCGTGTTTTCTTTCCAAAAGTGTGCTCTCCGCTTCAGTACAAAGGAACTTTTGCAAAACTAGGCAAACTCCAGAACAAAGTGCGACCCTTTACCTTGTTCCCTTCTTCCCAGTCTAATCCCTCCCTTGATTTGTTTTTTAAAAGAAAGCTAATAATAACAATAATAATAATAGCGGATGCTGTGTTTGGAAAATGAGTTTGCTTATTTGTAGACTGCCAGGGGCAAGAGAAAGAAAAACAGATACCAAAGTTTTGGAGAAGTGTGTGTGTGCCTCAAAAATACACCAGAGAGAAGTAGAATATTGACATACAAGCAAAGCTAATAATCTGTGTCTAGTATCTGTGCCTAGTTAGAGCTAACTGACTACTTGGAGTACAGTGTAAATATTAAGAGGAATCATTGTAGCTCTCCTAACAACAGTAGTAGCGATGGCTATTACCGTTCTGTTCCTTGTTATAATTCCGGTTCCAGGAGACGAGTTATTTATTATATTTCCTTCGCGATTCGCGTTAGCCACCTCGTCCAGCACTGGCTGTCGCCCCAGCCGTTGACATCAACGGCTAATAACCAGTTGGAAAAAAAGTTCGCCCCTTGAATCTGCGAAATGAAGGACTTGTGGACTAGGTTCCCCTCACAACTCCCCTAATTTTTTTTCTGCCCTTTCTTTCTTTCTTTCTTCAGCCTTCCTTTCCGGGCCTTGCGTTCCCTGTTGGAGCATCTGGTCAAGACCAGTCCTCCCCAGATGTCTGAACAGGGAAAGAGGCTCTCGTTGAAAATTCTTGGGGCGGGGGGAGATGCAAGTGAAGGGGAAGAGGGAGGAGAAGTACAGGGTTCTTTTTTTTAACTCGCCCGCCCAGCCTAGCCCCTCGAAAGCGTCTGAACCCCCTGCCTCGATTTATAACTGGGGGAAAAAAATCACACACACCACCCCCCTGCCCCGAAACCCCCCCTCCCTCTTCAGTCAAGGCGGCACCTTTGGGCTCGAGCACCACAAATCACCCATCGGGACGACTCTCCCCGAGTGGAACCAATTGCCCGACTCGCATTATCTCACACCGCCGCCGCCGCCGCCGCCGGGCCAAAGGCGCGGATACGGGGCGGGGGGCTCGGGGCTCGGCCTTACCGGCTCCTGCTGGAGCGCTCCTCCCGCGGCTCCTCCTGGGCTGTCCCGGCGCTCTCTTCCCCTGCGCTGGAAGCTCTGAGAAAATCCCGGGGCTGGAGGGGCGCGCTGACAAACCCGAGTCGCCCCTCGCGGCTGCTTCTGTGGGGACGAAGCCGCCGCCGCCGCCGCCGCCGGCACGGGCCGCCCCAGCAAAGGCCAGACGGGGACGGGCGCGGCAATCGAGAGCAGCGGCAGCAGCCGGAGCCGGAGCCGGAGCCGGAGCCGCAGCCAAGGCACGGGCTCCGCCGTCAGCACTCGCCGGAGAGCGGCAGGCTGGCCTCCTGGCGCGCCGGTCCGTCGAGGGAGACGCGGCGGCGAGAGAGAGAGGAGGAACGCCGGAGAGGGGACGGACGGACGGACGGACGGCGGGCGGGCAGGAAGGCGGGCAGGCGTGGGGGGGCGCGGCGGCAGGATCCCACCGGGGCGGACCCAGTCCCTCCCCCCTGCTCCCCCTGCTCCCCCGGCCGGGCTCGGGCTCCCCGCGCGGCTCCTTCTCTGCTCCCGGCTGTCTTCTCTCCCGCTCGCCCTCGGCCGGGCTGGGGAGCCGCGTGACGTCAGCAGAGATTCCACCAAACTCCCCTCCGCCGCCGAGCTGAGCCGAGCCGGAGGGAGGGAGAGAGAGAGAGAGAGAGAGACGGAGGGAGGGGAGGGGAGAGGGAGGGGAGGGAGAAGAGCCGGGGCGCCCGGGCTGATGCGGTTGGAAGGAGACCTGGCGCAGAGGAAAAAGAAAGAGAGAGGGGGGGGACACGCGGGACAGGGGACAGCTCTGAGGGTGGGAGAGTAGGCAGGCTACCCAGCGAAGAGGTAGTCCGGGGGACGCGAGGAGGTCTGAGGGAGGCTGAGGGGGCACTTTGGGGCATCCGCCCACGTGCAAGGTTATTACCACGTGGGTGGGCGGCGGGGTGAGAATGCTCTCGAAGGCGAACCAGTTCAAGCTGGCCTGAGCCCTCGTGGACTCGGTAGCCATTCCTTCTTCCTTCGTCAGGCGGCCCTCGGAGGTGTTGGGCCAGCTTGCCAGGAGGAAGTGGTGCCGAGCTCGAGATGCAAGGGCCCCGATCCTGGCCAGCCGATTCCTTCCCAGGGGAGGCGGAGTGGGGGCTCCTGGGCAGAGAGGGAAAGAAGAAAGAGAGAGAAAGGTGGGGTGGAAAGAGAGAGGGCGTCCACCCACTCACCCTCCGGCCTCGGAGACTAAAAGGATGGAGAGAACGAGAGAAACCAAGAAAGAAATGTCCCACGAAGGGCTCAAAGTGCAGGAAAAGCCCATGTGGGGAAGGAAGCGAGGAAAGAAAGAGAAAGTAGTGGAAAATCTGGAGGAGGGAGGGATGGAGGAGAAGAAGTGAGACTGGTGGAATAATTCATACACACACACATTCCCCTCGGAAATATGTGGCTCTCGCTGTTAAACTATGATCCCCCTCCCCCGCAGATCAGGTGCAAGAGAGGGGATCGCGAGCAGTGAAGGGAGGGAGGGAGGGAGGGAAAGTCTGTGGCCCTCCCGAGGGAAATTTGGTAGTGAAAGGCCCTCGGGAGGCCAAAGGGAAAGTAAAGATCAAGACCCCTCGGCGGTGGAAAGGACCGAGAGAGCAGGGGATGCCGAGCACGAAGCTAAGGCAGAGAGAGTCCCCGGGCACCGGAGGCTGGGTGAACGGCGGCCGGTCCCTTCAGCCCCAGAGGCTTGTGGGAATTCAGGGAGGATTCGCACTAAAGGCTGCGGGGCGGGGAGTGCTTCCCCCGTTCCAGTCCGCCGCTGGGCAAATCGGGGCCCGCGGCTGGCTAGTTAGGGCCGGAGGAGCCGAGAGTGGCCGGGCACTTTGCAGGCATGGCTTGCGACGGCCCTGCGCCAGCAGCGCCGGCAAAGGCTCGAGTTCCGCCGCTCTCTGCGGCACCCACCGGGTTCACGCGGGGTCACGGATAACTCATTTTTTTAAATGACGAGGTGAAGGCGAAAAGGGGTGGGCGGGGGGGTCGAGGGACAGGGAGGGAAAGAGGCGCTCTTCTACTCCTTCCGGAAAGGCCAGTCTCTGGCCTACCCAACCGAAAGGTTTATTTCGACTGCCCGCCCGGGCAGACTTACTTGAGAGTAAACCTGGTCGGGTGCAGAGGGAATCACGTCCGGAGGAACCTGCAGAAACACGGCTACAAGCCCCTTTTCGTAGTAACGATAAATATTTGGATCTTCCTTGTTTTAAACTATCCATATTATAATTATTTATGGCATGCAGGCATATTTTCCCCCTAAATATGAGGTAAAACATATGAGGATATAAATATGGCTGAATGGGTTTCAAAGCGTTAGAACTGATGTGTTAGGTCTGAAATATTGCCAAAAACCCGAAGAGAATTTTTTGATCGTTTTTTATTTGTCCTGACGGTATATCTTTCAAGGCGTCGCAAACCAATCTTTTCTACTTTACTTTAAAGAAGCTTTGCTTTTGTAGATCCTTTAAAATTTGATCTTTGTGAGATTCTCCATTTTAAAATTTGGAAATAACCGACCTCCCGCAATTCTCAAGAAAACAAACACACACGCACATTTTACAAAAACAAAACTTAAAGACCGTTATTTTAGATTGCTTTTGCAAGCAACATTGTGGCATCATTCCATCACTGGGAAAGAAACTAAAAATTGTAAATGCAAACAAATGGATATCATTGTGCCCATTTCTGGGACTGCCCCCTATGGATACGTGGCTTGGTTTCAACTTGAATAGTTAGAATTACGCTCTAAGCTTTGATAACACGCACCTCCCCTTTGCTAATTTTATTGAGGGTGAACACATTCCTAGTATTAGAGATCCTAGACACGTTTACCCGGAAGGAAATCTCACTAAAACGAGTGGAACTTATTGTGAACTCTACACTTGGATAGCTTTGGGGTTATAAACCAAGAAAAAAAATACCTGGATAAGGGGGTACCTATTCTTCCATTGATAAACTTAATATTAATACAAAAAGAAAACATATTGTTTAGAGCGACCATGACCCATAATTGTCTCAGGAAGAGATCATGTTAAGATGAGGCGGTCTACTTGGAGGAGGTGGGACTAAGAATCGTGGTAGCCCATAAATCTTTGGTAGATCTCTCTCTCTCTCTCTCTCGCTTTCTCTCTCACACACACATCCGCACACTTGCTCGTGTGTGTCTCACAAACGTAATTCTTCCCCCGCAACAATCTTTCTACTCGTGTATACTGTGTATACTGTGTCCCCCTATACTGTGTATATGTGTGAGAAACAACTTGCGCTTTATTGGACGTGTCGACACGCACGCATTCTAACCCCCTCGGAAACGCTCACATCTATGTGCGTGAAAAGGGCCTCAGACAATTGGTATTTCCGTCCTTCCGAAGCGGCTGACAAGAGATCAGGTTATTATAGCTCAATAAAGAAATCGGGGCGGGGGAAACAGGGGGAACCTACCGGGGTTAACCCTAAACTCTCTTTTTCTGTGCGGAGGGGCTAGAGGGTGCGGGGAGAGGGAGGGGATGGTGGAAAGAAAGAAATCCTTTTGTTTGGCTGTCAGCAACTTCCAGCCACCCCTTTGCCTTCTGGAATAAATCCACGCTTCCGTGTCCCCTCATTAATGTACGGGCAGTCCCGGGGTAAAATAACAAAGGTAAACAGATCCACTGGGGCTGCTGTTGCTTTGAACCCGTCCGAAGAATGCGAGGAAGCCTCCAGCCTCCCTCCCTCCCTCCCTCCCTCCCTCCCTCCCTCCCTCCCTCCCTCAGCGCGCTTGTCTCTGGTCCCCCCTCCTGGTCCAATGCCTTTAAACAAGGCTCTCCCTTCGAGTCCCCCTCCCTCCCCCAGCCCTTGCTCTCCTGTCTGGGGCTGAGTGGCCAGGCCGAGGACAGTGGCCGGTTTCCCTCTCCGTCCTCACCCCCCGCCACCCCCGGTTGTCTCTTTCCCGGCTGGGCCTTCCCGCCGGCTCCTCCAACCAGGACCCTGCCCAGAAAAATTGGTGGCGGCGGCGGCGGCGGCGGCGGCGGTGCAGCTGAAGTGAGCAGCTGGTGAGAAATGCAAATGGCTCGTCGAGCAACATAAGATCCGGCGTGATTTTCATTCCCTCCTCGAGTGGGTGGAAGGAGCTGGACATACGTTCCGCGCGCCTAATCCTTCTTTTACATTTTTAGTCATACTCCTATTAGACAACTAATTAATGCCCAGCACCACAGGGGAATACATTAGACAGGCGGGCTGCGGAAGAGGGGTTCTAGGGTGTCTGGAAACGGTGGAGCTGCTTGGAGAGAGGATTTCCATCTCTCCCCTCCCCTCCCCTCGTCTCCCTCTCTTAGTCCAGCACGCTTTCCTCCCTCTCCAATCAATGCAAGAGAATCCTGCACCAGGTAAAAAGGCCCTGCCGGCTTCGATTCCCTCTTTTCTGTGTGCAGAGCAAAGCCAAAGCGCGTTAGCCGAGGGCAAGCACAACGCCAACGAGTTGGCTGCCTCCTGTCTCCGTTAGTAGGTTAAGTCCAAGGCTACATTTGCTTTGCTCAGGACTGGCGGGAGCAGAAGAAATTCTTTTGGAAAATGCAAAGGTCGCGATTTCGATTTTTACCCACACAGACACAGGGTTCCCGCTCCACCTTCCGCAGAGACTCCTCAAACCACGAGCCGAAGAATGGACAGAAGGTGCTCCTCTCTCTCTTAAAAATCTAAGCAGTGATCTTGCCGTCTGTTAAACCGGAGCCAGTCTTTCCACTGGCTGGGAGAACTCTAGAGAGAGGAAAAAGGGCACGATCCGTTCTTCTCTTCACCCCATCTCCCTCCCTTGCTGATGTCACCCGTAGCCACTTTTGGTTGAACTTCTTAATTTGCTTCTCTTTTTGTTTTTTTTTTCTGCAACCCCTGGCCCACTCGATTTTTGGAAAAAATCAAACAAACTTTAAATAGAATTTGAATCAACCCCTCTCCGAAACTGTAATGGGCCGGCTGCAAAGCAGAAACACGTTAGAGGGAAATCTATAAAATCAGTTCTCAAACGAGTCCCTCGTTCCTTTCGTAATTTTGGAATCGAGTAATTTGAAAAGACGCTAAACATTAGACGACGTCCCGGGCTTCCGAAAGCAAAGGAAAGACATTGTCCTTATGGCCGGATTGGAGGAGATATTTTCTTCGGGGGACAGGTGACAACAGGTTGACGTCAAACTCTGCCCGGTCAAAATGCGCCCTATCCTGAAAAGCTAACTCTCGTATCCTAAATACGTTTCCTCCGAAGCATTTCTCACCGGCTTCAAACGAACTGACTCCCAATTAGGATAGGGACTGAAGGCTAGCGCCCCATCCTATTAGCGTTTACTGACCACCAACCCCCTCCATGTTCAGTGCCACTTATTCTCACCTAGGTGCGCTTAGGATTGCAGCCTTAAGTCTCTCGCCTAGAAATAGCTTGGTTGAAGAAAATAGATGAGACTTATTTGACAATGGGATTTGGAAATGTGTTCGGCTCCGATAGGCAAGAAAACCTCTTCACAACAAAGACCCATAAAATCCATTAGTCAGGCGCGCCCAACATTATACAAGTGTGTTTACTCAGAAGAAAGTCTCACGATAGTCAAGGGAGTTGACTCTCAGGAAAGTATATTTAGGATGGCAGCCTCAATCCTGGAATCACATTTCGTGATCAAGCTCAACGGAACTTCCTTCTGAGTAACCATTATTATTCTTAGGACTGGACTGCATGTTGACAATTTTGACATGCGTGGCTGAACAACAACAACAACAACAACAACAACAACAACTACTATTATTATTATTATTATTATTATTATTATTATTATTATTATTATTATTATTATTTCCAGCCACCTTGACAAAAGAGGGGCTGAAGAAGTATTAAATGGAAATATTTCTTTCTCCTAACTGTTCCGTGCAGAGGAGGAACTCTGATATCTTAACTATGACACAGAAGGATGGGATCATCCAAAACGTGAAAACGCAGGGGAAGTACTCCGAGTCTAGTAACCACCTTTTTCCATTGGTGAACTTGAGAACAGGTGAGCCCCATCAGTCCCTTGTATAAGGTTTCCTAAACAGTAATTTCCAATTTACTTTGACAAATCTAGAAGCCTAATTTTTAACCCTCCCTACGCTTCCCAGTCCTTCTTTCCCAATTTTTCATCTTGAAGTCAGTGTGGAAGTTTCTAGAGTTAATTAGACACACTCACACACACACGCCGAGAAAATTATTGATTTGTTGGCTACTCGACTTCCACTCCTCTTCATTTCCAAGGTGTGTGTGTGTGGGGGAATTGGCTCAGATCTTCCCTGACTTGATTCCAAGGCTGTCATAGGGGGGAAAAAAAGAGAGAGAACGCAATTCTCCCCCACAACCCCCCTTCCAAACCGATCCAACGATTTGCATATAAATTAAACCCACCCTAGTACCTCGTGTACGTCGTTGGTTTGATCATCCTCGCGAAGCCACGAGCGCTTAACCACTCGAGCTAAAAAGAATATATAAATGTCCGCATTGACTCAGTAATGAATGACCTCATTAAAACGTCCTGGGGATTGGATTCATTTATTTATTTACGGGGTGGGAGGGGGAGAAAGAAGAGGGCCCTGAGTCGACCACTATGCTTTAGAATTTTATTTTTCCAAATAAAACAACTCCCCGCAACAAACCCCGGACTCCATCAGGGCATTAAAAATGAAGGGAGTGGGAGCAATCCGTGTGAACGCAAAAGAAAAGAGTCCAGAAGAAACTTTCACTTAATGTTTCACCTTCTCCTTTGACGCTCTGCGGAAAGAAGAAGAAGAGACGCAAAGCCAGGCAGCAAAACAGAGCAAAGGACGGAAGAACAAGGGAATGCAAAGGGCGGCGGCAAAACAGACCCACCGGAGAGGAGTGGGTGGAGAAAAGACGGCGTGGGGAAGGCAAGGCCGGTTCCGCCGCTGCCTGTTTTAGCCTTCCGCAAGCCGTTGCGCCGGAGTTTGCTTTGCTTCCACCGGCGCAAGCGAGCAGAAGCTCTCTCACCAATGCCCTTTAGCTCGGCTGCGTCTCCTCCGCCTCGCCTCCCCCGCCCCTGCCCTCCCTTCCCAGCCAGGCAAGCAGGCAAGCACAGCAGCTAGCCCTCAGCCAGCCAGCCGGCCTCTGCTGGCGCTCTGGAGAGGCGGCCTTGCTGCAAGGCGAGCGAGGCGCTCGGGAGCCCTTACCTCCGTCTTGAGAATGGGCATGAAAGGGTAACAGTTCTTCTTAGAAGAGGCGAAGCAGAGCAGAGGAATGTTAGAAGTTCAGGAAAAAGAAGCAGGAGAAGGAGAAGAGGGAGGGAGGGAGGAAGGGGAAAGAGAGAGACAGGGAGAAAAAAAGGCTGGCGGTGTGAAAATTTGTAGCCTCGGGGGCCGGGCAGCCTCCCCCTTTCATTTCAAGCGCTTATTGATTTGCTGTTGTCATCTTTGGCGACGCAGAAGGACACTTGAAAGAATTTCTGATCTGAGAAACGAGGTGACCTGACCGGGGCTCTCACCAAATTCTTAATTACCACATCAACGGCTTGGGAGAAGGAGAAGGAGGGAGGGAAGGAGGGAGGGAGACGAAGAAAGAAAGAAAGAAAGAAAGAAAGAAAGAAAGAAAGAAAGAAAGAAAGAGACCCTTGACAGCAACAGCGTTGGCTTATTCGCAACTTTATCTATCCCTCTTCCCCATTATTCCAAAATTCTTTTTTTTCCTTTTGGTCTGGAACGTTCCCATTAACGTAGGTAAAAGAATTCGGAGATTGCATCGGACCTCGAGAACCCACCAGTCGAATCGAACGAGAATCGAGAATGATAGGCAGAAAGGGAGGGGAAAGGGAGATTGAGCGAGAGCGAAAGAGGGGTAAAGGAAGAAGGCAGACACGCACCCAATTTACAGTGTCGTAAATCTGACCAAGGTCCCGTCAGGGTTCAGCTTCTGAGTTAGTTCTGAATACCTGGCTTAGGAAAGCTGAGGGTGCCTCTGAGCACACGCAGAATGTATTTTTGGGTCATTACCAAAAAGGCAATATCTCGTTCGTCAGCACACTACTCAGACTAAAAGGAAGGGTTCTGACATCAACGTGTGTACCATTTGCACACTTTCCTTGTGTAAGTTCCATAGAACTCAATGGAGTTTACTTCTGATTAGGCGCACCTAAGATGGTATTGTTAGCCATCTGTTGATATCTTGCCCATCTTCGTCTTTCTCTCATTGAGCCACACTTGTCTCTAGGAAGAGAAGAAACAGGAAGAGGTTTCAAGCGAATTTAAAAGTTGAGAAAAGAAAAGAGAAAACATCTGCTCTCTTTTCCCAGTCGTGATTTGTGACTGTCTTTTTGCGCCTGCCTTTTGTTTCTGAAGCAAAGAAGGTACGGATTCTTGGTTAAACTGGCGACAAACTGTTGCCAAGAAAGGAAAATCTAATCTGGACAAACGCTGGAGGCAGAATTCGAACTTGCAACTCTGCGGAGCAGGTCTTGTTGAGCCGTGTAAACCGCAGTCTGGACCCAGGTATTTTCCCCAGAAAATAAGCGCAGACGAAACTCAGTTCTCCAAACCACCAAAGTGAAAGTTTTGAGATACAGTATCCTTCAGTAACTGGAATACAGGTAGATCCTTTCCGAGTTAGGGGGTCGAAGAAAAAGACTAGGGCGAAAAACGCTCCAAAACGCTCCCACTTTTCCTAGATTTCCGCGTTGGAGATTGTGAATTGCACTGTGCTTGATCCACCCACTGGACAAGGACATAAATGGAGTTCATTTCCCGACAAACCTATGCTGTTTTGTTTTAAAAATATGAGCCAAAGATAGTAGGAAGTTTAACCTCTCAGAAGTTTCATTGGTTGTGAACCCAGTTAAGAATCTACTCCAAGACATTTTGCTGCCTGAGGCTAACAACAAGATGGTACTTCACTCTTCCATTGCACATTACAGAACTTAACTGGATTCTCAATTGAATCTTATTTCAGGACTGGACATGAATACCATCTTCCACCACACCAGAAAGCAGCAAGCTAATTTGAAGGAGCAGCCCAGTTTTGTGGTTGGGGGATTCAAGAGGAACAACCACCTGAGTATTTGCCACACTACACCTAAAGGTAGGACTGCCCTTGCTTCAATCTCTGGGCAGCCAGCAAAGCTAACAGTTAATGTATAGACAGCTAGCAAAGCTAATTTCTCCCTTAATATCAGAGGACAGTCTTTATTTTGTGTTTGTGCATACTAATGGCTACCTTAGAGGTGGAGAAATGTTGGCCTTCCCAAAGTTGTTTGGCTGCAACACTCATCAGTCCTAACGAGTATAACCAATGGTGAGGAATAGGAACATAGGAAGCTGACTTATAGTAGGTCTCCCATTGGTCCATTAGCCCAATACAGTCCACTCTGACCAGTTGCTTCTCTCCAGGATTTTAAGCGAGGTTCTTTCCTAGACCAACCTGGAGATGCTTGGTATTCCTGGTTGCAATCTAACAACAACAGGAGGCCACCTTCCTGATTCCTGAGCTAGGTGACTCTGGAAAAGGACCTTCTTGGGAACGTGACAGCTTGGATGAATGGAACACTCAGTCTTCTTCCTGCTTTCACGGTATTGCAACTGTTACTCTATGAAGCTTAAGTACGATGTTGTGGGTCAGGTTATTCCCTCATCCTGTGTAGGTAGTACTGTCCACCTAGGTCCCTTGTGGAACATCACCTCAGTTGATGTGACTTGCATAAATATGTGTCTCCAGATTCAGATAAAAAAGAGGCTGGGTTCATTTTCAAAGGATGACTAGCACAGCAGGATCTAAGTGTGAGAAAAGAACCATGGACCTTCTAACTACTTTGCTTCAGAAGGGCAAGGGCTATGGAAGCTGTCAGCTCTGCAGAGGTCAGATGACACAAAAGTGCCATCGGGAGTCTCTCTCTATAAAATTGCTGACTCTGGGCTGGTAGACCAGCCACAGCTGGCTCTGTTTTGACAGATGGCTTCTGGGTTAAACTGGCCTCTGCATGAGACTTGCTCTTGGTTAGGAGAGATGACTATGGATGCCATTGAAAAGGGAAAAAAATCACAAAAAGGAGATAGATTTTGACACAAGTACATATGAGAGTGTTATATGATTGGGCCATCTAGCCCACAGTGTTGTCTATTTTGGCTGATGGCACATCTCCAGGGTTTTCAGAGGAATTCCTTTCTAGCGTAGTAACGTTGAAATGGCATTCAACTGGGTATGCCAGGAGTTTAATTGGGGACCTAAGAAGTCATTGCTTTCCTATTGAGCTGTGTCTTCCCCCCTGAACATGATGCTGTCTTTATGATCCTCTTACTGCTGGAAGAGCATGCTGGAATAATATCCAAATCACAGTTTAGAGTAGACAATAAGCTGCTGCTTCCCTGCGCTGCCTCCGCCTCCTCCTCCCCTTCCTCCTCCTCCTCCTTCCCACCCAGGTTCAGAAAGTGTGTCTAGATTTGGACCAGATTTTCCATCCTTTGATTATTTCCAGTTTTTACAAGGGAGGCCTATCTTTCTTCATGCTGAGTGAAACCCAAAGCTGTTAAAATTATTTATGTCAGTGGAATTTGGTTTTCTTCCATCTTGCCATCATTGTCCAGCAACGCTATGTCAGCTTGCCATGATTCCTGGGGGCTTGTTTTTTGGTTTGTGGTACATCAGTGTTAATACTTCTTGTGGATGAGTTGATCCACTGATGAGCCCTGACAGCGGTCAAGCAATAGCAAAGCAGGAGTGTACTTCAGAATTCCTAATTGCTGAAAAATTTTATTACTCAGAACAAGAGCTCTTCTCTGTTATATAGTCGGTCTTTTTATTTTATAAGAGGTTTGTTTTTAAAACTGATGGATTTTTCTTGCCTTTGTTCTTCCAAGCAGAGTTTGGAAAAGTGGTGATCCTGGCTGGAGGAACCTGGGAATTCTGGTCCAAAAATAACTTTTCCAAGCGCTGCATCCAGGTACAAATGTAATGATGATTCTAATGTGCACTGTCAGCCGTTGTGGGTTTGGAAGTAGGCTATGATCATTACTTAAGGATTTTCCAGATTTAGTCTCATGTTCATGCTGTAGAATGACCATTTATACATATCAGATGTGAGGAATGTTTGATGATCACTATTTATGTATAGAGATAGCAAGCACGGTTATAAGGATCTGAGTGTTTGACAAGGGCCATTTCCGCGCTAAACTGTTATAGCGCTATTGTTCCACTTGAAACATCCTATGGAATCCTGGGGTTTGCAGTTTAGGGAGGAGCCAGTTGGTATAACAATCTAGTGCAGAAATGGCCAAGGAGTCTGGGAGATGAGGGTTCAAATCCCTGCTCAAACATGGACATGCAATAAGTCACCTTGGTCAAGTCCTGTTTTCTTGGCCTCCTCTGAAGAAATCTTATTAAGGAAGCCCTATGACAGGGTCACTACTAAGTTGGAGTTGATATCAAGGCAACTTCATCTCCCAGAACTTCTGGGCATCATGGTCAGTGAAAAGGGCCTCTCAGTGTACAGTTCAAAATATCTGAAAGGGCAAGGATTCAGTGCAATACAACCTTATACTGAGGTCAGACTTCTGATTTGCCTAAACCAGAGATGAGGGCATTAGAATCTTGAGACTGAATTTGTTCCTCCTCAACACAATTCTTTTGTGGTTTGTGCCACCTTCCCCATGATGCCATGGTTTCAAATTTAATTCTATTGATGATTTAAGTTTAGTTTAACTATAGTATGGTGTGATGTGTATTTGTTTTAATCTTTGTAAGCTGTGTTGGATCCTGGGGCTGTTAAGAAGGTGGATTTTGAACAGATAAATTGATGATGATGGTGATGATGATATGGCCACCAGGAACTTACCTGAAATTAAATTTGGCATTTGGGTGAAAGAGGTCCTCCCATCGTTTTTGGTCTAAAACAGCCTGACACATTGTGACTGGCCTCAAATTAAAGGTCCTTCTCAGCAGTGCTAAACCTATTGAATCAAGTGCTGAATCACAAGTCAACACTTAGATAATCACCATAGATTCAGTGGGTCTTGTCAAGTTGAAAGAGGGCCTAATACCTTAAAGAGACCAGCTTTCCATCTTATCTTGGAAGCAAAGCAGCGTCAGCCGTGGTTAGTACTTGGATGGAGGACCAACAATGAATACTAGGTGCTATAGGGTATATTTCAGAGGAAGGAATTGACAAAACCACCTTGGAGTATTCCCTGCCTAAGAAAACCCTTTGAAGTCCATGGGGTTGCCATTAAGTTGACAAGCAACTTGAAGGCACACATACATATACTCTAGTTACAGGACACTTTATGTTCAAGTGGTTGAATGAAAATTTATTTTCAATGCATTCACTGGAATCACAGCAGAGATTATTTAACTTTAATTGTGATGCTAGGATTGTAAGTCTAAACTCCCTTGCAGGGGAGCAAGTCTTATGTAATACGATGACACCTACTTTCAAGTAAGCTTGTATATGATGGAGCTATTAGGAAACTGTACCATTTAGATAGAAAGGTTTAAAATTACAAAGAAATCCAGACTCGGCAGGATTTCGAGTAGAGACAGAGACAAAAATCAGCAATAAAAGCTGAGTTTCCACACTATGATTGCCAACCTACGTAACAGCACAGGGACAAATTATTCTCACAAACTAAACTGTACACACTAGTGGGTGGGTGGGTGTGAATGAAAAACTTACTGTTTTGGGCCACAGCTCATGAGATACCACAACCAATCACCATACTGGTGGTGAGGGAATTATGAGAGTTGTAGTTCCAGTGACTAACCCTTCCAATCTCTGACACAATCTGATGCAGAACAAATTTGGTTGGACATTAAGTTCAGAGCTTGGAAACTTTACTTTTTAAGACTACAACTTTCAGAATCCCCCAGTCAACTTAGTCCCCGAGTAGTCTAACTTTGCAGTTCTGGCAGTTGTTGTTCAAAGAAGGAACTCTGGCTAAGTTTCTCCAAATTCACTAGGACTTGCTCTGAAGTAAGTGTGGATAGGATTGACAGAGGTGAGCGAGACTTGAATCAAACTTTATATATATTTTTAAAAGTCACTATTCCATGGAGACAGTGGGGGAAGAGAACTGTAAATCCCCCTTTCACTGTACACTGAAAAGGATAAAACATTAAGTGGCAATTGGGAAAAGCACTCTTTTAAGGGCAAAATCAGTGGCATGCAGTAGATTGCTTTTTGTCTGGGAGCTTTGCCAAGTTCTTCTACTCCCTATAATATACCATGTCAAAAAGTTGGCTCTTTATTATACATTTTTTTTCAGTTGAAATGTGTTTCATCTGGAAGCAAAATGGTACATTTGCTTTTCCTGTGGAATACTCCTTTGCAAATCACACTGCGTTTCATTTGGCAGAAAACTAGTAAATTTACTTTGCTGCTTGAATATGGCTTCCAAATCTTTTACTTTTGTATGAATCAGTTCTGGCACCATCTGTCAAAACAATACACTTAAATGCTTTTAGAAAATATTTTTCTGATTAAATTTATTATGTGATGTCTTTGTATTTATGGTAGACTTAATGTGATAATACAGATAAAATAGCTCTCAATGACATGGTAGTTATCTGATAAGTGTGCTTGTTTTTGTGCAGTGAAACAATGCACAACATCAAGCTGAATGGGACAATCTACCACTTCCCCTCTGAAATCTTGATATGAAAATTTTATAATATGTTTTTCATTCTTTTTAGACACAAAAGACCTATAGATCTAAGGCCCTTTCCGCACCTTACCTTTTTTCAGCACTGGGGTGTGGGGATTGCGCGTGTAGCCTCCAGCAAGAGGCTTTCACGTCCCTGCTTCTTCAGCTCCACACAAGCTGCCTGCTTGTATGAGAGCCCTGCCTCTTCCTTCCGCAACGCAGCCTGGGATTTTTCCAGGCTGTGCTGGGGCAGGACGCGTGAGCGTCGCAGCTCCAGAGGCTCAGCACGCACAGCAAGTGCACGTGGGGCTCTGGAACAATGCATGATCGTGCACCATTTTTGGCTGAAAGCCAAAAATGAAAAGTGTGCAAGCAGCACCTGCCCTGCCCTGCCCTGGAGCGTTGTGTGGTTGTGAGTGCGTCATGCAGATTGCTCCTCACAATCACACGACGCTCCAGGCACCCTTTTGCGTGGCAAATGCCATGCGAAAAAGGCCTAAGTCCCGATTCTGAAAATTCCCAGAATCCCCTGGTCAACATAATCCAAAAATAACTTTTCTAAGCTCTCTTCAGTGTTATGCAGAAATATCATCTCACTCTTTTTGGGGTGGTGGTGGATGGAGATAAAGAACCTTTGCCTTATGTAGATGAACATGACTTAAGTTTTTTTTTTAGCAGCAGTGAGGATTATGAGATGAAGCCTCCCAACCATGAAAAATGTTACATTCACTCTTGGATGGAGTGTCAAACATACATGTATACTGAACTTAACAGGGTTTACTTTGGAGTAAATATGTATCAGATTATGCTGTTGTCTGGTTTCTGGAAACATTTTTCCCAAGAAAATGTTTTTATTATGTGCTCTGTGAAATTCATATATCTCATCCATGCTGTCATGTACAGTTTTCACTGCTCAAAAAACCCAACAGCCTAAATCTTATTGTTAGTCCTGACTAGAATAGATCCATTGAATCAATTGGATGTAGGTACATATAGACTCACCACTCAAGGATTGATTCAATGGGTCTACGGTAGAATCCACTAGGATTCTAGCTATTAGTAACAATCTTTTGTTTGTAATTGAGACTAGAAGTCACTTGTCCCCTAATGCTGGGCTGCTACAAACATCTCAAGGAGGAACTCCTATACCCTTCCCTTTTGTCTCATGAGTGGCTATTCTGCTTTGCTCTGGACTGCTGCTCACTATTATAGTTGCTTTCCCATTGTGAGTGTAAGGTTTCAGTATTATTAGAAATCAGTATGCCTTGGATTAAATAAGCATCAAATCTCCGCTTTCTATCTGTTGAGGAAATATTTAGGAAATAATCATAACCTCTGTGAGTTTGAAACATTAACTCATCTGTCCTTCTCCTCCTCTTCCTCCTCTAAATCCAACTCCTTTTCCTTTGGTTTCCTTTGTAATAGGCTGTCTGAAGTTATGCTTATGTGATTTTATTTCTCCCCTGGATCAGTTGATGTTGCTGATGGTAATGCTAGCCTCCAGTGTATTTGCATAAGAATATAAATGTTAATGTATTCATCCCTCATCAAACTGCAATACCATATCTCCAGTCCAGCAAAAGGACCATAATGCAACCAAGAGTGGTATAGTCCAGGAGTGAAGAAATATACACCATGTTCCCAAGTAGTGTTGTAATGTTTATCCATCCCTTCAAAAATTCATTATTAAAACCTCATGCAGAACGGAAATAAGAGATGCAGTGTTTCTTCTAGCTCTGTGATTTCATTCTGCGTGAACCTGAAATGGGTATCATTTGTCTTTTAACAAAAGGGTGGACAATTTATGGCCTCCCAGATATAGTTGGATTTCATCCCCTCCTATCCCTTGCATTTGCTAAGCTGACTGTGGAAGATGAATATTATAGTGCAACATCTGGAGGGCCACAAGTTGCCCAGCCTGGCTTTAACAGCTGAGCACTTGCTAGCCTGTAATTTCCCAATGTGTCCTAGTATCGAACCTTTACTCTAAAGAATTTGGACCCTAGTGACTTTATAATCTAAATATTGATTTCTTATAGAAATTGTTCACGCAGCTTTTCTTTTTGGAGGAGCAAAGTGATGGGGAGACCAAGACAGGGCTCTTTTGAAAGCAAGGCAAGTCCTACATATACACTGTTCTGATAAATTCTGGCAGATGTTTTGTGCCTGCAAAGCTGAAAAAAAGAACCTTCATTCCTAAATGTCTACAATGTATTGAAGTCCTCTTCCTAATACTGAAGGAGTATCTTCCCCATATTTTCTTTTCCTTCCAGTTAAAGCATGCAAGGTTAAAAGGATCATATGTCCCATAGAAGAGATGTTATAAGGACAAGATACTAGGGCAGAAAGCTTTGAGGTAATAGATGGCTAAAGCTTCAATCTTGTGTTTCCTGGGTGTTACAAAATAGACTATGCTTCTCCCATGAAGGGGAAGATACGTTTATTTTTGACAGGAAGATTAGACCCCGACTCTTGCACAGTCCCTGCAGAAACATCTGACAGCAGAGGGGTGAAACTGGCACTTGCTGAAGGTATGACTGGGAGAGGTCCAGGAGGGGTTGTGGATTTGGAAGATCTGAAGCTTTCCTGGCCCCCTGACATGCCTGCCAAACAACGAATAATCTACACCAGACATGGATGTGGCACTTGTAAAATATGCTGGTTTTCACAAAATAAAAACAGCTTCTAAAAACTATTGTTGACTGACCAATCTTGGCAATTCATTTCACAGTGCTTTTGTCTTGGCTCTGTGCCCCAATGCATCAGTCAGCTATGTCTGCTAAAGTTTAACAAAGATATATGATAATGAAATTATGACAGTATATATGAAGAAAGGATTTTTCCCTTTATTTTCCCAGCAAACCAACTGGTTAAATTCAATAACAGAGCTTAAAACAGCAGGGGTTGTGGTGGGAACCTACTTTCCAGAAGTCCAAGTGATCAGAGAGCCCCAGTAACATACCTCCTCCCCCTTAAGTCACTTGTTGATCTGGGCTCATGATGGAAACTTTCTTCTCATGATCCTAGACTTCAAGAGTTTCCTGCTTAAGCCTCTTGTGGGGTGGGGACATTGAGAAGAGCTACTCTAACCATCACCTGCCTGCCTTACTAGTCTTGCTCCTGCTATCTAGCTGCTTTGATTTTGCTTCTGTATCTGCTCTGAGACATGAAGTGCTTCTTTGAAGGTGTTGCAGCAAGCTGCTGGTGCTGGAACATTGTTTACCCCAGTTTACTTGCTGTCTATATCAAAGTCAGCTAGCAGTCTTGGGAATCTCTTCCATCTCAAAATGATCCCAGACAATGCTCTGCATTTTCTCTGGTGATTCTGATTGCCAGCTTTTATTTTAAGACCTAAGCAACAACAACAGAGGACAATTCAGGCTTGGGGGGCATAGAGAATGTGTTTCATTACCAAAAACACATTAGCAAGAGAGGCCAATGGAAGATTAAGCTAGGTTATGCAAAATATACAAAAGGAAAATAAAGAAAGGTCCAGGAGGAACAAAAACTGCCTACCCATCATCATTGCTCTTCCATGATCTGCTACTAAGAGAGAATGAAGAAAAATCAGAAGAGATTGACTACAGAAATTAAATTATCTCCCTTATTCACCTCCCAAAGTGCTATGATTCTAAAGTGCTGGTGAAATATATGCTCTTGATTGAATATTAGAGCCATCAATTAGCACTGCCTAGTTCTCTTTCTTTGCCTCTGCCATCACTTCCTTATAACTTTTCTCCACTTTTTTAATATATGGATTTCCAGATCACTCTAAAGTGCTTAGAATTGTGACATTTTTGAGATTGTCCAAATCAGTCCAGTTTACTGTGTCATTTGGGAATAAGATGACTTGGTTGCACAGTCCTAGCTCAAACCACAAAATATAAAATAAAAACAAAATTTAGAATAAACTAAAAAGTGGTTAAAACCAGTCGTAAAGAACAATTTTGTTGTACTAATGTTAAAAAACAGTGCAATTTTTTTTAAGATACAAAAGACTAGAGTATAAAAAATAGTTTGTACTCACTTGGTGCTGTAAGACCATGACATAAATGCCAGGTGAGACTCTCTGGAGAAGCATTCCATATCTAGGATGTCAACAGTGAAATTCCTCCCCTCTTTTGCAGTCTTCCAATCTGGACTTCTTAGGTATGATAGTGGGGGGATACTGGCTCTCATGTCAGTGGGGTAGTGACTCTGCTCTGGATTTTAGTTTGAACTTCAATAGAGCTACCCAGCCTGATTAACCTACTTTGGAAATAGGGTTCACTGCCTTGGATAGATACTTTCATATTCAGACTAAAGCATGGAGTGAATTCATTGCCCACTGACTGGGGCACCATCTCAGGGGTTTGTTTGGGAACTTGGGAAATAAAGTTCAGTACCTCAGATATGAAAGCCAGTGTGCTGTAGTGGTTTTAGCATTGGACTACGACCCCGGGTTTGATTCCCCACTTGGCCATGGGTTTGATTCCCCATATGGCTGTGGAAACCCATTGGGTGACTGTGGGTATGTCACACACAAACCCCAGAAATGCGCATTATTGGTTTGCCTTAGAGTTGCTGTAAGTTGGAAACAACTTGAAGGCACACAATCACCACCACTACCCTGGATATATTCTTTCATATTCAGACTAAAACCTGGAGTAGATTCATTGCCCACTGAATGGAGTACTTTTGAGACAGGGGTTATAAATTTCTTTTGGACCCATATGAGAGAAGAAAATCTATCTGGTAACATGGCCTACATTTCCTAAGGGCACCAGATGCCTACATTTCCTAAGGGCACCAGATGCTATCTGATCTTGGGAGCTAAGCAGATTCACCTATGCTTAGTACTTGGATGGGAGACTGCCAGTGAATATCAGATGCTGGTGGCTAGCAGAGGAAGGAACTGGCAAAACAACCTCTGAGTATTCTTTGCCTAAGAAAACCGTGTGAAATTGATGGGGTCACCATAAGTTGACATATAACTTGGAGGCATTCATACAGATAATATGTGGCCCTCGGCCACATTAGAGTTTGGAAAGTTAAGTAGCTTCACTTTTAATTGCAGATAGCAACAGATTTATGTAACATTATTGCAGTTGATCAGTGCAGGAAAAGCATAATGTCTATATGTGGAGAACTGGAAGAGTGAAGAGTTATTAGATACAGCATTTTGGTGCTATCCCTGGATTCAGCTTTGATCCTGGAGGTCCAGGTTTCTTCAGTGACCAGAAGTGCTTTTGTAAATTTAAAGTTTGTGCCTTGAGATGGCGAATCTAGTCATGTTGATACACATCTTAGTTTCATCCCTTTTGGACTGCTGTAATGTGCTCTTCATGAGGCTGCCTTTGCGGAAGTTCAGAAACTTCAGCTAGAACAGAGTGGTAACTGAAGCAGGTTACCGGACCATACTTCTCCCCTGTTAGAACAGCTCCACTGGCTTCCAGTTTATTTCTGGGCACAAATCAAAGTGCTTGTTATGACCTATAAAGCCTTATGTGACTTAGGTCCAGGCTATCTGTATCTCTATCTATGAACTGGTCTGGGCCCTGAAATCATTAAGAAAAGCCCTTCTCTCAGTCCCACCTCTACCATCACAAGCACAGTTGGTGAGCACACTGCAGAGGGCCTTCTCAATTGCTGCCTCTAGACGCT
This sequence comes from Iguana delicatissima, assembly GCA_948472985.1. NCBI lineage: Eukaryota > Metazoa > Chordata > Lepidosauria > Squamata > Iguanidae > Iguana > Iguana delicatissima. The sequence continues at coordinate 140,619 of CAOKZL010001557.1, forward strand.
GGAACCCCCTTCCCAGGAAAAGCCAGAATGACCCTCTCCCTGCTGCCTTTCTTTTTGTGTTTTTAAGTGCAGTTTTAAATTATTTTAATACTGTCAATAATTTTAATCTCATTTGCAGGTTCACTGTTTTGTATGCTTTTAGTTATACTGTTTTGTTTTGTTTTTTAAATTGTAAGCCACCTTGAATCCCAGTTTGGGGATAAAGGCACGGTGTATAACAATAACACATTTATGAATGTATGTAGCCATTTTGGTGGAAAGTGCAAGATTGGAGAGGAGAATATGGATGGCACTGGGCGGAGAATGATTACAACTGAATTTATTTAGAGGATTTTTTTTTAAAAAATGATTTCTCTTAATAAATGAAACATGGAATTTAAAAAAGAAAAGGAAAAACATTTGAATATGAAATGTAAATCAACCACCATAAAATGGAACAAAATCCAAAACATTTGTGCCACTGTCCAACTACTGTGTTAGGATAGACAGAGTACCAGATTTTGCTTTGTTGCAGAAGGTTTTTATTGCTCAAGAGATTTCAAAATGGAGTCTGCCTGCCATATGTTTTCTTTTCTTTTCTTCTCTTTTTCTCTTCTTTCTCTTCCATTTCAAAGAAAGAAAGAAGTGGGACACGCAACATAGGGGAGCACAGAACAGGAACTGAGTCTTTAGGGGAAAATAAAATAACATTTTCTCTTTGAAACTTCTAGTGGAATTGAAAATATTTTGACTCAATAAAGACAAGATTTGAGACCATTTCCACATATGACTGTTATAGCGCTATTATTCCACTTTCAACATCCTATGGTATGCTGGGGTTTGTAGTTTCCATTTTAACTGCCATGGCTGCATTCATCCTAAGGAACCCTGGAATTTGTAGTTTGGTGAGGCACTAAAGCCCCTTGGCAGAGAATTCTAAATAACAATTCCCTAATGTGCAAATCTCACCAGACTCCAGAGGATGAAACCATGTTAGTTAAAGTGAAATCATAGTGCTCTGATTGTGTAGTGTGAACGGGCTCTTGGTCAGGTGACTTGCAATCCACACTTGACTGTGAAATGTATTTTCTTTGTAGGAAATGGAGATACATGAACACACCTGGATCTTGTTATTAATCCTATCTAGAGCAGACCCAATAAATCAATAGTATTTATCTATGTGCTGATTCACCATTCAAAAATTGATTCAGTATGTCCACTTTGGTTGGCGTTAACCAATAGGATTTAGGCCAGAGGGAATCTTTTTGAGACTTGGAGTGGTGGTGATTAGACTTGGGGCACAGGAGAACAAACAGTTTTCTAATTAAACTGCCAAAACTTAAACTCTAGCCAATTTATGACACAACAGAGCTGTCTTCTCAGAGTGACATGCACGAACACAGAGGTAAATTTGCATTGTTCTACTTCTACCTCTGAAATGTGCCACAGTTGCACAAAGGGCTACAATGCTTCTTTGTTATGAGTGGATGTTAATCCTTACCATGTTTTGTACTGTGGTGAAATATAAAGAATCATAAAACATGAACAGCATAATTTACAAATCCACTCTGCGTATACATTCTGTTAAAATATATTATCCCATTTCTACTGTAGCATAACAAGACTAACAGCTCCAATTTGATGGGGATTCCATAACATGCTTAAGACTACAGTCTTACTGTCAGTCTTGTGACAGACAGGTAGACTTGGTGTACATTGCCACCTGTCTTGGACTGGTATAAGACATAAACAAAATGAGCAATACACAGCATTATGATAAAAAAAAAGAAGAAGAAAAAATGAACAGGAGCAAGAGGATGAGGACAGGGACTAAGCTCGAAAGATAGGGTGGTGGGTCATTTATTTTTCCATGGAACTCAGTGGAGACACCTTCCAAACCCTATTGCTATTCAGCTCTCATCTATTTCAGAACAGGAATCCCACACATGTTCCATTAGAAGGCACAGAATGTGCTCAACAGCAGTGCTGGGCAGCTTGCACCAAATGGGTCAGCTGGTTTGCAGCTGGAGACCTCTGGTAACTTTAACCTCATCCTTTGAATTTGTGCAATGGATTGATATCTCAGACGTCTCATCCCCTTTGTTTTTTTTTTAATGCTTCTATCATCAGGGCTAAACCATTGTCGCTTTGTGCAGTAATGTGAGGAAAGACTGCTTCTGTTCAATGTAAATCTCAATTTTAGTCTATCATTGAGTTGTAAGGTAACATAAGACTCAAATAGCATTTAGATTTGAGGGAAGATCTTTCCTTAAGCTTAGAGTTTTAAATCATTGATCTGTTGTATTTATTAGCGGTATTATATAGTTGAATCAATTTTAAGTATTTGACAAATGTTTTTTTGAGACTAAAGCATGTCTGCATATCCTTGTTGGAATAAAAGAAAAGGATTGTGCTAATTCGTCACATACTGTTCAGAAACCCTTCTGGAAGAGGTGTGGGTTAGAATATCAATTCTTAGCCTGTAGGATGCCACAGCTTGGACAGAGATTTGTTTAAATTACCTGAGATAAAGAAGTGAACATTTTCTCTTTGTCCCTACTTTTTTCTACTTTGTGCTTCTGCATGTCCTCTCAGAGAGGATGTGGAGCCCCACATTGTCTCAAAGAATAATATGAAATCATAAAAAGAGAAAAATATTGAAACACTAAAGCTATAATAGATGATATTTTTTTAAAAAATAAGTCCGATATTCCAGGGGGATGATACATTATTCAGCAAATAGGCAAAAGTGCTGCTAAAACAACAGAGGCTTAAATCAGTTACTAGTCCCAACTAGAGTATGTATGTATGTATGTATGTATGGTATTTATTTAATTTGTATCCCACGTTTCTCCAAAAATGGGACCTAAAGTGGCTTGCAATATAAGTTACAATAAAATAGCTAAGACAATATGCAGCACAAAAGTTTCAAAAAGCATTCAACAATCAATCCAATCAAAACATTACTGTTATCACAATAATTTAAAACAATCAAAAACACAGAAAGTATGTATTACCAATTTTTTTTTTTAAATCACAACAATTGTGAATCCATCTGCCTCAACTTGCAGAGAATGAAGACTTGTTAAGATAAGGAAGGTAAATAGAGTAGACTCTTTGAATCAACTGCTAAATAATAAGTCAGCACTGGTGTAATCTCCTTGATTCAGTGGGTCTACTTAAAGTGGGAAAAGACTCATGAGTCAGCCATGAGTTTTTTAATGTTGTTCAAATGCTGTTAAACTCAAGCTATTTGCCTTTGCAGACAGAGATTTCAATATACAGCCTGAAATATTTCAATATATTATTAGATGCAATACAGAGAGTGTCCTCCATGCGTTCTTGTACCCAGTCTAGGTGGCACAGTGGTACATTACAGAAAGAACAACTTCACCTGATGATCTAAGGAGATGGAGAGCCTCCAGTGGGAGGAGACAATCTTTCAGGTATGCTAGGCCCAGGCCATTTATGGCCAGAATACTGAATGCAGACCAAAAGTAGATCACTGTGAAAGGAATCTAGTCAAGGTGATACAACATTATCTTCAACAGATGAACTTTCTTGTTAATGGATATTATCTCCTCTTTCATAAGTTTTCATGTGCCCCTATTGCAAAGCACCTTAAATAAGTATGATTTCAAGGTATCTTCAGATTAAAGTGTGGATGGAAACAATTCTGAAGGGATTGCTTGGTTGGGATGGTGCCAAGCAGTGAGACTTCTTTTCATCTCTTCTTGGTGATTTTATGCAATCTATGTTGAACTTAAAAATATATTAGAGGTCTGTATATTAGAGGTCTGATTGATGCTATGACTTGTGCCATTCCAATGCCAGGCTGAAATATGGCTTTTTCCTAAAACCTTTGGGAATCTAACTGATTTTATTCAAAGCTGCGTATATGTATGGTTCTAACTTGTCTTAAATGGTATTAACTGAGTGTACACAGTTTTAATTTGTAAATTGTGTAATATGTTTCTAGTCTGTTTATTTTTTTATAGTTTCAGATTGGTTAAGTTGATGTTATTGTGCACCTCTGTGAGATTATTAAAGCAAGATATACATATTTAAATAATTAGCCCTCTACTTGGAAGTAAATTCCACTGTGTAGAAAGGGGCAAAATGAGAGCTTGCCTCCAAATAAGAATTCTGTCCCCAATGAAATTGTTTTCAGTCCCCAAATTTCTAACACTGGAATGAGAGAGAGAGATTGATACCATTCATACTTAGAACTTCTGTAGTTACTCTTTTCGCATTCTTTTGGTAACTTTGACTTCCTCTTTTTTTTTAGCTGTCTAAACTGTGTTTCTAAGCGCCCAACTGAAGTTTTAAGTTACTTCAGTGATAGAAATTGGGGGACTGAACCATAATTTCATCTGAGGGGACACAATTCTTATTGAGAGGGGGCAATGCCCTTATTTTAACCCCCCCATCAAGATTATGCATGCATTGGATTACAGCGTAAGAGAGATTGGAATCACAGGTTCACTTAGCATGACTAAATCAGTTTTTCTTCTCTGTCCTCATTTAATATATAAAAGTGAATGTTTGTTTGTCTGTGTCAGGCAAAGACCTCATATGATTGGCTGCCTAAGAAGATTCTATGGAATCTGGGGTTTGCAGTTTAGGGAGAGGCCTTTAGAATTCTCAGCCAGAGAGCTCTTGGGCCTCAGTCAACTGTGTCTGTCTTGAACAGGCCGGTTGCTATGGAGATGAGGCCTAGCAGCAAGGAGGAAGACAGTGTAGTCCTCAAGAACCCAACCAGTGTACGTTAACAACTCTGAACACAGATTGGATTGGGGAATATGGGGAAAAGCTACAGGTCCTGGACAAGACAGTTTGTGGAATTAGAGACACAGGATCTCAAATCTTTCTAACAAGTATTACCTTTGAGAAAATAAAGTCCCAGGCAATGCTGGGTATAGATGCTAGTTACATATAAAAACACAGATGCAAGAGGATCCTTTGGGTAAAATGCACCGGGATGCTATGAGCATCACCTAAATCCACTTTGATAACTATTTTTCCAGGGACACAGTATGTCTCAATGAGTTTGTAGGCTAGAGAGAAGGCCAGAATGCTAGACTGATGGCTATGCTTCTTCCAGGTTTGCACAGTAATAGCAGGGAAAGACAGGCAAAATCTCTTGTCTTCAAGCTAATTCTTTCCCCACTGTCTTATTTCCATTATGGCTTCCACACCTGTGACCCTTTTTCTCCTGCTGCCATCACCTATACAGGTATAGTTATGTCACTGTTGTGCACCAAGTGGATTTCATCCAGGAATTTTTGAACACATATGTGGAAAATTGATAATATGAAGTTGGAAAAATAGATACCTTAGGCTTATTATGTATTTATTAAGCAAGGAAATAACAAGCAAAGCATGTGGTCAAATAAGCATTCACTTTCAAAATGAGCTATTCATCCCATATAAAAATACCTTCTTAGCCAGAGCTAGGAAAGGGAAGAATCCAGGATTTTCCCAATCTGAATCCAGATCTGAATCCCTGAAAGGTTCTGGGAATCCACGAATCTCATGAATCTTGAATCTTTTGAATTTTTTTTTAAAAATGGGTTTAAAAAGCAAGGGAAAGAAGAGTAATCTCGGGCAAGACACATTCTCTCAGCCTTATCAAAAGCTGGGCAAAGGCAAACCTTCCTCTGAAAAAATCTGGCCAGGACAATTGTCATTGCTTTGCCTCAGGATCTCCTCAGACTGAAAATGACATGACAGCCCTTTCTACACAGGCAGGAAAATGTGGATTAATCCCGCATTTTCCTGCCTGTGTAAACAGGGCCACATACTACAGTGCAGAGATAATCCAGGTCAAAACTGGATTTTCTTTGCATAGCTCCTTATGGCATCCTAGGGTTTGTACTTTGATGATGCACCAGCACACTTTGGCAGAGAAGGCTGTGACACCTTGTTCAACTACAAACCCCAGAATTGCGTATGAAAGAGCTTTGCAAGGGAGCTATGCAAAGGAATCTTTCAGCTCTCCTTGTGTGCACATGGTTTTATGCTGTGATTTTCATGTGCCCAGGGTCCCACAAGCCAATCAGGTCTTTGGCGGGCCCCGGAGGTGCCCATTTTTAAAAACAATTTTTCCTTTCTGCTACATGTGGTTTGGCACGTGGTTCATGAGAAACCATGAGAGACATTTCACTTCTCATCCTATTCTAGCTGTAGGTTTACAACTAGGCACTGGTCTTGTGGAAGGGGGTACTCTGGCCTACATGTGGCAATCACTGGATGAGACAGTGTGACCTTGCCCTCTGCCCCACTACTTCTGATAAGCGTCAGACCCACTGACCCCAGCATTTATACATGCCATTGATTTTCAGCACAGAAAATAGTGCTGAACTTAAATATTAGATGTTCAATTTAAATATATTAGAATACAACCCCAGATGTAACTTCCGAAATTATTAGCAAAGGCCATTATTATTCCAATGGAAAACTCACCTATTTGCCATCTCCCCTTGTGTATCTGGTCTCCAAGGTTTTCAGGTGTCCCAATCTCCAACAAACTATTTGGTTGGTGGATTCGAAAGATTTGGTTTGCCTATTTTGGCACTTGAATCCTTGCTGAGGATTCGAGGATTCAGTTGGCCTATCCCTAGCCAGAACCTTCACATTTCTTTTCTTTTCTTTTTTCTTTTCTTTTAAATGTAGGTTATCTAATGTAGAACTTGTACCATTAGAAAATCTGCTTTTATTAAAAAAAAACTTGTGAAAAAGACCATTCAACCAGGTTCTAAAGTTAAACAAGACTGTAGACATGAAATAGTAATGGTTTTTGATAGTTCACAAATGCCAGTTCAGCACCTAATAACTGGACTACTAACTTGTATGTGCAAACAAGGCATTGCATCTTGACTTTTCACATCACTCAAGCAACACTTTTGTGGGGAGTTGATTGCCAAGTCATTTAGTGATAAGAGATCAAGTTTTGACTGATGTATGCGTAAGCTCCTTTACTTTTTTGGCAAACACAAGCACTGTATTTTTCACATTAGTAACTTTCTCCTTTCGCAGAAGGTAGGCCAGTTTTAGGCTGAGATTGATTTTTTCGTCTGACATTTGGGATGAATGGCTCAGCAGAACAAATTATTCAGTATGTTTTAGTTTTGAGCTTCTAAAGTGGAGTCCAGGTCTTAACATCAGGATCCAATTAAATGATGGTTGGATCTGACTGCCAAAATTAATGGTCCAGAAGAGAAACTTTGTAATTGTTGATGGTATTTTTATGTGTTCTCATTTAGTGTCCTCCTGTTTTAAATATAAATCTGGCTGTTGACCAGCTAAACATAAAACTGTGTATTCCATTTAACAGCTGAGTGCCTGGTCACACCCAAGCCTGACTGCTTTATTTAACAATTGATTGTTTGCTTTGAGCTGTGCTTAGGTGCTTGCCAGCAGCTAGGAACTTGGCTGCAATTTTTATGGCCCGGTAATGCTCTGAAAGGTTCTCCTGCTACCAATCTGTTTTCCTACGGAGGGAATGTGGTCTGTGCCTTTCTAAATAACAGCTGTTCTTTAAATAAATCATGCATAATAGCTGTTAACCTCTGTTTACATACCTTTCAGGTAAAGTTGATTCCTTGTATCCCTCCACCCCAACTGATGTTAAAAAGACAGACATAACTCTGGTTGGATCCTGCTGATGATTTACCCTGGTGGAAGTCTCAATCAGATTGGAATAAGCCCTTTTTCAACTGAGGCAGCAGGGGAATGGCAGTAACAGCCATCTCTGTCAGGTGATAAAGCTACTCTGCCAGTTCAGCCGAGCATCTTTGCATCCTTCTGGGGAAGGCTTTGGCTGCCATTGCCCTTGTCACAGCAGCACCTGCAGAATATGCTGCCCCAGAGTGTAGCGGAGTCTCCTTCTTTGGAAGTTATTAAACAGTGGTTGGATGGCCATCTGTCAGGAATGCTTTGATTGTGTATTCCTGCATAGCAGGAGGGTGGACTTGGTGGCTCTTGTGGTCTTTTCAGCTTTGTGATCCTGATTCCTCTGCTGGACACATCACTTCTCTACTGTGTCTTCCTTTTTTCTGGCTAACATAGTTGTGCTAGCCAACAGGATCTTGCCTATTATATGTTGTTGTTGTTGTTGTTGTTGTTGTTAATTGCCACCAAGTTGGCTATGATCCTATGAATGAGATATTTTCAAGACACACTGTTATTAACAGCCTTGTTAAGATCTTGCAAACTCAGGGCCATAGCTTTCATTATTGGGTCTATCTACCTGTATTGCCATTTTCCTCTTTTTCTACTGTATTCCAATTTACCAAATATTATTATCATTTCTGTTCAGAATAAATACTACCCAACAAAGGCGTGTGTACCACAGCTTACGATGGCTCCTAACAGTAGACAGTAATGAACATACAGGGATTTAAAAAAAAACAAAACTGGACAAATGGTTGTAAACTCATTTTGATTAGCATACAAGGTAGACTGTAAAAGTTATATAAATCAGTGCTCATTTTGGAGCTTGGAAAAGTTATTTTTGGTAATATAACTCCTAGCATCTCCAGCTATTATGGTCACTGGCTATATTAGCTAAAGAATTCTGGGATATGTAGTCCAAACTAGTAAATTTCCTCTAGTTATTTTAAACTTTGGTCTACTATTACACAAGCAGACAGCCCCACTTCCCACCTTTACAAAAAACTCTTGATATATTTATTTAATTTATACCTCACCTCTCCATGAAAAAAGGTACTGAAGGGAGATTCTGGAGCTATAGTCCCCAAAATTACAATTTCAAGCTATGTCACATGGGTAGAGAGCTAGGATTGATTGGCCAGAGCTATCTGCTATACACTGACTAGTAAGCCTGGATCTCTTGCTGTATAATATATGAAACAGAAACTGCCTGAGTCAGGCTCAAGGGTCTACCATTTTCTGTAATTCTGGGGCTTTCAGAAATTCCCCTGGGATCCTACATGTCTTATTCGCTTTCTTTGCCCCAAATTGGTCTTGACATTAGGGAAAGGATATGGTATGTTTTAGTGTTTAGGAAATTATGAATACTTTAGTACTGGCCCAAAAGCCCAATCCCAGTGCCTATGCAAATCTAGCAGCTGCAGGCTTGTATCAATACTGGTCCCCAACTGACAAATCCTATGGGCTTAGGTGCCTGCGCATTGGCTTATGAGATCCAAAGCCTTTAGGCACTGCTATCAAAGAAAAATGGTCACCAGATTTTTGTTGAGCATGGACAGCTGTTCAAAATAAGTGCATAAAATCTAAGTGAGGTGCATTGCATAAATAAATATTAAGGTAATGCCATACATACCTTATCACAGCAACTAGGACAATAGACTTACAAGTCACACCTTTATCCTCTCTCATGCCTATGCCACCACAGAGGAACAGCCGCTGAATCAGAGTGGATTTGGCTGAGGCTATGAAGGTCTGTTTCCTTTAACTTAACACCATTGCAATAAGCAAGTGCTCCTACAGTAATAAAGAAGGCTTTCCCTACTTTAGCCAGGCTAATCCACATCTATTGTACTTTATTTTTTGTTCTTTGTCTTTTTATTTTTTTCACATTTACCCTTCCAGAGAAACATTGCTAAGGCAGTTAACAAGCATCATTTAGAAAAATTTAACAATAAATCCATTAAAATCATAGTAGATGTGAAGATTGTTGGCTAACTGATATACCTTAATGTCCTCTCTAAGAGCAGTATGTTTGGAAACTGATTACAGCTGGGAGAGGAGAGTATTCCACAATCAGGGGCCAACAAAGAAAAAAGTCTTTCCCTATAAGACCATGAAATAAACCTCCACAGGTCTCAAGGAAGACTGAAGACTTCAGCTAGGACACTAGGAGTCAAGGGTTCAAGTCCCCACTTGTCCATGGAAACCCACTGAGTGACCTTGGGAGGTCACATTCTCTCAGCCTCAGAGGAAGGCATAGGTTAGCCCCCTCTGAACAAATTTTGCCAGGAAAACCCCATGATAAGTTCACCTTAGGGTTGCTGTAAGTTAGAAATGATTTGAAGGCACACCAGCACAATAAGAGGTAGCTGTTACTAGAAGCCATATTTTGCTCACTCATACTGAATTAAGCCATATTGAGCTGGATGGGATATATTTTCAGTAGACATATATAGGATTGCAGTGTTAAAGATTTCTCTTTCAAGTTTTGAATGTACAACTTTTGTGTTCATGCTCTTGACCACAATGCTATATTCACCTTCAAAGTATTAATAATCAAAAATGTTAAGAGATATGAATATCCTTTCTGCAGGATTAAGAAGGTCAACACACTGTATGGTTAACAGTATGAAATGTCTGGTACAGTTTTGTGGCTGAATCTCACTGAAACAAGGATTTTGTGCCAACAGACACTGCAAGTTATATTTTCAAGCTGCTATAATTTAAGTACAGTAGTAATTAATTTTCCTGCTACATTTAATTTGCTAGTCTTTTAGCCAACAGTGATTTCATGGCTGGCAATTACAGTCATAGGGCTAAATCCAATTGTTAATCCCAACTAGATTAAGTTCATTCAGTCAATGGGAACTTGCTAAATCAACACTACAGAAAGTCCCATTGATTCAGTGAATTTAGTTGGGACTAATAACTGCATCCAGCCCATATTTTGTAATGAAATTATTTTATTTTTCCTAGGATACTTTTAGTGTTAGCTGGGGATAACTTATTTTAACTGTGAAATTTTACTGTATTGAATTGGTTTGGGAAATAGCTTGAAATTATTGTTTCAATGAATTCTTCATCTAATCTACTGAACAGAATGCAAGTAACATTCAAATTGTCCAAAATTCTTTCCTCTTCCTGTTGTATTTGCCGTACCTCATCATGCATTAGTCTAACTGAACTTGTGTTAAAAATTGTGAATGTCAGTTGTTGAAAACTAGTCAGAACATAGTAAAAAGATCAGGGGAAGGCAAACTGTGGCCCTTAGGTCCTCCACTGTTGGCCTCTGAAACCCACCAGAAGCCCCACAAAGCCCCCAGACCCACAATTTAACTTTTAAGGGCAAATTTCAGGTAAAATTTGTACCTAAAAACTATTCCAAAGCCCCCTTGCAAACTATCTACAAATGGAGTTCTTTGCTTCCTCCAACTCACCCAGAGCCCTCTTCCAAATCACTGAAAATCAGTTAAAATAGTGCCATTATATAACTTCCAGGAAACTGAAAAGTCCTGGTGCAACCTTTTGGGCAGCTGTGTGTGGGGGAAGAAAACAGCCTCCTTTCCCTCCCTACTCACCCTTGCCTGATACAGATTCACATATGAAAGTGATTCATTATTGTTGTTGCTGTGTGACTTTAAGTGGTTTCCAACTTATAGTGACCCTAAGATGACCCTATCTTAGGGTTTTCTGGGCTGAGAGTTTGTGATGCAACTAAGGTCACTCTATAGGTTTCCATGGCTAAATGGCGAATTGAACCCTGGTCTCCAGGGTCTAATGCCCAAACCTCTACACCATGTTGGCCCCAAAAGTGATTCATATGTAGGATCAATCTGTACTTCTATCCTTTGACCAGTTACTAGATTCACAAAGATGGCTGTACAGAAAACTTCCAGAAAAGGCAGATTGATTTTTGAGACACCCACGATTGCATACCATGTCAAAACATTTTCACTCTTGAGTTAAAGAGAAAGTAGGTGTCTGTGTATTTCCAAAAGGAAAACATTTCAAATAATGTTTAATATGTTAGTAGGTTATTTTTAGTAATTCAGATTGGCCCTGCCATTAGACAATGAGGCGATTACCTCAATCAACCGATTTTGGGTGTCATGAAGGCATAGCAAACTCTTAATTATATTGTTATTATAAACATACCTCACATTTACCTTGTTATAAAAATTATATTTTTACTTCTGGTGGATGTGCTTGTGGAATTTTCTGCTTCTTATGCCAAAAGAACATGGTGAGTTTGGGGTATGATGTATCCTCACTTGGATAATTTCAGGTATGAATTGCCTCAGATAGGAGAAAGTCTAATATCTTCCTTCATGGGAAATGTATTTATATTATTGTTGTTATTGTTATTGTTATTGTTGTTATTTTTATTATTATTATTTTATTATTTTTATCATCTATATCTCCCAATAATGAGACTTAAGATGGCTAGCAACATATTTAAAAACAATACAGACTGAAAACCATACAAATCCTTCAATAAAAACATAAATATAAAACAATTAATAAACTTTAATTAAAATTCACACACACACACATACACAAACCATAAAAATAACACTTCAGAATACACAGTAATTCAGTCTATCCACATTTGATTGTAAAATTCTTTTTCAGCTCATTAATTCATCTCTTTATTCATTCTTATCAGGCAAAACTCTGCTGTATTATACATAATGATTGCTGCATAGCAGAGTCAGCAAGTAGGACAACCCTCTCCCTGAGCAGGTTCATGACTTCCATGGTAAAGAAGCAGAGTAGAAGCAGAAATAACTTTTCTCCTTTCTCATATCTACAAATATGTCAAATCTTTATCTTCTCTGTAGGACTGTAATATGAAAAAGGAGTGGAGCAAGACACACTTTGAAAAAAAACCACAACAATAAATATTTGAATGCCGTATAATATTTCAGTGCCATATAGTAACATGAAGTGGGAAGTCCTCAACTGTCCCCTTCATTTCTGCCATGACCACTCTAGGTGTGAAGGCTGAGTCTTATACCATTGTTATACTGTTATTGTCTGGAAGATTCTGAGAGTTGCCTTCCAGAAAAAACATTCTCAGGCTCTGTAAATTAATGCTAGGAGCTGAACCAGGGAATCAGTGTCAAGGATTGCAAAGAAACACAGAAGAGACAAGAATACCCTTTCCTTAGACAATGGGCAGGTCTAAACAGTATGCCTCTTCACAAGAGACCCCGTGCTCAGCCATGGCAGATTAGGCCAGTCTGGAGTCTGAGAATTCTTCACTATCAGAAAATTGTTCCAAAGTAATTCAGTACATGGCATAGCTGCACCCAAGACTCAAAGTCCCCATTCCTTGGTTCTAGCCCTAGTAGCTTCTAACAGTAGGATTCAATCCACAGTGGCCTGAGAATGTATTTCATCTCTGTTTCTAGCCCTGTGTTAACACCTGATCTTCACTGATCCCTGAGTCAAATAGTCATTTTTTTCCTACTCCCAAGGGATAAACTTGGGGTAGAAAGGAATGCCTTTTCCCCTGATTTCCTGCCTGAATCTTGTGTTTTCTCTTGTCTGTTTTTATCTGTGATTCATGACTTGGTTTAATCTTGGCTTTGATTCTGAGCAAGGGTGGCTGGGGTGCATCTTTTAGATGGAACAGGGTCACCTAATGGTGAACCAAAATGAACCATAATTTTTTCCCCACTGCAGCCTGGGACCATGCACACTAATTGTTTTACTGTATATGTGTGTGTATTGCCTTCAAGTCACCTTTCATTTATGGTGATCTTGTGAATGTCACAGGGTTTTCTTAGGAAAGGAATACTCAGGAGTGGTTTGTCATTATCTTCCTCTGAAATATAGCCTATAGCACCTCATATTCCCCAGTGGACAGCAGAAAATTTGCAGTTTGCATGTCGGCTCCAACCTCATTGCCTGACTTCATTGGTGCCACTTATTTGCATGGCTAACATCAAATTAGATATAGATATATATAGATATAACTAGATATTACTAGTAGAAAATTAACTGAAGTTGGTAGAAGCTTGTCCAGATAATTATGGTTAAGACTAGAGCCCAAACAATTTTGGCTCAGAAAGGGTATGCACAGGCAAATGAAACTCCAACGAGTCTAACCCAAAAGTCAATCCTTTGTGGTCCCTTAGAAATTAGTGTACAGCATGAGAACAATAACTCCACAGGCACTCCAGCTACAAGCACTTTAATGAACTTTGACAGTGAGATCATAAGTAATGAAGAAGATCAGCAGAGTCCTGTGGAACTGGATTATCAAAATGGGAAGACAGTTGGTAACTGGTCTTTGGACCCTGGGCTCTTGGCCAGGACTCCAGTGGATACACCTCCTAGGCATTTGAACTTTACAACCCCTGATGCTAATGGCAATATGGCAGATAAATCTACAGGAAAATCTCACAGGCTTGATAGTGGACATGTTCAAATCATCTATGGCCACTTGAAAGACCAATGCTTTCTTACAGTACAAGCCAATCAACAATTTTTTGATAAATAGCATACTATAAAACAAGAGATTTCTGGACTTAAGGTAGCACTGTAAACTATTGTTGCTTTGATAGAACTGGGAATTTTAAAAGCAGCACCCCCAACAAACTCCACAAATAGAAACTTGGCAAACCTCCAAGCAACTGTTCTAAAGTCCCCAACAGATATAAGAGTACATGATGACTGCTCCCTTGTTAATACAAACCCTCTGAGGCATTGAGAAGAAATAATCCATGATTGGTTTACAAATTCTGAGAAGATACTAGAGATTCTGGTTGAAGATGGTGCTGTACAAAGTGGCATGGAGGATTTCAATAGAACTTTCTCAAACCCAGACTTTTTAGTCCTGGATGAATGCCATATTCTTTGGTAGTCTCCTATCCAAGTACTAACCAGGCTTGAACCTACTTGGTTTTCAAGAACAGAAGAGATCTGGTACCTTGAGGGTATTTGGGTCTATATATAGCCTCCATCTAATTATAGTTTTAGTATTTTATTCAGCCTTGCATATCTACCTATCTATCTAGAAAGGAGATTGGAAGAAAACACACAGATGACAGGTTTCAGGTAAACATGCTTAATTCTGGGCTCCTGTTGTTCATGATCTGTGGCCATGACATTGCCATATTTCATGCAAATGAAAGACCCATATGCATATGATCAGTGGCCCCTTAATCTGAATTTACAATTAAAAAAACAAACTCAAGTGGCTACCAAGACCAGAGGAGAATCAGATTTCAAAATGCCCAGGCTGGAATTCAGAAAGAGATGGCTATATTCCTAAGGGTCTCTTAAACATGTGTATGTCATTTTTTAGTGCACTGTGTGGGATTGGTATTTCCATTTGCTCTCCACAGTGCCCAAAGACCACCTCTTGACTTACTTTAAAGTGCAGAATCCACCTCCCATGGATATCTCATGCTTCATAGTGAGCAGGAAGGATTGCAGAAGTGACTAATAACACCACATAACCAGATGAACACTGAATACAGAAGCACTAAGACCCATGAAGGTCCCCTTCAGATCTTAGCCTGATGTCATCATTGTGCATGTGGATATGGGGGAGGTGTATCCAGCTGCTTGTCCAGTTCTGATTGTTCACCATGAAGCATGGAATGGTCATGCAAGGTGGTTTATAGACTTTAAATTAACTAAGGATAGTGGTGATATATGTCTCAGAGTAGTGTAAGGTCCACTCAGTATAGCATCCAAAGGATGGACCTCAGATCAAATACAATCAGAAGCATATTCAGATTAGACTATGGACATAGTGTAGTATAGATTCTACTTAGGTCACTATAGAGTAGCCACCAGCTACACACTCCCTCTATGCAGTGTGAGAATAACAGTACTGAAAGTTGTGTGGATTATTGAGATAATCTATTTGAAGCACTTTGAACACTCATATGGATGCAAAGGTTTATTTGGAATAGTTTTCTCTATCCCAATTGGTTGGCATAACCACTGCTACATGTAAGGCTTTGGTGAAGTGAGTTGAATTTGGTATGCTCTGTCAAGTGCAGTCACAGCACATATCTTCTTTAGATGGTATTCAAAGAATCAACCACTCTTATCTGCATCATCTATCTATGTTTGTCAGAAGGATTGTGGCTTGGAATTTCCCATGCTGTCCCCAAGTGCATCATAATAACATTGCTATTGGGGTGCTGCCAATGGGGCATGAGAATGATGCCAAAAGAAACACTCTAGTCCTTATGCTTAACCCACATTGCTTACTGATCCACTTCTGATGTTTCATGTGACTGAATTTGTACTTTCGAAACCAGTTGAGCTTTGCGAGTTATTGATCAGCCCGCCCTTCAAGCACATCAAAAAGCAGTAGGGATGAGCAAATGTCTCTTGCTTCATTATTGTACCTCTGACTGGTTCTGCCTCATGTTACAGTCCTATTGCCTTTTAGTTTTATTTGGAAAAATGTTGACATCAATTTTGGAAGTAATGTATACACAATTTTCTGGAATTTTCAGTTTACCTTCTCTACATCCAGGATCACACATATATTTCTCCAACTGTATGTTGATCAAAAAGAAACCTTGGGCTCCATCATTAGATCCTTGCCTTAGAGAGGGACAGCATTTAGTTTTGTGGGATCTAGTCTGTTTTTAAACTAGAACTATGAGGTCTACCAATCAAAGCCAGATAGAAAATGATAGCTCAGGGGGCAGAGAAATTTCTCTGCTACACTCTTTGAGCCACACACTGCGTATCAAATACAAATCTACGTCTGTGCTTGTATCAGGGACACTAACAGAAAACTCCCAAAGTGGCCAACAGAGTTGCATGAAGACTCTGTTAAAAGCAACCATTTATACTCGCTTTTTGCAAACGAAGAACTCAGCAGCTGAAGCACATCCACCTAACCACCAACATTCTTCCCAGCCGGCAGAGCTGGGTAACAAACTGTATGTAGTTGGCTTTTGGTGACCCTTGGCTCTATCTCAGATGGCCCTCCACTTCACCCAGCCATCAGACATCACTAGGATCAGGTCAGTGAAGGAAGACTTTTAAAAACTTGTATTTTTTTTATTTTTAATTCTTAAAATGCTGAGAGACAGAAAGACTTGGAGATCTAGTGCCAATAACTCGGAGATCTATCAGTAGTTCCTGATCTAGCTTCTGTTTGAACCTGGTCAAAACCAAGTCCAGAATTCACAAACATATTTAGTGGTGGATCACCAATGCATTGATACCAAAGAAGATTGATTAGAACTTCATTGTCTGGCCTTTGATGAGAAGAGCTGTGTAAGCTAGGGTTGCTAGGAATATTTAACCATCTGTGTCTCACTAATCATTGTCACACAAGCAACAGCTGCTGAAGTTCCTCCGTCTATACAGTTGTTAGAGACCCATCATGGTGTAGTGGTTTGAGCACTGGACTATGACCCTGGAGACCAGGGTTTGATTCCTCACTTGGCCATAGAAACCCATTGAGTAAACTTGGTCATGTCACACACTCTCAGCCCCAGAAAACCCCATGATAGGTTCACTGTAGGGTTGCCATAAATTAGTTGGAAATTACTTAAAGGCACACAACAACAAATACAATCGTTAAGGGTACAGGAGTCTTTTCCTGTATTTCACCTGGTAATCTTAAGCTCACCACCCTATGATTCAGGTTATTTCAAATGCCAGTAGAGTCACTTCATCACCTTTGTATCTATTGAGTAAGAGTCACCACACATGAGAAGTAGTTGTGTAAATAGAGACTCTTTGGCATGATGTTCTGCTTGTTTAACCCACCATGATCCTTTCTCTCTCATACCACTCTGCCTTCCCCATTTTATTTTAACTATTTTTTAAACATCTCCAGAAGAAAGCACATTGGTGTGTGGAACTGAGGAAAGGCAAAGGCATGGGAAGAATTATGGAACAGACAAGGGCATACGCAAGATGACTTAGATGGTTAGTTAGACATCATTGTTAGCATTTGAGATCATTGAGGAATAATACATTTGGTGTTACATATTCACATTACATTTAAGAGAACAGGAATCTCCTTTTTGTCGCTGTGTTTGTTTTTGCTAAGAGAGGAGAGGAATGTTGCACTTTCTACCCCAAATAATGAGATAATGGGAAGTGACAGCATGTGGTCAAAAGGATATGTTTTCCTGCAGCACATGTTACTTTCCACAGCTCCTTAGTGACAGGCTTGCCCTTGCCTTAGTGAAACATGAGAACAGGAAGGAGAGAGGTAAGCGCTTTGGGCCCTACAAGGGCAGCCCAAAGATAGCTTTGTTCCATAGCTGGCACTAGACATAATCAGGAATGAGGCATCATTCTCCATCTTCTCCACTGCATGTGTGCACTATCTACAGTTACCCATTTCATTCACCAGCTTCCCATTTAAGTGTCTACTCACTCTTCCATGGTAAGGCTCACAGGGAAGGATACCTCTTCCAAATTGCCACACTACAACTGCTCTGCGATCCTGCTCTAAAAAAAAGATGTCAATCAAAATGTCCCCCCTAATCCTCATCACAGCTCTCTGCTGCATATTTTATATTTGTTCCATGTGTGGAACATTCACCAATAGCAATAGACCTGTGTGCTCAGAATAAGCTCTGAATCAGAATGAAGAATTTAGCCTGATGATAGGATGCATTAGATTGCTATGACAAATGGCATCAATATACAGTTCTCCATTGAAGCTCTGTGGAAGCTGTGTTGCTTTCCTACAGAAGGTTCTTTCCCATCTTTTGTATTATAGCAAGCAAAGGGAGCTGTCAGATTCTAAGTGGTGTGTAATATTTCTCTGTTTCTTTTATTACAATTGTAATTTTTTTCTCAGCTGCCCTGGGAAATAGTTGAAACATGGGCTATAAAAGAAAGGCATAAACTAAATGGCTAAATATATCTTGCAAGCAGTTTTCATCACTGTCCTCATATACATTCAACCCACTCTGATAATGTATACCAGTGGTTCTCAACCTGTGGGTCCCCAGATGTTTGTGGACTTCAGCTCCCAGAAGCCCCAGCCACTATGGTCAATGCTCAGGGCTTCTGGGAGCTGAAGTCCACAAACATCTGGGGACCCACAGGTTGAGAACCACTGATATATACTTAGACGTTCCCTCCATGAGATCCATGTAGCCTATTCCTAAGTCAGTGTGCGTAGAATAGACTGCACGTGGCCTTTATCATTCCTTGGAGGGCTCAACAATAATATCTGCCTTAATATTTCTCAGCACTATGTCATTTAGTACACTTCTGATTAATAATTCCTGAAGAGGCTCACCTAGGTAGGAGCCCTGTTGATCCAAATTTGTCAGATCATTTTGTAGGTGGGGCTACCTCGCCTAGAGTTTTGGGGGACTTAAGCCCTTGCCCTCTGTTCTGGAGTCCATGAGACTTCACCCTAAGTCTTAGGAAAGGAGAGCCTCCTTTTATAAGACTTTGGGTGAGCTTTATGTAGGCCTGCTTCACTTGCTAATTTTCTCAGTTGCCTGGGCTTGTATTTCTAAGAGTAAGAAGGGCAGGAAGGGTGGGCTACAGGTGCTCTTGGAACAGATGGTATCTAATTTGAGGCTTGTGTCCACTTTTTCTACTCTCTCCAAGTCAAAAAGCATGGGATTTGGGGCTGTCGTCTCCCAAAGCATAGGGAACAGTTTTGGACCCTGGGCCCCATTCTGGACTGCTGGGCTCTGGTAGTTTCTGAGTTCCGCTGTTCAACTCAGCTCTGATTAGTATTATACATTCATAGAGTCTTGTCTGTATGATGAATATTCTAAAATCCCCATAACTTTACCAGGATTGTTTGGGAGGAAGTGGCTTGTGAGTAAGTACAACTTTCAAGTAGGAGCTACAAATATGAATATAATTTACCAAGAATCTGAGACCATTCCCCTGGCAATAGATCTCATATTCCATACCTCTGCTTGATAAGTTTATAGTTCATTTTAGGTTGTTGCCTCTATGTACCCTAACTTAGTTTTTTATGGCTGAGTTCTAAGCCCCAGAAAAACTATCTTTTAATGGAA
The DNA here is from genome assembly GCA_948472985.1 of Iguana delicatissima. NCBI lineage: Eukaryota > Metazoa > Chordata > Lepidosauria > Squamata > Iguanidae > Iguana > Iguana delicatissima. The sequence continues at coordinate 160,268 of CAOKZL010001557.1, forward strand.
AGAGGGAAAGGTCCTCACATTTAGGAGCAGACAAAGCTATAATTTTACAGGCATTAGGCATCTAAAATAACTTTGGATAAAGATTACACAGGGATTTGTCCTCAGTTTTACAGAAAATACTTAACGTTGAACTATATTTTATGCACACAGAAAGACTTACTTTATAAGACAAGTTGATCAGGGATTTACTTTCCAATATTCAACAATACTATTACCAAAGTGCTTTTTTGACTCTCATAATAGAGCTGTCGCAAGCTATATATTTTAAAAACATCTCATAAACTACATTTATGTAAAAAATGGTATGTAGAATAACAATTTGAAGCAGCAAAGATGGAAAGTGTGTATGTCATATTTCTCCAAATGCTTAAAATGGGTCTTTGGATAAAAGCTGTAGAATTTTACTGAACTTTAAACACACACACAGACATAGACACACACACATGCACACACACACACACACACACATACACCCACACCCACAGATACCATAGGCAAGCAATTATTTTTGTTTATGTTTTTCTGTCTAAATAGCATGGAAAAGATGGGTTTACTTGGGAAGTGAAAAGAAGAACACTTCAATTGAATTTACTGAAAGCCATATTTTGTGGTAAGACTTCATGGTTGGTAAGTAGTAGTTGGGAATGTTGTATGAACAGACCAGGAAGCAAAGGAACATGGTAGATTCTGTTTGTGGACAAACATTAAATTCAAGATTCTGTAGCACATGCTTTCAGGCATTACACAGCAGGTACAAATACCAGTGAAGCAAGAATTTGGAATTCTTTCACTTTTGACAGCCGTTGTACATGGTGCACATTTTAAATCAAGTTTGAAAATAGGTATAACAAGTGAACTCTCATAACAATATGTGGTATTATAGTCCCATCTTATTTATTTATTTATTTATTTATTTATTTATTTATTTATTTTTAATGTGTTGAATTTATTTCACACTCTTCTTCTGAGATGAGGTGCTTATAAGAATTGTAAAAAGATTACGCCTATTAAATTGATGGGCTGAGAGAAAGACCTCTTTTGCTGATCTTAGAAATTGAGCTGGCTTATATAAAGAGATGGTCTTTCAGAAAATTGTGTAGTTTTAAAGCTCAAAGTCAGCACTTTGAATTTTGCTCAGAAATGAACTGGTAGCCAGTGAAGCTATTTCTACAGGGGATTCACATAATCCCTGTAACCAGGTCCTTTCACAGCATTTTGGACCTGTTGAATTTCCAAACAGTTTTCAAAGGCAGTTCCCCATACAGCACATTACAGTAGTTCAAATGAGATGTAAGTAGTGGTGGAGCGGGTGTGTGTGTGTGTAAGATGCTATTCGCCCTGGGCGCACCTTTTTGGGGGTGTGGTCCAGCCCTCCCGGTCCCTCTCTGCTCACCCTCCAGAACCTCCCTGTGGAGCTGCTGGCCTTCCTGGATGGACTGGAGCTGCTGCCTACACAGGACTGAACTTCACCTGTCTGACAGCTGGCCTGGCATCTGGATCAAGGGGGGCAAAGGGAGAGCAAGCGAGCTCCCACCCAGCAGACCCTTCCTTGTGGAAAGGAGGGGAGAAGAAAGACCACTACCCACCCTTCTGGCACTCAGCAGCCCAGACAGATGGGCTCAAGGACGGGTAGGAGCAACCACCCTTTTTTCCCCTCTTTGGTGATGCCCTTGGAGGCACCTGGAAGCATCTACAGGCACAGGCCCAGCTGCTGAAGGTGACACCCACCTCCTCTCCCCCTCCTTTAAAAATCTTGTTTATTGAGAGGGGTGGCAAATGCAGGGACCACTGGAGGAGGGTGGCAAAATCTCTAGCTATGCCACTGGATATAATCAAGGCATGCATCATTGTAGCCAGATCTGACTTCTCAAGGAATGGGCACAGCTGGCACACCCAGTGTTGGCTGGGCAAATGGACTCCTAGCCTCAGCTGAAACGTGGGCATCCAATCTCAGATCCAAATCCAGGAATTCACCCAAACTATGAACCTGAGATTTCTGGAGTCTTATTTAGGTCTTTGAAGACTTTTCCCACATCCAGTCTAGACAGCTTTAAATGGTAGCTTGCATGTCATTGGGCTGGTAAATCAGCTTTAGTGTTAGCGTTTGATCTAAACTTCATTCAGCTTCTTCTTTAAAATATTAGTCCCCCACCATGTCCTAAGCTGCTTAATGGCAGCATACAACCAAATGAGGACAACATTAAAGACACAAATTAACTGTATAAGAAGGAAACAGAAATGGCTGTAAAATAAATCTAAGCCTACAGTGGAAAAGCAACAGCTCCAAGGGATCCTCTCAAATAAAATCATTTTGCCTGAATGTGAGAAATTTAGCAGTGAAGGAATAGATTCTTTCCTTGGGAGAGAGTTCCTGTGCTTGGGTGCTACTCAGGTAAAGGGCTGTTCCAGGTAACCTCATGATGCATCTAAAATAATCATATGGCCCTGAGGACCTTTCTACTGACTAGGGATACCTTACATAGAAACACCCCTGTTCCCCTCAAGTTGCATGATAATTCACTATTGGATTTTTTCAGTGACCTAGCCCATCACCTGTCATCTCAGAAAAAAAATTGAGTAGACTAACCAAAACAAATAATTCACTGCTCAAAAATAAACCAGAGTTAAGGGTTTATCAAGAGCTACAAAACTAGAAAATGAGAAGTTAAGGCTGTTGTCTTAACAAATGTGCCCCATAATCAGTAACAGTGTGGAATGTAGCAAGTATCCTTGCTTACAACTCACCCATCATGCACCTACAATTTGTCTTCATTTTTTGGAACCAAATTCAGATAGGGGACAGTGCACGACATCAGTAAAGATGACCTGGTCCTGTATTGACTAATGAATGTTCTGACCTTAATGTGCTGCTAGAAGAATCTTCCTGTAAGTTGAGACATACCTGGAAAAGAATGACAGTGATAAATCAAAAGAATTTGGTGGGAGCATGAACAGTGAGGGACATGGTTAAATTCTGCTGGGAGTAGATACAGGAAATGATGAGAGAATTCACCAAAGGAAACAAAGAGTGGGAGATTATGTGGAGAACAAATCTTTCAATGGAGCTGTGAAAAGAGAGATGTGGTAGCAGAGTGTGGAAAGTGTATGTGTGAGGTGTGGGATCTCATTAGTTCTCATAACTTTCCATTAGAGGATGAGGAAACTGGGACACTGGCTTTGCTGAGATACCACCATTCCTTTGGAACTAAAAATCAGTGGCGTAGAGACAGGGAGGTGAGGGGGATGCACCCTAGGTGGCCCTTTTTGGGGGTGCCACCACTGCTTGCCTGCCCCCCATGCATCATTATCCCCCTGCTGTGCGCTGTCACCCTGCCCACTCCCCCCCTACCCTATTTGTGCCAAACTACACCACTGTGAAAAATATAACTGCTACATCATGCTGGGACAGCCAGGATGGTATAGTGGTTTGAGTTGGACTATGACCCTAGAGACCAGGGTTTGATTCACTGCTTGGCCCTGCAAGCCAACTGATAACCTTGGGTATGTCACACACTCTCAGCCTCAGAAAGCCCCATGATAGGTTGGCCTTAGGGTTGCCATAAGTCAGAAATGATTTGAAGGCACACAACAACAACTTCATGCTGGCTTGGAGGTTGGTGGGCCCTGCTTCTTTAGGAGTTGAATGGCCATATTTTGTGAGTGCTATAGCTGGAGAGCCAGTGTGGAGTAGAGGCTTGAATGTTGGACTATGACCCTGGAGACTAGAGTTCGATTCCCCTGCTTGGCCATGGAAACACACTAGATGACTTTGGGTACTTTACACACACTCAGCCCCAGAAATTCCCATGATAGGTTCACCTTAGGGTTGCCATAAGGTGGAAACAACTTGAAGGCACACAACAACAAAACTGTGGACTAGTTGGCCACTGTGGTCCTTTCCAGTTGTATGATTCTATATACAACAGCGTTTTGTTCATCTTCCTTCCCTAGCCTAGTGCCCTCCAGATTTATACCCTACAGCACACATAATCAAAGGCGGCATGACTAGCTATGTAGCTTGGGATTTTGGAAGCTATAGTCTAACATGCTTGGAATGTGTCAGGTTAGAGAGAGACTAGAAACATTACCTTTTGATCTAAAGCTCTTGGAATCATTGGTTAGTCAGTATTTATTCTGGGAGCTGTAATACAAAAAGGTAACTTTTGTAGGTTCTCAGATGAGAAACGGCTGCTATATAGACATGATCTTCCACTTAATTAGGCATAAGGCAAAAGATCAAACTAATTTAGAATTGTCCAGGGAGCAAGTTTTTAGGGCTTGCTGCCAAGCGCTGGATGAGCTTTTTGTAATTATTCCATTAAGAAACTTATATCTTTCCTTTTCTTGCTCTAAATAAGAAATATCAACCAAAACATTCTGGTTTGAGAAAGTTAGCTAGTACAGTCAAAAGAGGAGTAACTCTCATTACCTGAATACTTATGTGAAACATCAATTTAGCCATCCATAAATCTGACAGCAGAGAATTGTATGAAATGCTCAAACAATAACAAAATCCTCTAAATAGCTGCTTTGGAGTCCTTCATTTATTAGCAATTAATTATTTTCCAAAATAAGGAAACAGAGCAGCAAGCCTAATTAGGTAATTATTTTTACAGGCAGAATAGTGATCTTTGTGAACATATTAAGTTTCTTTTGTGAAGGGTTAGCTTGGGAGGATGACAAAGGAAGGGAGGTGAATTTTAACAGGCTGTGGAGCATCTCCAAAGCTTGATAGGAAAATAGTGGGAGCAAAGGTAGTAAGTAAATGGCCTTTTCCTTCCATATCATTTCTGGCATATATTTTGCTCTTTTAAAAAGTAAGGGTTTTTAAAATTGTGCAGATTTGAGGGATATTTTATTTACTGTGAAGTGTCTACCCCTCACACCTAATATTCAAAATGAAGCCATCAGCAGGCTATGCAGCAAATGTTGGAAATATGTGTACCAACGTAAACATATTTAGCAATATGAAAAAGATTTGATTCCTTTATATTGGCTATGTGTGGGTATTTATATTGGCTATATGTGGGTAGGATGGCATGACCCATTTTCATTGATAAGGGTCACTTTGTTGTTGCTGTGTACCTTTCAAGTAATTTTTGAGCTACAGTGACCCTAAGGCAACCCTATCATTTTCTGCTTGTTTGCAAGATTTGTTCAGGGAGGGTTTGCCTTTGCCTTCTTCTGAGGCTGAGTGTGACTTGCCCAGGGTCATCCAGTAGGTTTCCATGGCTGAGAAGGGATTCAGACTTTGATCTCTAGAGTCATAGTCTAACTCTCCATCCACTAAGCCATGCAAGCTTTCTAAGGCTCACTACTAAATATTTATTCTTTCTACATTTGTCTAGTCATTCTAAGAAGCCACAGGTTTTGATTGCTCTAGACATTTAGCAAAATATTTGTATGTTGCCCTGAGATCTGTGATTACCAAGTGGGATATAAATATTTTGCTCTCTCTCTCTCTTGGAATATATTTATAAATTAATATAGAATAATAGCAACAACAAATACAATAACACAAATAATAAAATACAGCAGTAAAAGCATTATGTAGGCTATAATTCAATGGCACGGTGGCTGGGGCTGATGGGGAATGTAGTCCAAAACAATTAGAAGATACCAGTTTGTGGTGGACTGTTCAGACAATTTAAATGCCTCTGTAAATAAAAATGTCTGTATCTAGAGCAATCACAATATGGCCACCATGTATGCTTTTTTAAGAAGGGCATTTCTAAACTTGGATACCATGATTTGAAAACCCCTCTTCCTTGCAAGTGAATGGAAGAACTTAAGGTATGTGCAGGCTGGAGTGGTGTGGGAAGTGGTAGACATACAGGTGAGAATCAGTTGCTGGTGGCAAATGACATAATGCACAGTCTGCTTCCAGTGAAAAGTAATGTGACTGAAGTGATAGTTGCTTGCTATCTGTTGCATGAAGGCTTGTCAATGCCTATAAGTCATCACTTGATACTGCGGTGAAGTAGTGGTTGACATATATATGCCAACACGGTCTTAAAAGCTGGATGCACTATGCTAAATAAAGAAATCTGTACATATCTGCCCACTCTGCTTAATTGATCATGGATTTCAATTTAAATGTTTATAATGTTTAGATACTCTTCTGTCTTAGTATTCTCTTATTTTCTGTGTGATTTCATTTTTCTTTTCTAACACAAAATACTGTTCTGAACAACAGCAACAACACTTTCAACACTAAAGAAAATCACACCTAAAATCTGATTTCCTTTTCCTTGACTGTCTAGTATCTCAATAAAATTTTTTCAGTTGTGTTGTATGTACTGAAATAATGATTCTGAAGAACACCTTCCCCTTTTAAGCCCATGCAAAGTCTTTAATGCATGTAAACACACATAAATAAATAACTGGATTTGACAACTGTAAGCATCTAACACCATCCACTGATGTCAAATCTGAATATGAGTATGATTGTATGATGACAGACACCCACTGTCCGTGTTGAATCCAGAAGGACTGCTGAGTAAAACAAGCAAATACCAGCATGCCAAGAGAGATGGAGGTGCAATCTGGAATCATCCTGCACCTGTCAATTTGCATCCACTTGGTATGAATCCAAGTGGGAAGAACTGGTGGCACATCTGTGGGAGGCATCCTTAGATCAACCTTTCCACTGAGTATGATAGCAACCGTTTCAACAATATCAGACCTTAATTTACACATACTGGTTACAGTAGAGATTAGAAAGTTATTTTGTAAAAGTAATGTGTTCCCATTACTTGATGCAGTGCTTAAAAAGTAATTTATTGTTTTATTGGGGTAGAGGGAGAACCTTAGGACTGATGAGGGAATGGCATAAAACTTGAAAATTACCCACAATAATGGCTTTAAATGGTAACTTTAAAGTAACTATTTAATGTTGCATATTATATCACTAAACTAACTTTATCCCTATGTATTCTGTTGCTTTTAAAATGTAATTCCATTCTGCTGTCATTTTTAAAACCTTACTCAGGCACCTGCATTATGTGTAGTTTATGACTTTCAAGCTTTGGTTTATAACTAGGTCATCAGAGTTAGATTCACAGGAGAGACATTCATAAAAAATAAATATCATGAGGGGACATGATAACCATGTTTAAATATTTGAAGGGATGTCAGGCTGAAAATGGAGCAAGCTTGTTTTCTGCTGCTCCAGAGACTAGGACATGGAGCAATGGATTCAAACTACAGGAAAGGCGATTTCATCTAAACCCCAGGAAGAACTTCTTGGTGATAAGAGCCGTTCAGCAGTGAAATATGCTGCTTCAGAGTGTGGTGGAGTCACCTTCTTTGGAGGTTTTTAAACAGAGGCTGGATGGCCATTTGCTGGCGGTGCTTTGAGTGTGTGTTCTTGCATGGCAGGGAGTTGGACTCGATGGCCACTGTGGTCTTTCCAATTCTATGGTTCTATAATGTTGTACAAACCAAATGAGGATAGTTTTCAAGCTTTTTTCAGACAAGGAGATTTATATTCCCACCATGCTTATTAATAATGCTTTCCATTCCAAGTGATATACAGTTACCATGGAGTTTTTATGACACTGAGTATTCTCTCATGCAGAGGTATGTGATTACTTCCATGTCAGTCAGGCAATGAATCCATTCCAGGTTTACGTCCAACTTGAAAAGAGCTGACCTGAAAATGTATTCACTGTGGATTCATTAACCATGGCTAGCTTCCAAGTCTGTGGGATTTATCCCACTGACACAGAATACCATGAATTGCTGGTGACATTATAATAGAAACCATTAAGGAAAACAGTGGCATGGAGCAAAATGACAACTAGCAAAATAATCCCTCAATCACATCTTATGGAACCCCTGTGTATGCTGTCCATTCTCTCTTTTTGTTGTCAGTGAATTCCAATTAGAGCTGTCAATTCCTTGTGAGCTCAACCTGTTTTTTCCCCATATGACTCCATCTTCTCATTGGAATCTTCCATGGAAGCTCTTCTCTGCAACCAATATCTGGTTTGTATTTGTTTAACAGGTGGGACAGTGTCTTCTCTCTGGCTGCATCTAGATCTGTAACTAGATGTCAAAGGACTCCCATCTGGTCTTCCTTCCACTCTGGTGACCTTCCATGGCTGTGCCATTACATTTCTTTCCCAGAAGACATTTAGCCTGCCAAGTTGTTAATTCTAGTTACCTAATATGTTGGTCAAAATCCCCTCTTTTATTGCCAATCATTCAGCATTTTATGTGTTTATGTTTACAAGGATTTCAGAAACTTTTTCAGCATTTGTAATTTTATTTGTAAAAACTTCTTGTATGCAAAATGCTGTATTTTGTGTTTTCTGTAACAAAAGCTGCAGTCCTATGGCATGCTTGCCTTGTATAAATTAACACTCATGGCGTTAAACGACGGTTGCAATATACCACCTTTCTGCTGCATACTAGCATTACACAAGAGACTGTGTCTGTGAATATGCCTCCTGTTCCTGCAATCCCAGTGAATCAAGTGGTACACTGAAGGAACGGAAGAAACCACATCCACATCTTCAACAATTATACTTGCAGAACTGTAAATAGATGTGGATGTTACATCAGACCAAAAAAAGCTCAACCACATGTATAAGGAAATTTACACGTGTGTAAACCATCAACAGGATGCCAATCAAAATGTTGTAGTGTAGTATGCACCCTGTTCATGGCTTCAGCCGACAGCCACTGAATTCCACGGCCTAAGTGCAGTTACAACAAATTTATTGATGAACCTGGGGAAGTTGTATCCATTACCAAGTTCTCATTAATTCAGTGGGCCTACTCCAGTGGGGACTTTATCCAGGTTTTGGTCCTGTTGCATCAACAATGAGCCTGCATTCTGTGGCCATTGAGCAAACTCAACCCCAACTGGGCTATCTAAAGATTTTCTTTTTTCTTTTTCCTTCTGCAAACACCAGGGTTTTCTCAAGCATTCTGATAGCTTCCTCTTGTGAATATATGGAGTTACTTGGGTGATGGCCCTTATGGCCTAAACTTCAGAAACAGAGAATTATTGCTGTGTTATGCAAAACTGGATGGTTGGCTTTCACTTGAAGGAAAATGGAAAATGGAAAATAGAATAAAAGTCAATAGGCAAGCTGAGCAACTTACTTCAAGAGGCAGGGGAAAAGAGCCAAGGAAGGGACCAATACTGATGTCTATCCCCTTTTAATGTCTGCAAAATCTTAAAAGTGTTTCTGGGTTAGGAATCTCTCAAATGGCACTGCTAGCATTGGACTGAATCTGTTTTGACAAAACTGGCTATCAAAATGCATGCCAAAATAATAAATTACCTAAGTTGCTAAGGTGTCATAGAATTTTCCATATATTTTAATGCTAGTAGAAGCTAATTGGATTGTCATAATGCCACTAATCTGTGAAGTATCTGGATTTGAGCCAGTGTTGTTGCTGTATTAAAACTACTAGAAATAAAGTGGCTTACGTTCAAGTACTTTGGTTTAACTGGATTGTGGTTCAGGCTATAAAGGAGCAATCCAGAAAGCATTTCTTTTAAATGACTCTCACTGTAGGCTCACCATTTTTAAATCTTCGTAGAAAGTAGCAGTAATCTATAACACATGTTGATCAGTTCATGTTAATAGTTATACCCCATGCAGGTTTTGCTAGTATATTAGCCAATCTGTACCTGGAATTTTATAGTTGTGCTCAAAACACACCCCCTTTCCACCCTGAGAGGACAAATTTATCAGGGTTTGATTTAGAATGAAAGAACTGCCAGGCTGGATCAGACAAGCCTGATTGTGTGGGGAGGCTGCTATGGGGAGAAGAGGGTGAAGAATCTGCAAGTGCTGTAACCTAGACTCAACTGTACTGTTTCCACATGCAGGTATTATGGTAGGGAAGTTTGTCCCAGTGATCAATCAGAATTTATTTTCTTGTAATTTGAAATCACTGGCTCCGATTCTACCCTCTGCAGCAGGAGAAAACAAGCCTGGCCCATCTTCTACTTGACAACCCTTAAAATATTTGAAGATGGTTATCATTACCATCTCACAGTCTTCTCTGGGCTAACCATACCTGGTGAGGCTGGTTTCTAGATTCTTCTACATTTCAGTTGTCCTGTGACATGTACTAGCTTGTTGATATCCTTCTTAAACTATGATGCTCATAAGTGGACTCAGTATTGCAGGTGAAATCTCACCAAAGTAAAATATGATGGTACTAATGTTTTGGACAACATACGTCTAGTAATGCATCCATTACTGTCTAGAATTGCATTAGCTTTTCTGCTGTCACCTCACATTGTTGACTTGTTTGTGGTCTAATGATGTCTAGATTATTTTCACATATACTACTGCCAAACAATAGCAATAGCATTTATTTCTATACCGCCTATCAACTAAGTGTTATCTAAGTGGTTTACAATGTATTTTTAGCTAATTGCCCCCAACAAGCTGGGTACTCATTTTACCGACCTGCGAGAGGATGGAAGGCTGAGTCTACCTTGGAGCCTGGCAGGATCGAACTCACAACCTTGTGGTTGCAGTACTGGTATTTAACCACTGTGCCACCAGGGCTCCTTAAACAAGTTGTCATCCATCCTATTTCTGTGAATCTGACTTTTCTGCCTTCATATTTATTCCTATTCCAATACATTTTGTTAATGCCAGCTTCATTCTCCAATATCTTGAGGTCATTTTGAATCTTCATTCTGAGGAATTAGCTACTTTTCCCAGTTTGGTGTCATCAGACAACTTGGTAAGTAGCCAAGTCATTTATAAAGATGACTTTGGGCCTGGGCCCAGGACAGAACCCTATGAAGCTTCATTTGATACTTCTCTTCAGGATAAGGAAGCATGGGTGAATACTCTTTGGGTGTGGTCTGTTAAGCAGGTACAAAACACCTAACAATACACTATAAAAAAAATCAAAATAGATACTAATAACAAGAAGCATTTTCTATTTCAGAAAAAAGTTGAACAGTGTCAATAAATGAGCAGCATATAGGAAGACACATTTGGGAGGGGATGGGGAAGAGACAGTGACTTTCACTATGGCTTCTATGCTATTATGTATGTTTATTACTGAAAATCCCAATTTTTAAAAAGTACGTTGTGCACACTGCATAGTTTACCAGGTAGTCCACAAAAACAAAAAAGAGAGGAGCATTCATAAAACCCTGCTAAAATTGAGATATATTACATCCACAGCATTCCTCTGATCTACCAAGCTTGTAAATAAAATTAAAAAAATAGAGAGAGACAAGATTAATCTGGCATGATTTATTTTTGAGAAATCCATGCTCTGTTGCTGCATTCATTTCTTAGTGGAAATATCAAAATCTATCTTTAAAGATCTTAGAAGCTTGCACATTTTTTGTACTTTTCGTTGGCATAATAAAGGTGTTACTAACTATGCCTTTAAGGCAGGTGTAAGCAACTCATGTCCTTCCTTGTTGGACTGTCACTCCCATCAACAACATTTCCAATAATGGATTTCCTGCTCCCCAATGTAAACTTTTCAAAGCATCTGATGCCCAACAATATCAACCTGATCCTTTGTCCCGATGCTTATGGCACCAAGGGGAAAGGATCACAGAGAAAAGAAGTCACAATGATGAAAAAGAGCAGCTGCTTTCCAATCAACAGCTAGATGATGTGTTAGCCTACCCCAATTGGTTCTATTACACTATTTTTTTGGGCATCTAAAAACATGAAGGCAACAATGTGCTGTACAAGGTCCAAAGCAGGATCAGATGGAGGCCCTTTCTGCATTACACTGTTACAGTGCTATTATCCCACTTTCAACATCCTATAGAATTCTGGGATTTGTAATTTACTGAGGCCAAAGAGCTCTCTGGCTGAGTATTTTAAATGCCCCTCTCTAACCTGCAAACCCCAGGATTCCATAGGATGTTAAAAGTGCATTAATAGCAGTATAACAGTGTAGTGCAGAAATGGCTATTGAATGAACTTCTGATCATCCATGCCAAAACAGAAATGGAACCATCAGGATCTCAACAATGTAAATTGAAAACTTCATTCAGCCTTCTAAGACGGCAGTGGTGAGAAATTTTCCCCTTCAGAATTCTGTGCATTCAGTGTAATGAAGCATAGTGGTAACTGCACTCCTTTGTAGTCAATTTCCTTTAAAGAAAAATTGTAGCAGTGAATTTGCCCTTTCACACTGAAATAATGACTACAGTGAATTTTCCATTAGGAAATGTTGCCATACAAGAGCTTAGAGACCCTGGGAATTCATTGGCCACATTGCTTAGAAACTGGCCTGTTTGTTTTATTCTGTGATCTTAACTATCTTGGTATTAATATGGGACAAGCTGTACTGGCTGGTCTAGAATCTCTAGCTTCTGGATGGCTGCTTCTTTTTTGGTACAGACATGAGCGGGATCTTCCTCACTGTTCTAGTGATTCATTACATGAGTTATTTTATTCAAATAGTTTGTGTAAGCCTGCTGTCACAAGAGATGCTTCAGCTGGATTTTGATTTTCCTGCAGCTGCATAGTGAAATACAACTTGTTTCAATTATGGATGTTCAGATGGTCACATCATGGCCTCAGAAACACTACACCAAACATTTTCCACTGCAGAAGCATTCAGAGGAAGATGCTCTATTTCAGAAAGGGAGAGTATGTAGCTTCTACAAGTGTTAGACCTCCTAGTCAGCATAGCCAATGTAAGGAATGATGAAATTTGTAGTCTGACAACATCTGTAGAGCCTCAAATATGCCATATCTTGTTTTATTTCTATACATAAAGTAATCTCATAGCACCTTTGAAGCAGAGAAAGAAGCTTGTGCTATAACCTTTAATAGATTTAGTTCGTTTCATCTTATGCATAGGCTGAATCTATTAATGCTTATGCTTCAGACTTCTTTCTCGCAGTCTTATGCTACAAGACCCTCTAGTATACTGATATGGACTAACAAGACTGTCTCTATTTCTATATGGTAAAGTTGGTTATCAGTAACTATGAATGTAGCTTGTTGAATGTTAAGGCAAAACAGAAAAACCATGAGCTCACCTGGTCATTTATTTTAGTTTTTCTATTTCTCCAGACCATACTTGAAATTCAAATGTTTGTGTCTTGTGTTACAGACTGTATCAACCAATTAAATGCATGTGATTGGGGGAAAAAAAAGACAAGGAATGTGAATCAAGAAAACAGCTTGATTATTCCAGGCATCTAGAATGACATTCAGTCTCTGCTCTGTGTCTACTCCCAATCAAATTAGACACTTTTATCAAATATAGAATAGTGTTCCCACTTGAGACAAAAGTAACCGTCTTTCTTTGCAGTCTGTTACAAAACAACAAAGGTTTGGTCAACTCACTGACGTCTGCTGATGCTTTTACAGTGAATTGGATTACACACTAAATAACCAGTGATGAGCTCCCCATCTCATGTTGGCAATAAATGTGAAGAGCTACTCAGCTTGGCATAAACCTCTTTTCCAAGAAAATTAAACCAAGCAGCCAAAGGGAAAGATCATGAGCTTAGAAGGCCGGTAGCTGGCAAAGAATCCTGGCAAACAATAGCAGACCAAACCCTTACAAGGATTCTCAGCTGCATTTAGAGGCGAGACAGGGAACCATTAATTTCTTATGTTTTCTAATGCATTTTGTAAAAATGCATGGTTATATCTTGCTCCATTTACTTTTACTAAGAGAGAGAGAGAAAGAAAGAATGGCTATAGAAAAAATCCATGTATTCAACAGATGAGAACTGGATCTATTTTACCTATGCTACACACATGCTATTGCTATTGCTTGCCTGTCATTGAACACAAGCTCAATAGGGGGAAAAAAGAATGCCAATTTTACATGAAGAGATTTTTCTGTAGAGTTCAAAGGTCTGTCCAAAGGATTCACATAATAGTAATTTAAATTTACAATGCATTAAAAAATCTGTTTCAAATATTCAGCACTTGTTGGATAGATCTGTCATTATGAGAGTATCTTGAATTCAACATTTTACACCTAAAATACATTTAGTCCTATTACAATGGCTAGTTTAATGCTTCTGGAAGAACAGATATTTTAGCACTGGGAATTGCTACTCACGCCAATATGTTTTACATTTAATTGCTGAAGGATACAATGCACTTGTGTTATTACACTGGTTTCATTCTTGGATGATTTCCCCTTTGGCAGACCAGTGACACTTTTTCATTGGTTATTCATTCACATTATTGATTAACACATACCAGACCAATTTATTAGTCCCTCTGAATCCATTTTGAGTATCCCGGTTTTTAAATAGAGAAATATCTTTTACTCAATGCTAACACCATATATTATGTACTTGTAAAACATATTCAGTCATTGTTAGCATACTGTACAAAAAGAGAGGGTTTATTGAACACCATAATTCAGATTTCATTATTATCTGTCACATTAAAAACGACACATGGTTTGGATTTCTTATCCTATTTCAGTTCCAAGAAAGTAAAGCTCTCAGCTTGCATTTTCTTGTAAATTAAAGCAAGGTCAGCCTTACACTAGCTGCATCTGTTTTTTTAAGTTTTATAACCTACTTTGAATCCCAGACAGAAAAAAACCCCACCAGAATATAACAACAACAACATCAAAAATAACAATAACATGCCTAATATCCTGATGGCATCAGATCCTGCCTGATCTTAGGAGCCAAGCAAGGTCAGCTCTTGTTTAGTACTTGGGTGGGAGATCACCAAAGAATATTAGGAGCTATAGGCTGTACTGCAGAGGAACACAAATACAAAGCATCTATAAATATTCCTTGCCAAAGAAAACCCTATAAAATTCAGACAGAGAACTTGAAGGGATACATGTACACACACAGAGTAACAACAACAACCAAAGTGACCTCTGTAGTGATAGCATTTACTATTAGCTTCAGTTAGTACATCAACTTTGGTCTTTTATTCTTTCCTAGATGGACCCTGGAAAAGTGTGCCTGGCAATGTGGTAGAGTTTCCTTCTTTGGATGTTTTTAAACAGAGGCTGGACAGGCATATGTTGGGAATACTTTGATGGTTTATTCCTTCATGGTACGGGGTTGGACTCGATGACCATTGTAGTCTGTTCCAACTCTATTATTCTATGATTCTAGGGTGTAGTCATGACAGTTATGGCAGAATCATAGTTCTCTAATTGTGCAGTGAAAGGATCCTTGATAGTTCAGTGGCGCAATGTTACAATTCAAAAGAACAGTTGCGTAGCACAATTAATAATTCATTCTGCACCCAGAAATCAATGTTGCTATTTGCCAGGAAATGAAGAGACCACACACAGGGCTTGGGTTGAACTAGGGCAGTTTATTAATGGATGCCTAATTAACATAAAACTAGTAATGAACTTGAACTTGAACTTGGGCTTGAATTTGAACTTGTCCTTGATTTTGAATTTGTGACCTGAGAAGGAGGGTCAACACATTGGGTAGGCCAAGGCAAGGGTCACCTCCAGACCTCTTCCCCAGCCCCCCTTGGGCGAGGTAGCGGGCCCCAAAGCCAACTCATGAGGCTGGGTTAAAACTTTGGCCAACCCTTTTCTGGAACTGAACCCCCCCATCTTGTGATCCTGTAGTAGGGGCCAGCTGTGGACCAGCCCCAAGGACAGCATTTATTCTACACCCAAGGGTGCCACAGGTACTCACCAAAACCCTCAGACCCCCCCCCATGTACCATGGAGACCTATTTAATACCTAGTTAAAATGCCACCCTGTGAACCCAACTGCCCAATTCCTTGGCGCAGTGTAGGGTAGGTGAACCTCCTCAAGAGGGGGAGGAATTCCTACCCATCCCCGAAGAAACCAGTAATCTTACACTGTAACCATAGGGTGGGAGGGTGGGTCGCCAGCAAACAAAGAGTTTGAGGAGGGGACGGCACAGCCCTAAAGGGGGCTACAGGCTCCTTCCCCTCCCCATCTCACCACGCAACCCTTGTCACATGGTGATTGTGTGGTCTCCCCTCATGGGCGGCCAGTAAAACTGCCCCACCCCAATACGTGTGATTATGAGGGCAGGGGAGACGAATTACTGACCATTTCCCAGTTTGGAGAGATCCTTTTGGAGCTCTTCACAATTAGTTTTTGTTCTTAACACCCTTAACAGTTTAGTATCAATATCAAATGTGGTCACTACTCTAACTCCTGGTCTTGCACCATGAGATTGAATAAATTTCAACTGAGGCAGAGAAAATGTTTTGCTTGTTCTTTTAAGAATAATATGTTAGCATTTTCTGTACACACTAACATATCTCCACAGTCTTTGCTCTTAAAGTAGTTGCTGGAGGGAAGGATGTATTAAGAGACCTTACAACCATCTTAGTATTCACATACTAAGTATATATCTCTCCTTTTCTTGATATGTTCATTTTACGCTTTGAACAATTTTGTATTTTATCATTCTTTTGTTGTGTTCATGGCCATCTCTTTGGTAACTGTTTCAAATGGATGATGATGATGAAGATTTAGATATGTATTCTGTGCTTTTACTATTTTGTAAAAATGCTTCTTCAAGTAGGCAAACTCCATAATGACTAGTCTGCAAGTGTTGAGCCCCACCCCCAAATAAAACCTTAAAAAGGGTTCTGGGATCCCTGTATCTTAAAGTCAACTCCGAACTAATAGAATATGAAGCCAGCACTTAAATCATGTGATATTCTCCTCCACCATTTAATGTGACCCAAACTCTGTAACTATACATATACTTTTAAAAAATTACAATAAGACCACAGAAGGGATGAAATTATTCAGCATTCTGTTGCGGCTGTAATGCAATGCAATTATACTTTTGTTACTTGAAAATAAATATTTACAAGTAACTGGATACTGGAAGAAGTGAGGAGATTACTGGTGGGCTCCTAAGATATAAATGCCCTAGAGTCTGGAGAGCCACTGAAATTTCATAGTTCAGCACTTGAGTGCAAACATCTATCTAAGGAAATCAAGTGTTTTTCTTTAGTGATGTTAGCTCCCTCTAACACTTCCACAGTGAAATGGTCTTCTTTGATTTCTGCAGATGTATTTAATATAATGGTAGGGTTGTCAGCAGTCAGTGTTTAACATATGCACACCAGAAATTATTAGCTGCTAATTGCTAAGTGACTGAAGGGCCAAAAAGTTCACAAGAGATTTTTGATTTCTGTAGACTCATTGGGCTAGGCTTTGTGAGAGTTCAGAAAGCTTGAAGGTAGGGGGAAAAAGCCAAATATAGTTGCAGGACTCTATAAATCTGTACTCCTTTTCATAGGGATTCCATTTAGGGATCTAGTCCTAGCTGTAGGACTGAAAAGAAAATATAAGAAGAGATAAGGAAGTTTCCTCTCTGCCTGTCTTTTCCTTCCTTCCTTCTCATCTTTTTCAGTGGCTGGACAGTAAGATGATTGGACAAAATAAATCAACCGCAGTAAAATATCATGACCCCCTCCTGTGCAATGAGGGACTGAAGTAAAGCCTCAAGATGATGCTTAAAGTCAAAAATAAAATAAAATTGCAGTATGGTTTATCCAATGCATTGTGCAGTTCTTGAAGTGTAAGACAAACTAAAGGCGGTGGCTCATTCAGGCCTGCAATGTGGGGTGCTTCAGATGTTTTAGATCACAAAACCCATCAGCCTTAGCTAGAAACACCTATGGTCAAGGGGGCTGGGTGTTGTAGTCTGAATAACTGGAACAGCACCCTGTTGGTCAAAGCTGGTATTTTTAGCATGCTATATAAATAATGAAATGCAGTGGCTGCCTGTGGTCAGGGGTGGAGCTCCCTACACCACTGGGATGAGATGCCTCTTCTGCTTAGAGTATGGGCTGCTGGTTGTGAAATATATGGCGTGGGGTGGGGTGGCGTGGGGTGGGAGGCGGAGCAAATAATAGATTGCTTTTTTTAAAATGAAAAATCGCCAGTTTCCCCCTTGAGCTCCCCCTCTTTCTTTGACTCTTGACAATATTTTTTTCCAGCTATCAGGCCAACTCTGTATCTCCCAAGTTCATTTTCCTTACTAGAACACAGACTTACTTTGAATAAATATCATTTTAATTGCCTTGTTCTAAGCCTTCAACAATGGGCTAAATCCAATATTAGCCCTGTTCAGAATATACCTGTCGAAATGAATGGAGTTGGAGAACTGACTTCACTTGTACACTGCTAGCTTGGACCTCATTGCCATGTATATATAAAGTTAAGAAGGTTAATTCTACCAACCAACTTTGTTTCACTTAATTTATATGGAACTGTATTGTGACATTTTACTACCCATGCTTCAATTTTTCCATTTTGGAGCTTTCTGCAATTGATTTTTGAACATGTTGCAGCATGGAGCAGCCATGCCAGCACAAAAGGCCATGTTGGCTGGGGATTCTGTAAACAAAAAAGTAACTTTTTCAGGCTCTTCTGCTGTCCAGGAACTCAACTAACCAGGCATGTCTTCTTCCAGGTACTAACCAAGTATGTCTTCTTCTATTCTATTATCCTTCTTTCCAGATTTTCTATTCGTCCACTAGTAAGTATTGTAGCCAATGATTCATGGTTGTTGTTGTTGTTGTTGTTGTGTGCCTTCAAATCATTTCCAACTTACAGTAACCCTGAGGTAAGCCCATCACAGGGTTTTGTGTGGCTGAGTGTCTTGCGCCTAAGGTCACCCAGTGAGTTTCCATGGCCAAGTGGGGAATAGAACCTTGCTCTCCTGGGTCTTTGTCCAATGGTTAAAACACTACATCACACTGGCTTTCCAGTAAGCATGCTCAGGTTTATTTGAGCTGTTTTTGGGCCCCACACAGTTTATTTTTCCTGTACATTTTGGCTGATCGAAAGACTATAAGTTACCCTAGATCATCAGATTCTACCTCTCAAGCAAAACTTAAAGAGCTGACATTTTGGGAACTACAACTCTTGCAGTCTCCTCAGCCAGTATGGTTACTGGCCATCCTGACTGAGTGAGGCATTCTAAGAATTAAATTCCCAAAAACAAATTTTCCAAGCTGAATTAGTGTATGTGAATGGAGTTGATTCTCTGGGCCACAGTTCTCGGACAGCTCAATCAGAGTTTTGTAGATTCTAATTTGACTGCTTTTTCTTTTTGGATCTTTCATGTTGCTGTAATTCATACAAAAGCTACGATCAGAGAGAGAGAAAAAAATCTTTTTGTAACTTTTCTCTCAGCCTGCCCTACTTCACAGGTTTGGAGTGCTGCTAAAGCGAACAGGAGAAAAGCTGTGTACATTACCTTGAGCTTATTGAAGGAAAGGAAGGATATGAATGTAGATCATAAATAAATATAGATATGCACAATAACCTACTTGGCAATATGATTCATGGTAATGCCACGATTCCTTGTGCAATTCTGGTCCTGATAATCCAGAGGATTTCCAGTTTCAGATGTTGAAGTTGCTGTGCTATCTGTCCTCCATTTGCTTCCCATATTTAGCTAAACATTCTGCATGTGATGTGTTTCCAACATTTTCCTCAGATATATATTTCATAAAGAAAAGCAGCTTCAGCTACAGGAAATCTGCAAACATTCTCCAGACACAAATAAAATGAACTTGGCGTTCCCAGCCACCACGTTTGCTCAGAAACCCGAAAGTTGAGAAGAGGCTGGCAACGAAGTTGACTCTGCCCTTTTTCTTGAACTCAGTACTGGTTTGGCTGCATAAAGACCGAAACTGGGAGAACTGAATTTTCTCAAAGGCCATTTCCACACTACATTGTTATAGTGCTATTATTCCACTTTCAACATCCTGTGGAATTCTGGGATTTTCAGTTTAGGGAGGGGTATTTAGAATTCTCAGCCAGAGAGCTCTTTGGCCTCAGTAAACTACAAACCCCAGAATTCCACAGGATGTTGATAGTGGAATAATAGCACGATAACAGTGTAATGTGGAAATGGTCTTAGTATAGAAGATGATAACAAAAAGTGGTTGTGGCCCTCAGAATTAGAGTATATTGAAATCTAAGACCTGTTCTTTCATTACATATATGGAAGGTATTTCTCTGTTGAAACAAAGGAGCAAGGCTGTGCCTTTAACTCAATTCCTGATGCTGTAACCTGTTTCTTTCAGCTGCAGAATATTGACTGATTGATGCAGAGAGCAGCTACACTGTTATTTGATCACAAGCTGTGCCTGATGTCAGCATATAAGACGTAAAAAGAATAAAGGAGTTAAATTAAAACCTGCAAAAATCAGGCAAAGAGAGTTAATAGAATGGTATGTCCAGAAAGAGGATGTGCTTTCACAAGTAAAACCCTGTACCCGGAGCAGAGCTCAGAGAAGTTGCTTTTTTGGGGCTGGAACTTTCATGTCCTGAGCATTGTTTGTCTACAAAGGAGCCCCAGTGCATGAACAGATTTACATATTTTAAAACTCAGTGCAAACAGGTCAACTAGACGCATAGTGTATCATCTATCTATCTATCTATCTATCTATCTATCTATCTATCTATCTATCTATCTATCTATCTATCTATCATAGTTGCTTATCCCATTTTAGCAATATAGACCAATATTAAATAAATGGCTTTCCTACAGGGTTCTGGTCTCTTCTCATTTATTTCTTCTTTTCTTTTAATGTGCAGACCGTGTTCATAACATAGAAGTGTGGCTTGCCTTTGCCTAGCACTAAAAGCGAACTAATCCCTGTGTAAGAAATCAGTAAGTATGGTCTGCTTAATCTAGTCCCAATGTGAAACTGTTGACATTTGTTCTTTTTCCCCCTTCCTTCCCTATCATTATGTGACTGGGCCTGTTTTGTGCTGGATTAGGAACAAATCTCCCATACAGCACATTTGGCATGTTACTAGTAGTTTGACTTCATTAATAATGTATGAAGAAAATGTAATCCATGACAAGGGAAGGAAAATAAAGTTTTTTCCCCTTCTTCTCTCTCTCTTTTTAAACAAGCCCCCAAGTCCTTAGGCATAGGTAATTATTTGACGCTGGGTGTTTGATGTTGCGGCTTCTACAACTGAGCTGTTGCCATAAATGCAGGAATAATAGCTTCGTGTGTGCGTGCGTGCGTGTGTGTGTGTGTGAGAATTTTTCCCCCTCAAATTGAATAACTGGAACAGTAACTCATTTGCTTTATCCCATTTTATTTTGTCAAATGACAAGACAGCAATGATTCCCCCTCTATTGTTTTGCAAATGATTATCATTTGTTCAAAAAAGAAAATGTGTTTCTCATTTAATTAAATTAGAACAAAGAAAAAAAATAGCTGGGCATTTTATTTAGGGTGCTGTTATAAGGCCAGTTAAATGAATTAATTTTGATCAGACTAGAAGAGACAACAATTGGCTGTAGATTGTGCTGTGGGGACCAAACAACATTGGCATACCTCTCTCTCTCATTCTCGCTCTTTCTCTCTCTGAATACATACATAAGTGCAGAGAGTTCTTGCTGAGCAAGTGTACATGCTGTTTGTTTTTAGCAAGAAGACCCATTACTCTTTCTGTATTTTCAAGGCCACTCATTGTTATGCACTGGAGAAACAAGGCAACAATCCACATTTTTCCCCCTTCATCTCCTGAAGTTATTCAGCACTAATATTCTTGGTAACTGGAAAGTTGCAAAACAGCCCTGGGAACAGAATCCCCCAAGCAGTGGTCACTTAGAAGTACTTTTGCGCTCCGCGCTCTTGTCACATTTGTGCTATCAGAGCAACAGCTGGGGAGACTTTTTCAACAAAGATGAGTGTCAGATAATCCTGATGAGATTCCACATCCAGCATCTTTTGTAATTATGTCACATTCAGCTGTAATGGAATAATTCAAGCTGAAAGGACAAGCTTTGATCCTTTCTTAAACCTTTCCCTGCGGACTGGCTATCTGAAAGATTCAAAGATATTTCTGTTACAAGATCTAGCGTTTCCTCAGGGAAGTCATGCTTCTGAAGCAGTGGGGATCTAGCAAAAAGCAATATCAAGTTTGCCAAGCACATTTTTGAGAGAATTTGTCCCCCAAATATTAAATGGGGGACATCAATAAAACAAGATCTTTCCATTTTCTTTATTGTTAACATTCTACACTTTAACTAGGCAGAGGGAGAATGGATGTCAAAGATAGATAGATAGGCAGAGAGAGAGAGAGAGAGAGAGAGTGGGGTGAAAATATTCACAGACAAATATATGTTCTGAATGTAGTGTTTTAAAAGTGAACTACTTAATTAAATTTCCACAAATGTCAGCTGAACTGATTTTTGTTGTTGTTGTGTACCTTCAGGTTGTTTCTGACATATGGTGCCCTAAGGCAAACCTATTGTGGGGTTTTCTTGGCAATATTTGTTCAGAGGGGGTTTGCCTTTGCCTCCCTCAGAGGCCATTTCCGCATGAGGCGAGGGAATCACTCTGTGGCGTTACTTACCGGACTTTCTGGCTCCTCGGTCCGGTCCAGGGTGAATTGGAGCAGTGCGAGGTCTTAGATCTGCACTGCTCCAGCTTCCAAAATGGCGGCTTCCGGTTGGTCGTGGGTCCCGACCAACCGCAAATCTCACTACGCCTAAAGCCCACCCTCCACAGATCGCAGGCTCGCATTGGTGCAAGCCTGCGAATCTGCACAAGGGAGCAGGCATGCAATGGCGTGCTCTGGAAAAAAGAGAAACCTCTTTTTTCCGGTTTTTAAAAAGCGTGCTGTAGGACCAGTTGGGGGCATTTTGGAACGGACTGAGGTGTGGATCTCCAGTAAGTAGTCCGAACTGAGTCCGCTCCAAGGTGCAGACGACCTCCGTAGAGGACGCACTGCACCATTTTAATTCCCCCGTGTGGAAAAGGCCAGAGACTGAGACAATGTGACTCACCCAAGATCACCCAGTGGGTTTCATGGTCAAGCAAGGATTTGAACCCTGTTGTCCCAGAGTGACCACTACACCACTGATCTAAACCTCCCCAAATAACACATTCTATAGTCTTAACTGGTCAGGAATTGACTGCTTCATAAAGCAGATGAGATGGGAATGCATAGCCAACTTGAGAAGGAAGCATTCCCAGATCTTAAGACCTTGCAGTGGCATATCCAGGTTCAACAGTGCCTAGGGCAAGCATGGAAGTTGTTTCCCTAGGTGCTGCTGCTTCTCCCTCTGCCCTCCTGGCAGAGGAAGATCCCGGTGGGGGCAGCGTTGGGCCAGTCCCAGGTGGAAGGGCTGCTGCTGCCACCACTGCCACTGCGCTCGGCCAAGAATGACCCTGACAGGGGTGGTGAGGCAGCAATGGGCCAGGCCCAGGTAGAAGGGTGTGGGGGAGTTTGACTTTTTGTGCCTCCCGGCATTGGCACCTAGGGCATGTTTCGGGTTGCCTCTCTTGAAACTGCAAACTCCAGGATCCCATAGGATGTTGAAAGTGGAATAATAGCACTATAACAGTCTAGTGTGGAAATGGCCCCTATCTCAAGGTTTTCTCAGCAGGATTTGTTCAGGGGCAGCTTGCCATTGCCTTCTTCTGAGGCTAACATAATGTGACCTGCCTAAGGTCACCCAATGGGTTTCTATGGCTGAGCGGGGATTTGAATTCTGGTCTCCAGAGTCATAGTCTAACACTCAAACCACTACACAACTCTGGCTCGCTATCTTGATTATGTTACCATGTTGCAAACTTTTGTAATTTTGCAGTATTCATTCCTTTTTTCAGATGAATCAGAAGATGGTCCATGTTATGTTATTATGCTACTATTCTTTTCTTTGCCACAGTCTGATACCATCTACTATGTGAGCTGTAAAACCTAGTTCCATGAACTACTTGTCCTGTCATACCCTTGTACCAAATGTTTTATCTTTCTTAGGTTATGCTTCAGTTCTCTGTTTCGAAAGTAAAAGAGATCATAGCAACCCAAAGCCTCAACAACTCTTACAGGACATGATTTTTTTTGAAGCAACTGTGCGGTATTAACAAGACATTTGGTCTACTGCTAGCTACTGTTCCATCTCAAAATGTACTTTGTTAGTGATTCGTGCTCAGATTCAGAATACCAATCACTTGTGCTACTGTTTTTGAAGAACTACCTTTCTATGAAGTACTTATTTATACACTTCCAGCTAGTATCTGCTGAGGAAGCCAACATTAAATGAAAGCACATCAAGCTTTATTACTTAAACACTGGAACAAATAAAGGAATAATACATACCTCTGTTTTACTGCATAGGATGTGATGTTGCTGTTATTTGATGACATGACTACAGATGTTGCATCAGTCAACAATCTTATCCAAAAGAGATGGCTTCCCATTAAGGTTTTATTATGTTTCAATTTAACGGTTGTTTCTGATGTGAAGAAAGCATGGTGTGCCTTATTGTATCTCCTCACCATTCTGTGAGTGACAGAGATTCTTTTTGGCACATCCTAATGAAAATTAGTTTTCTTTTCTCCCAAAGTGTTTGGTGTTCTTCCAGGATAAGAGTCTACAAAAGAGCCAATTTTTGCAAAAGGGAAGAAGGCAACCAGAGGTTGCAGTGTGCACTGTTTTGGCACCTTCATTGTCCAGGATTGATAAATGACTGTTCAGGTGTTGCCAAACACTCTCATTTTTGAAAAATGAGACTAAAATGGAACAGCTGGTAGAAATCAGGATAATATTAGAATTTTCCAAAACTTGTGGGAAATCAGAACACTTTTTTAAAAAACCAATGGAGTAATACGGGAATGGGATGCTTGATAGCTCAAAAGTCATACAGAGGAAGTATTTAATGGGCAGAGGTGGGTTATAACTTTATCTGATTATAAGTTCATGGTCTCCAGAATGCTGTGGATATTTTAAATTAGACCTATAACAAATCTTATCCACAAATTTCCTTCATAGGTTTTCCTCTGGACTTGAACATTGAATTTCTCTTTCCAGACTCTTCTTCCAGCCACGGGTGGGCTTCAATGCAGCCTCACTTCTTGGAGAAGGAAATGGGAATAGAAGGGCCAATTCATCTCTTGGACCGAAAAACAACTTTCCTACCTCTACTCCAGATACTCTCTGAGCATTCCAGCAGTCACTGAATATGCATGCCTTGAACTTCTGCCATATTTAATGCCACTCTTTCATCTTTGCAAGTAAGCAAACAAACAACTACTATATTTGTATTTTGTATATGCTAGTATCTGATAGCTCCCATGTGACATTTCTTCCTCATGTGTTTGGATTGGAAAAAAAAAGTTTGTGCTGAACGATTGAGGGTTATTTTCTGAAGCCAATGAGAATTCCAGGCTATTGAAGGTTAGGTTCTGGTAGGGTTATGGTTAAGACTTCTCTGATGTTGCACCTGGTTATGGAAATGTGGCCCAAATTGCACTATTTGCTACTATTATTCTCCTACCAAGTAAAAACCTGGATGTTTACTAAAGCTTTAGGGGTGTGACCAATCTTATCTAAATTTGCATGTGTGAGTGGTTTTAAATAGCTTTAACTGCCTTTAATCTGTCCTGTTTCAAAGGTTAAATAGTTTAATACACTTTTAGACTTTAAATTACTTTAAATTGTTTGAAACCATTCATAAAATCTTACTCTGCACTGCCCTGAGATCCTTAGATACAGGATGGGATATAAATATTTTAATTTTAGTTGAATTTTATTTATATTATGCCTTTACCCCAGGATGGTACCCAAGATGGCTTACAACAAAATAATACAAAGTACTATTGCAACCTTCTTATAGCAAAATATTTTTTTAAAAAAACCAAATAAGCCACTCTGTTTAAAAGCACATAGTTAAACAATGTAAAACACATCTAAAGCATAATAAAAAGATAAAAATGCAGTACAGCACATTAAAACATTCTTCTTCCATGTGGATTAAGAGCCAAAGGCCAGCCTAAATGAAAAAATTCTTTGCCTGCTGGCAGAAAAAGACAAGAGAGAGGGCCAGCAGAATCTCCTGTTAGGGGGAGTTCTATAGCCTGGGAGCATCCACTGAGAAGGCTGTCTCCTTTGCTCTCATCAAACAAGAAATAAATATACTGTTTTGAGGTAATTTTTGATCCAAATGAGAATTCCAGTACACCTTGCTTCCTGAATACAAAGCTAGCTTATTGACAATCAGAGCATACAAGTTCTGTTTCACTACATTATGATTTGCTGAAAAACAGCATAGTCCATAATTTTCCCAATATGTTATGTTGACTTAAAAAAGTACAGTACCCCAATTAGCAAACAAACAAATAAATAAATATAACCATAGAGAGTATTTTTTTTATTTATTTAGCTTTTATTCTCTCTTTTTTGGGTGGTGGTGGCTTAAATTCTTTTTGTCCTGATTGAAGTAGACATTGAATCCATTGGATTTATCTATGCGTTGACTCAACATTCAATGATTGATTGAATGGGTCTACTCTAGCTGGGACTAACCAACAGGATGCCAGTCTTTATGTGGCTGGTGGCTAGAATTTGGGGACACTGTATACAACTGTGCTGGTGAAAAATATGTGTAAAAACTACATAGATAGTCAATTGTTGTGCAGATTCTGTAACAAAATGTGACTCTGGTGTCTAAAATGTTCTGTCCTGGGACCTCTTCACACTATAGAATTATAGCACTATTGTTCCACTTTAACTGCCATGGTTCTGTCCTATTGAATCCTAGGAGTGGATGTTTAGGGAGAGGTATTTAGAATTCTTGTGCTAGAGAACTCTAGTGCCTCATGAAATGACAAGTCCCAGGATTCCATAGGATAGAACTATGACAATTAAAGTGGAATCATAGTGCTATATCCGTGTAGTGTGAACGAACCCCTGGTGCACGAGGAGAAATCATATCGGAATCTGATATATAACAGCTTCTAACTCAGGCAGGAATACTGTTCATGTAAAAGAAGGCTACGGTGCAGAAATCCAGCCCATAAAATGTCAGGGGCTGCAGGCATGGCATGAGGACATGGCAAAGTAAGCAAAGCAATGCTCTTTGCCATACAACTGTAGTTATGTCTGCATGTATTTTAGCTGCTTTCACTTTTTTCCCAGTATCTCATGTATGTGGAAATGTTTCCCTTTATTACCTTCTAAAGGAGGTTAAAGGGTTTTCAAAAAATCACCCTGTCTTTGTATGATTACAGCTGGCCAGCTTGTCACATTACTTGACTGTAGGGACAACATTGGCTTTCATGTGTTTTGTCAGTGTAATAACTTCAGTAATGCACTCCACAATGTCTAGTTCTAAGGGCAGCCTCTACATACGAGTTACTAAATTAGTTTTATTTTTCAGCAACAACTCCTGGGCTTTTCATCAATTCAAGATATAGTAGTTGTAATTTAAATATACTGAAGTTCTATGCTTTGACATTTGTAGAGGTCAATATACCACCAATATTAAGTTGTATTAAACAGTGGATCAAGTGGAAACCAGGAAAAGACAGAAACTGGAGTTAAGAAATACCACATTCACATGCCAAGATGAAAATAAAATGTCAAATGATGTTCACCTGCCAAAATGAAAATAATATGCCTGAGTGTCTCCTTTTTATTGCAGCCTGTGCTATACAAGAAGCTCCAGGCGCAGTTAAAGAATGGGGATACTCCATCACTAATTTGTATTCTGGAACCATAAATAATATTTTAACCAAAGTCTTCAGAAAGCTTTTGGTTAAAAGAATGAATGCAGAAGTCCTTATTTCAGGTATATTACCACAGCCATCAATTTACTGTGTGGTCTTTAGTAAGCTGCTATCTCAGCTCCAACAGACTACACTCCACTCACAGTATGGACATTTAAACTGACCTACTTTCAGGGTTGATGTAAAGACACCTGAATGAGAAGCTTTCTATAAAAATATCAAATATTATTGGGCTAACATCAGGAGAGAGCATTGCTGGGCATCTACCAAGCCCCACATGGCAAGTAGACACTGCTAATCTTTTGTGCCTTCTGATATCCTCTCCTTTTTGCCCTCCTCCTCACTGTTGTTGTCTGCTCACCTGTCCTCTCTAAGTGAGCAATGAGAGCTCACTTAGGAGAAGGTACATATGTAGGCTTGCATCCTATGGCTTGCCCTTCCAAATGAAGTTAGTCATGTGACCATTTTTAGAATCTTAGAATCATAGAATAATAGAGTTGGAAGAGACCACAAGGGCCATCCAGTCCTACCCCACTGCCATGCAGGAATATATCACCAAAGCATTCCCAACAGATGGCCATTCAACCTCTGTTTAAAAACCTTAAATGGAAAAGACTCCACCACACTCGGAGGTACTACATTCCACTGTTAAACTGCTCATAGCATCAGGAAGTTCTTCCTAATATTTAGGTGGAATCTCTTCTCTGGCCTGAATACTATTTTTTAGTCTGAATAAGAGTAAATTCCTTGAATAAATGGAAGTTATATATGTGCTGATTCATTTGTCAACAATTGATTTAATGGGTCTACTCTAGTTGGGTGTAACCCAAATGATTTAGATTTCTTTTCAGTTTCTCTCAAAGAACATTTAAAAACGGTTCCTGACTTAAAAATTCCAGCCACTGTTTCATTAATGTATTTGTTTTCATTATAAAATTATACATTTGTTTGTTGTGTGCTCAGGCCAAGCTAGCTGTCCCCAATAACCACACAGATACCACTTGTTGGGAAACAAAGGCCACAATTTTATTGGCTACAGATGTGACAGGGTTGACATGTGCATGGGTCCACATTCAAGCATCAGCCAACCTGTCTGTTGGCTGATGAACTCGACACCAGCCCAGGCCAAGACCTAACCGGTGACAGGCCCGAGGACTGCCTGCCCCCACCAGGAAGTACAAAGGATGTGTGCCCAATACCATTGCACACCTGTTTCCTCTTGCATTCCCAAAGTTCCAGAACTCCCTGTCTCGGCCTGGGAACCACCATCCTGAATCCAGGACCCATGCTGCCACCATTTAAAGTGTGACAATGGAATCACAACCTGAACAAAATACCAAAACAGTGCCCTCAGGGGTAGGT
This sequence comes from Iguana delicatissima, assembly GCA_948472985.1. Taxonomy (NCBI): domain Eukaryota; kingdom Metazoa; phylum Chordata; class Lepidosauria; order Squamata; family Iguanidae; genus Iguana; species Iguana delicatissima. Next base: position 189,104 of record CAOKZL010001557.1, read on the forward strand.
GGGTGGCATGACGCCTCCACACGACTGCTCCTCTCAGCTATGCCTAAAACAAAGAGCTCCCCAGCAGCTAGAAGAGGAGCTCTGTTGTGGATGCAGGCACCTCGGTCAGCCAATGAGCTGCCACCATAGAAGCAGCCCATTGGCCGCCCCACCAAGAAGGGCCCTCCCATTCTTTGCAGGGGCTGCTGGGGAGGTGGAAGTGACTGCCCCTGCTTGGACGTGGCCAAAAGGTTCATGCTTGCCATGTTGCCACCCAAACTGCAACCTCCCTGCAGGACTTTTTTCATCCATTATGCATAGTCCAGGAACATTTGCTAGGGACTCGCTAATCAATTCAACAACATGAATAAAAGAGTAACCAAATAAATTAAGAACCTCATTACATTGCTAGTTATCTTTCTCATTACCTTTTTATTCTTGTCTGTTACATTTTGACAGGGAACACCTTAGTGGTAAGAGAATGGTCTAAAACTTGAAAAAATCCTGTCAAAATTGCCTATAAAACTGCCTTTAAGATGTCTGTTGTCAGTAATGGACTGGATGAGGGCAAACAAATTGAAGCTTAATCCAGACAATATAGAGGTGCTCCTGGTCAATAGGAAGGCAGATCAGAGAATAGGGGCTTTGTCTGTGCTGGATGGGATTACACTCCCCCTGAAATTTCAGGCTCGCAGGCTTGTTGTTGTCGTGGACTCAACTCTGAGCCTGAATGTTCAGGTCTCAGCAGTGGCCAGGAGTGCATTTGAACAGTTAAAACTTGTGCACCAGCTGTGGCTGTTTCTTGAGACATCAGATCTGGCTTCAGTGACTCATGCCTTGATTGCATCTCTGTTGGACTGCTGCAACATGCTCTATGTGGGGCTGCCTTTGGAATCTGTTCAGAAACTTCAGCAGGTTCAAAACATGGCAGCTAGGATGCTGACCAAGGCCAGTTACAGGGAGCACATAACTTCCTTGTTAAAACAGTTCCACTGGCTACCTGTTCATTTCTGGGCACAATTCAAAGTACTGGTTATGACCTATAAAGCCCTATATGACTTAGGTCTGGGCTGTTTGAAAGACCGTATCTCCCTGTACAGACCTGCTAGAGCTCTAAGGTCTGCTGGGGAAGGCTTTCTCTTGATCCCATCACCATCCCAGGATAGCCTGAGGAGGACACAGGGAAGACCCTTCTCAGTGGCTGCTCCCACCAGGTGGAATGCTCTTCCATGGGAGGCTAGGCTGGCCCCCTCCCTGTTTCCTTTCACCAGCAGACCAAAATATTTATTTTTAAGCAGACATTTATATGAACAGGGGAGCTTTATTAACATGTTTAAAATTGAATATTGTTTTATGTTTTATAACTTTATATGCTTTTTATGTTTTTAACTGTTTTTAATGTTTTTAATGTATTTGTTTATTGTTGGAAAATGCCTTGGGTCCCACTCCAGGAGAAAGGTGGCATACAAATATAACAAATAAATAAAATAAATAAAAATAAAAATAACTTTAAAAATAACTAAAAACCCTTAGAGGAGTAAAGTAATTTTCCTTTTACTCATTGGATCACTTTTGGCATGTGGCTTTACTGACTTTATCACTCTAGTTAGCAATTACTTACAGGTAACTTTGTTAGTTATTCTGGGGTCTGAGGTTTACAAAATTAGCATGCTTGAGAATCTTGATAAAGTTGGGTTGTCATTCATGGAAATTTTGTAACTGTGCTCTATCGAATATGTACACTTTTCAGCCAAGCCATGCTTATTCATATGTGAACATACTTCAGACCTCTAACTCAATTCCAGGTGCTCAGGGGCATTGGGAGCTATGGTTGATGTGCTATCCATGTCCCTATGCGCAGCTTTGACCCTATCTGTTTTGAGATGTACACCTGAACATTTTTCTAGTGGGTAGGAAAAATGTTATGAGAAAAAATTGTAACTGTGTGCCTTCAAATCATTTCTGACTTATGGTGAACCTAAGGGGAACTTATCAAGAGTTTTCTCGGCAAGAATTGTTCAGAGGTTGAGGCTGAGAAAATGTGACTTGCCCAAGGTTACCCAGTGGTTTTTCATGGCTGAGCAGGGATTCAAATCCTGGTCTCCAGAGTTGTGGTCCCACTCAAATCACTATACCACTGTGGTTCTCAAGAAAATACAAAGTAAAAAGAAATAAAAAAGGTCTCTTTGCGATGAGCAACGAGCTAACAGTAGCTAATATTCCTTACACTTCCTCAGTACAACATTTTAAAATCATAACCAGTAAAATTCATAATAGAATGTTAAATTTTTAACCCTTTGCTCAAACCAGAGATAATTTATTTCAGGTTATTATATACAATTGCATGGCAGACTTAAAGCAGATGGGATCTGCAGTAAAACCTATCAAACCATTGAGTGACCTTTCATGATACAAGAATCATACGGATGATACAGGAAGGTTCCTCTGTTTTTCTGAGAGTGCACATTTGCATAATTACATATTATTCAGTGAAAGCCCCATCAGCTTAGTAGGAACAAAACAGCCCTTACTTTGTACAGCTGAAGTATTTCATGGGTATCAAAAATAATGGTAGTAGTCATCACTTTTTTTCGCTCTGGATCAGTTTAGATAAGAAACATAAATTACATTTTAGGTTATAAAAATGATGTTACATTGAAGTTTTAGATGATGATTATAGATTGTGCACATAAAATGTGTGGTAATACAGTATGAACTGGCCTATTGATTTTCAAATGGTCCAGGGTTCCTTTTAAAATTTTCCTACATACCAAAGTATTTCGAGACAAAAAATTGTTCTATGCCCCCATTTCTAAACTGTATTAATCCAGCATGATGAATTATTTAGGTTTCAAGATTTGATTACTAATTAGTTGATTAATGAGTTGAACCAATTTTAATTATTGGGTGTAGATCTTCACTGATGGAGCTGAGATTTAAGGGCACACATATTTACCTTCCAAAACTGTTTGTTTTTTTGGTTTTGCCACTGTATTATGGGACAAACAAGGGAAATATAAATGATGGATTTTCCTTTTTATCATTAGTTTTTGTTAGTAAAATAACATGTTCTTGTACTTCTTTCCATTTGTCAGGCACTTGTTAGAAGTTCTAGCAGTATGAAACTACACTGGGAACCTGTAATAAGATTTTTGAATATGCTATCACCTTCTAAGAAGGGGCAGGTGTATCTTCAGGGTTCCACCTAGCCAGCCATCAATGCTGTCCCGTAGAAGGACACTCGACCTCTTCCCTTTAAGAGTACCCACAGTTAAGCCCTTTGCCCTTCCACCTGGAATGATGATGCTGAACAATGAATTGGGTTATAAACTGGCCACAGCTTTGTTGCGCAACAGGAATGTGCAATGCATAGCACACAGAAAATGTGGACATTATGATCTGGGAGGCCTGGTTAGATCAAACCTCCCTGTGGTGTAAATCTTTTGGCTCATAAATACAAAAAGGAAGCCCTTGCAGTTCATCATTGCCTGATCCCCATGAAGAGAAACTGAGGGCCCTAGTGGTACTCTCAAGCAGTGGTGGTAAGCACTCTTGAAAAGGGTTCAGTCCTGGAGCAAGGTACAGCCCTACTTCACCCCTTTTGCCTGTTGGTGATGAGAGATGTGTTGATAAAGCTCCTTACCTTTCAGTGCCTCAGGAAGCACCTCAAATATACGTGTTAACTATGTAAGTGCCTGAGCCACACTAGTTGTGGTAAACAATGCAAATGTTGGGACTAACCCATATAGCACAGAGTAGGTGAAAAAACTGTGCCCAAGGCTGATCAGAGCAAGGTAAAAATTTGTACTCAGCTCCCACGATTGACTAGCTGTAGCCCATGCTATATAGGGAAGGAGGATGGAAGGCAAGTGACAGGGAAATGGGGAGCGCTCCAGCCTGCTCCATACAGACTCAACAGTCTGCTGGAAATGATATTCCACTGGGCATCTCTGGTGTTGACTTGCCAGCCAAGAGCTGAGGAAGACAACACCATGCCAAGATAAGTGCTGCGGTACACAGTTGATACCACTTTTTAACTTCAATGCATTTAGTGATGCAGTTTAAGAAGTGAATTAGAGCTCTCTAGAAGATACTTCTAAATCTCTCACCAAACTACAGATACCAGGATTCTATAGAATGGAGTCATAATAGTAAAAGTGGTATCAAAGTGCTTTAAAAATGAAGCATAAATATACCTTTAGTCAGTTTTTCCTCCAACTGACACTTAGTACTCTATGGTTTCTGATCACACTGTTTTTTTTTCAAAACTATTTTGTATTTTGGGATTCTTATGAGCATCCTAACTCCTCCCTGTTATTTTTCTTTGCCTTATTTTGATTCCACTCTTTTTATTCAGTGTTTTGCCAGAAGAAGTGATATTTAAAGGTGGGCAATAACCTAAACTGTTCTGCAAATTTCATTCTACCTGAAATGAAAACAAGGAAATTACAGGCAGTAGAAGACCAGCTGGATCTTCTGTTGCAACTGGTAGAAAAACAAATCCATAGTAGAATGTTTGCAATTCTAATGGATGAAAAAATGAAGTGAACCAAACTTTGAATTGTCTTATTTCTTTTTTCCTAGGGATATTCAAATTGTTTCATGGCTTAAAAAAGAGCCACAGTCCTTAAGTTACGTGATAAATCTCAGAAATAAGAAATGAACATGTATCTCTCTGGCCAGGACCTAACTTATTCAAGCTGATAGATGAAATGGAGTTGGCGGGGGGGGGGGACAATGTCAGAAATGTCTTTTTCAGCTTTACAAAGCACACATTTTTAAGTAAAACAAAAAGTAATCAAAGTGTCACTGTATTTATTAGTTCTATTTTTATACACATATTCCCAGGCTGGGTTGCAAAAGAAATAAATATACCTCTGATGTTATCAATAAGGACTCATGTTCTGGTGAGAAGTTCTTCCACTAATTTCAAACCTATAAAAGAAGGGTGGGAAACCTCTGGAGGTTGGAGGGTACATTGGCAACAGTGCCAGTATCTACATTGCTGTTGGATTTGCCATGGTGACTGTGGCAAGGATAGGGTGAGGATGTATTTTTTAACCTCTAAATGAAGGTGCATGCTGCTAATGTGCCCTGTTTCAAATTGAAATCTGGGCTTTTCCATTTGAAAAAAGACAGACACCATTTGGAATAAGTTAATAAGTAATTATGAACTTGAGAAATTACACAAGTAAGTAATTAAAATGATAAGTGATGAGCAAAAATTAATAATTATGGGATAAAATGTACAACTTGCTAGTTAGGTGTAAATATTTGAGTAATATAAACCGTTTGCAACAAGGGCAGGAGCCAATCTTGGTTATGTTTTGTTATTATTTATTTTCGTTATCTGCAGATTTTTGTTTATATCTGTATGGATGTATTTCCTTTTGTTTTGTTTTGGGTTGGTGGTGCATTTTCATTTAATAAAAATTAAGCAACAACAACAAGACAGACACTTTCTTTGTAACATGCTTCAGGGATGCAGATTTGGCAGTGTCAGGGACCCAGAGGTACCCTCACAAAAAGGGCCAGATGGAATGGGATATGGTCTGTGTGAGGCATGCTTCACCCCCCAAGATGTAAAAAAAAAGGGGGGGTCTGATGTGAGGGTTCCATTCAATTATGTACATGGTTAGAGATACTGTCTCTATTATTATTGTACGTTGGCTTAAAGACATCAAGGAACCTGATGAGATCTGTCTCAGATTAAATTCTGTTAAATAAGTAGAATGGACACAAGTGCTATAGAAATGGAACAGATTCCATCCCTCCCTGCTCCAGTTTACCTCTAGTAATGAAAAGACTGCACACATGAGCCAGCTTTTCCTAATAAAAATGAAGCAATGCAAGCTTGGAGGAAGAAATTCAAATTCAATTTTTAAATTGTGCTATAATAGACTTGAGTTGGCTATAATGACATTTGGAGACGCTCTCACATTGCTGTTAGCTTGAAGAAGGTTCATTTCACAATGATCACAGAAAGTATTTGAAAACATAAAATTGTGCTGTCCCTTTGCCCTCTGTACGAAGAAGCAAAATCCTACCCAGATGATCACATTGATTTTTTAAAAAAGAAACTGAACTCTGGGCCTCACTATTCCAACTGCACAATTCTATTATGATCCTTTCTTAATTCCCCCCCCACACACAGTTTAGAGAAATATTTTCAATAGAAGGTCTAAAACGATAGTATACAAACTCCTCTGGTTTTCTAGTGTAGAAAATCATCATTCTTTATAGAGCACATTTATAATGGCAAGGCAGGAGATTTTCTGATTGTTACTAGGACCAAATGTAGATTAAACTGAACAAGGAACTAATAAAAAGGAATGACAAGTGTGGTGGTTAGAGTGTGGGACTGAGACTAGAACCAAGGTCTGATCCCCACTTAGCCATAATGTTCCTTTTGTTCTTCTTTCAATGGCATGTACAGAAATTTTTATCTGAATAAGTATTTTATGATTAGTTGGTTGCACCAAAGGGTCTTTTTTTTTTTTTTGAAGGTGGTGAACTGTACTAATCCCACCTAATTCCAAGGAAGCTGTTTCAGCACCAGCCCAGTATCTGCTGTCACTAAAGGCATACCCTTCAATATTTCACAGGTGAAAACCTGGACATCTGCAGTCAAGCAACATCAGAGTGTGGTCAAGATGGCAAAAGTTATTAGGAAGAACACAAAAGCTAGGAGCGGCTGCAGCAATTTGCTTTTGCCTGAGCCTACTGTGAATAGTGATATCTCACTTCCCCCTCTCCTTTTCCCCTGCTGAGTTGAATGTGAACTATTTTTTTCACTTTGAGCTTGGTTTTCAGCAACTGAAGTAAGCAGAGTCAAAAAGGGGAAAGTGGGAGGAGGAAAGAGAAACTGGGACATTTTAAAAGCAGCTGAAATGGTAAGAAGATAAGAGAATTACTTGGGACTGTCCCTGCCAAATGGGGACAGCTGGAGGTATGTAATACAGGCCATTTCTGCACCTTACCCTTTTCCTATATCATCCCAGCTTCATCCTAGAAGCGCTTGTGTTGGGGCGAGAGCATGTCGCCAGTGCTGCCTTCCACACTCAGTCAGTTGCTTGTGGATGGGAGTGTGAGCAACATGTATCTTCCTTCCGTAGTGTAGTCAGCTTCTTTCCTATGCTGCACTGGGAAAGGAAGCACCTATATTGTGTTTCCTCTAATTCTGCAGGGTTGCGGGTGATGGAGGCATCATGTGATTGTGGGCCATTCATGGATTTCCCCCATTAATGGAATATTCTGCGATCGTGATGGGTGGGGATGCATTGGCAGTGGGACTGTGATGATGTGTGAAAGCACAACTTGTGGACCACCAGCAATGCATCCCCACCATGGGACAGCAACATCATGCAGAAATGGCCATACTCAATGAGTGTGAAGAAACTGAGACACAGGCCATTTCTGCACAGGGTGAGGGGATCGCCCCGTGCCGGTACTTACCGGACTTCTTGGCTCCACGCTTGGGTCCAGGCTGGTCCAGAGCAGTGCGTGGCCGCCGCTCCACACTGCTCCGGGAACGAAAATGGCGGCTTCTGGTTGGTCGAGGCTCTCCACCAACCACTGAAGCTCGGCAGCCTAAAGCCTGCCCCCGGCAGATTGCAGGCTTGCACTGGTGCGAGCCTGCAAATCTGCATCGGAGCGCAGGCATGGAGTGGCGCGCTCCGTACTTTTGAACGACCTGTTTCAAGCGGTCTTTCAAAAGCATGCTGGACGACCACTTCCGGTTGTTCCGGAGCGGGCTGAGGTGCGGAACTACACTAAGTAGGTCTGACACAGTCCGGTCCCAGGTGCAGACGTCCTCCCTGGAAGACACTCTGCACCGTTTCTTTAAGCCCATGCAGAAATGGCCTTAATCTAGATGTGACAAAGGTACTCCTGGACAGTTGTAAGGTAGACCAGGGAGTGGGGATTCAGCTTGTGGTGGATGGGGTTACACTCCCCCTGAAATCTCAGTTTCACAGTTGGACTCAGATCTGAGACTGGATGTCCGGGTTTCAGCAGAGGTCAAACGTGTATTTGTATGGCCAAAATGAGTGTGCCAGATTTAGCTATGGTGACACATATTTTGATTATATTCTATTTGGATTACTTTAATGCATTCTACATGGGGCCAACTTTGGGAACTTCAGCAGCTCCCAAATCCTATGGCCAGGCTGCTGATTGAAGCTATGTATAGGGAGCATATAACACTCTTGTTAAAACAACTTCACTGGCTACTGGTCCATTTCTGGGCAGAATCCAAAGAGCTGGGGCCTTTCTACACTACACTGTTATAGTGCTATTATTCCACTTTTAACACCCTTTGGAATCCTGTGGTTTGCAGTTTAGGGAGAAGCATTTAGAATTCTAAGCCAAAGAGCTCTTTGGCCTCAGTGAACTACAAATCCCAGAATTCCACAGGATGTTGAAAGTGGAATAATAACATTATAACAGTGTAGTGTGGAAAGGTCTGTGGTTATGACCTTAAAGCCCTTACAGCTTGGTCCAGGTTATCTGAAAGACTGTATTTTCTTATTGTTCTCAGTCCAACCACAAGTATGCTTGGTGAAGACATGGGAGACAGCACTCAAAATTACTGTGCCCAGCCTGCTGAATTCCACTCTATGGGAGGTTTGGTTAGCTCTCTCTCTGCTCTCTTTCCACTGGTAAGTAAAGTAAAGACCTTTTTATTTAGATAAGCTTTTGGCTTTTAAATCATGTGGCAGATGACTGTTTGCAGTGTGGTATGCTGTTCTTTTATATTTTATCTCTTTAATTATGTTTTCAGTGTGCTTTAAAGGGCTTCAACTGTTAGTTTAATTTTTTCCTTAACTTTTATAAAATAAAATTTTAGCTGAACTTTCTTTTAACATTTTATAAGCTACTTTACATCTCACGCCAGGAGAAAAGTAGTTTATAAAACATACAAACCAACTAAAATTTTATCTTTACTCTTTTACATGGTTTTAAAATTAATGCTGTTTTAATGTGATTTTTTGTTGTTGTTGTGAGCCTTCAAGCTGTGTCCAACTTATGGCGACCCTAAGGCAAACCTATCACAGGATTTTCTGGGGTCTGAGAGTGTGTGACATGCCCAAGGTCACCCAGTGGTTTCTGTGGCTGAGGATTGTAGTTCAGTGCTCAAACCACTACACCTTACTGGCTCTAGCTTATTTAGTTGGGTTTTAATGGGTGGTGAATGGCAAAATGGCCCTTCCCACATAATCTAGAGGGTGTGAGTAGAATTTTTAGTTTTTTTTTTCAACCTTTGAAAGTTCTGTGACTGTAACTCAAAATGAGGGCCCTTGAATGACCTTCAGGGCCACCCTTTACTCCCTTTTGAATCTCAAGGAAAGATGCATCAGCTGAAACTCCTAAAAGGCACTCTTGGTTCCGGCTGCCAACCTGGTCATCCACGAAAGAAAATACAAAGGCAAACAATTACTAGGCTATGTGCAATATTTCTTTTTCAAGAATAATATCTGTCTTTGTAGAATTGTTGACTGAAGTGTCTCAGAGCCTTACCAAATGAACAACTTAAAGCGTACTAGGTGGGATTTTTTTTTATTTTAATGGCAAAGATTTAACAGGTGAGTGCACAAAAGCAAAGAGACATAAAGCATGCCAACCAGCTCATAGCATGTCTAAAGAAAGTGATCCACACATTCCTTAATTACAGTAATTATGTCTTGACTTTATCCCAGCTTTTCCTACACAAAGGAAACTTGGCTGCAGTGATAGCAAGTACAAACACCATTAGAGTGTTCCCTCATTTTTGCCTGCTGGATTATCTTTTATTTTTGTTCAGTCCAGTCTCTCTGTACCCAATTTAAAGAGAAGAAAAGCAAAATCATATCCTTTATCCAGCAATTAAAAAGAATCAGTTCCCTTGTGTATTAAGATGATCTGAGTCTGTTAAATTTCATGAAGGAAACACTTCTGAATTATCCTGGAACAGAGGCTTATTAAGATTATTAAGGTACTTAATGACATTAGAACTCGTTCTTGCAAAAAGGTGTCATGATCAAATTCTCAAAGCATCGTAAACCTTTTGGAAAAAAAATGGATCCAATTTCATAAATCCTCCCTTCATCTATTCACATTTGATTTTAAAGGGGAGTCACTTCATAAGAAGAATACAGAAATATGTAGCTCTGCAAATGTTAATGCAGATGCATTTTTTTGAGACAAGGAGAACAGTCACCATCTGTTGCTTGTGCTGAAAGGAAGAAAGAAAACCAATAAGTGCAGAAAACCAAATAATGACAATGACGATGATGATGATGATGATAGATTTCAGCAGGTGCTGAGAAACCATTAATCATTCCGGCTTAAACTCTAGTAGGATCCATAACTAGAATAGACCTATTGATTCAATAATTGAATTGTGAGTCAACATATATGTAATTACTCTTGGCTCAATGGGTCCGCTGTAGCTGAGACTACTAGTAGGATTTAAGCCTCATAGGGCCTTTCTGCCCTACAGTGTTATAGTGCTATCATTCCACTTTAAACATCCAGTGGAATTCTGGGGTTTGTAGTTTACTGAGGCCAAAGAGCTTTCTGGCTGAGAATTCTAAATGCTGCTCCCTAGACTGCAAATCCCAAGATTTTACAGAATGTTGAAAGTGGAATAATAGCACTATAACCATATAGTGCAGAAGTGGTCATAGAATTATAGAATCTTAGAATCTTGAAGAGCTAGAAGGGACTGCAAGTAGTCCAAACTCATTCCATGCAGGAATACTACCACAGTCCTGAAAAATGACCATTCAGTATCTGTTTAAAGTCTTCCAAAGAAGGAGAGTCTTTCTTCCCCTATCCAGGCAGTCTCTTTCACTGCTGAACAGTTTTTACAGTCAACCAGTTCTTTAGGTGGAATTTCTTTAAGTGGAATCTTTAGGTGGAATTTCTTTTCTTTTAATTTGAATCCACTGATTCATGCCCTAGTCCGTAGAGTAACAGAAAACAAGCTTGGTAATTTCCGCACTAGACAAAGGCCCCTCCCTAAACTGCAAACCCTAGTATTCCCTAGGATGTTGAAAGTGGAATAATAGCACTATAACACCGTAGGGCGGAAATGGACCTTGTTCCATCTTCTATGTGACATCCTTTCAGATATTTAAAGACAGCTGTCATGTATGACAGCAGTACACAACTCCCACTTTTTCTGTTATAAGAATTCTATCTTCCATGAAATTTTTCATCAGTTTCCACATTTCTAGCATTTCAGTTGAGTATTTAGAGTATTCAGAAATATAATTTAGGTGTTTTTTGTTGTTGTTGCATGCCTTCAAGTCTGCCAGAGTGGGGCCCTAAGGTGAACTTATCGTAGGGTATTCCTGGCAAGATTTGTTCTGAAGAGATTGGCCTTTGCCTTCCTTTGAGGCTGAGAGAGTGTGACTTGCCCAAGATCACTCAGTGGATTTCCATAGCTAAATGGGGATTCGAAGTCTGTTCTCCAGAGTCCTAGTCCAATTCTCAAATCACTGGCTCTCTAGTTTAGGCATCCCTCCCCAAAAGGATACCAAAGGATATGGTAGAATCTTATAAAATACAACATTGTGCATTGTACATATACAGTCAGCCCTCCACATTTGCTAGGGCTAGGGATGCAGGAAAAATCACAAATATCAAAATGTGTCTTGTGTGGGAAGGGGGCAGAGGCATGGAGGGCAAATGACCAAGGGTCCAAGACAAAGAAAAAAGAGGGAAGGGGAGTGTTGGCATGGTGGCCCTATACTTCCTCTCTCTCACCCACCTCCTTCCTTGGGTGTGTGTAGGGGGTTATCAGGAGAGGTTCTGTGGCACTGAGAAGTTCGGCTGTGAGCAGTCCTTTGCTGGCCAGGCAGAAGCTGGTGGAGGAGGAGGCGGAGGAGGACCAGAGGCTGCTTTTTAAAGGGCTGAACTGCCTGATGGGAGCTGCTGAGAAGGAACGTTCCTGTTGAAAACATGCACCTGAGCTTGGGGAGCAGGGTTTGGAGTAACTCACAAATAATCAAATCCATTAAAGTGAAACCTGTAAATGTGGAGGGCCAACTGTACAAGGAAGACTGTCCATTCATGTTCACTTTGCATGGTGCACAACTCACTTTTGGTGCATCTACAGCACTATGAGAAAATTCATCCTCAATTTTGACACATGGGTTGATGCCATACTTTCACTTAGTGCTTCATCAGAGAAAAACACATTTAGTAATCTTGGATTTTGAAAGTGACATATTTGAAGGAATTTCTACTGGATAGTTTCTCTGCCGGATTGCATAGAAATCATGGTGTGTCGGACTTTACTAATAGTTCAGATCATTATAGTAGGATGACTTGTGCAATATGCATTTACTTCTCTGTCACTGTTATTTAGTTTACACAACTATTTTACATGTAGAAAATATTGTATTTGATTTGCTTTTAAAACATACATTCTGATTAAAATGCATCAACTGGGTTTTATTTTTGTCATCTGACATAAACTTTTATAGTGATTAATGCCCGAACAATTCTGTCTTTTGTCCCACAGTGAAAATGCTGGAGCCCCTGGAATGTAGTATGTCACTTCAGAAAGCTGCAAGTGTCTGCAGAGATTTTCAAATAGTGGTTTGAGGTCAAACATATAGTCTCTCTCTCTCTCTCTTTGTTTTAGCAGTGGGGGGTCTTTAACGAATAATGACTTTCATATGAAAAAACATTTAAAGTAATTATCAAATTATTTGCAGAAACTATAAAGTGCTGTAAAATTTAACAAACATCTACAGAAAAAAAAGAGCATTTGTATTGTATCCAGCGATTTTTTTTCCTTTGCAGTTGACAATGTCTGAATGTGTAATAATAAACTGCTAACTTTCAAAGCAAGACTGTTTTCAGTTTTTGTACAGGCCAACATAAATCTTGGTGTGAGGGCTAAACATTTTGGTATAGGACTGAGTCAGGCATGGAGCAGAAGGAGAAAACTCTCTCTTGAGCGATTGACATTAGTAAGTAATTTAGCTAATGCTTAAAGAACACATACACATTCTATGAACTGCACAAATGTAACAGGGTCATGTGGCTCATAGCCAAAATAATAATTATGTCAATGGTTAACAGAAATAAAATTCAGAGTCCTTCCCCACCCTCAATCCCCACATGAAAGATTTTGTGCTGGGAATGTTTTGAAACTGTTTGGGTGCATTCTTAATCACATTTTTCCTTTATGTGTTACTTCCACAAGTCCCCCATTACAGTAACAACATTTCTATATCCAGTTTACATTTAGTGACAGCTTCTTTCACCCAGACTCTGACTTCTCATATGCCAGGTGAAAGAATGAGAGAGAAAGAGAGAGAGAGAGAGAGATCTAAAACAAAGATGAGGAAAGGGAGAGGTGAAGTATTCAAAATGGTGCTGAGGTATATAGAGGTCTTTTTAAATATTTTGTTATTGCTGTCTCCTTCCCAGACTTCTTTACATGCATACTTCAGTTAACAAAGCCTCAGGCAGTGAAACTTCTTTTTATAAACTCTTTTTTTTTTTACATCTGCCCAGCTAGCCTTTTCTCCTTATCTCCTATCTAGCTGGAAGTTTCCCTGCCCCCCCTTGCAGCATCAGCTCTGGGCAGATGGTGAATGAAGGCTGGAGAAACACAGGTGCTCAATGTCAAGTTGCAGTGGTGTCTACACTAAACAGTGCAATAAATCCTGATCTGGAATAAAATGAGATTCTACTCTAGCTGTACGTGTTTGCCTACAACAGGCAAAATAAACAGCAGCTGTCTCTAGAATCCTTTACCAAGCGTGCCTGAACAGCAAAACAGAAAGAAAAGCTGAGAGCACAGAATCCTACTACACCAGCTACTCCCAACATCATTTTTTTTTTAAAGCATAGACTTTATGGATTTTGCCACCAAAATGGAAATGATAAGGAAAGTGGAGGCTGGGGAAAGGAAAAGTAATCCTTGGATAAATTTTGAAAGAAGCCTTCAAAAGGTTGTTAGAAAGTTCAGCATGCTTTGGTTTACTTATCCAAGGCTTACCTGACCTGGTTGTTTTATTTTACATGTGCCTATTGTTAGTTTTGAATAAAATGTTTGCTGAAATATGTTGAAGTGACTTATTTATTTGTGACGTAGGAACCTTCTTCTATTATTTCCATTGTTATTTCTACCTCTGGTACCCAAATTTCTGTTAAAGATGTAATGGCCAGGAATCTATTTACTTCATTAACTGGGGTAAATCTGTATAGCACAAGGTATAAGTGCCTTGAAATTAAAGTTATTGAATGCTACTGAAACCTTCCTAGGGACTGACAAATTTGTTATGGCATAAGCTTTTTTATGTACAGACCCTTTCATCATATGGGTGAACCTGTCTTTTTATGTACAGACCCTTTCATCATATGGGTGAACCTGTTAGCAGGGTTGGTGGTTTCACTTCCATCCATTTGCTGAAACTTCCATGCTGATGAAAAATGTCAACACTGGTCAGCCCCTCCCTAAACTGCAAACCCCAGGATTCCACAGGATGTTGCAAGTGGAATAATAGCGCTATAACAGTCTAGTGCAGAAATGGCCTTAGTCACTGCTTTCTACTCAGTATATACATCTGGCTTCAAACTCATTTTAAATTATTTTTGTGCTTCTCTGTTTACATCTGAGACCTTAGTTCAAGATGGACATACACACAACAATAACTCTTGCCAGTGAAAAACAATGACCTTGAAATGAAAAAAACAAAAAACAAAACCATATATATCTCCTGGTAGAACCCCAAAACCAAAGTGAATCACACTTGTAGTGCTCTTAGTGAATATTGTTTCAGTCCTCTCCCCTAACCACTTGCATTTGTACCATTTTATCCTGACAGTCTTTGGCTGGAATATTAGAGTTGGCATTTAGGCCACAGAGAAATGATATGCATCTATTAGATCAGAGATTTCCATAACTCACACCAGAAGACAGAAATGTAAAATTGGATAATTGGTTAGGACGGAGAGAGTAATAATATGCTCTTAAGAAGGATATTTGACATTCTGGACTGGAAAGTACTATATACATAGTTGCCAAGGCTCATTAACTGATTTCTGGTTTCTTTGGCTAAACCTCAAATAGTTCATAGGCATGCCTAAGAGCCTGGGAATGCCTGTGTGTATACATGTCTGAACCTTTCATCCAACATAGCCCATGGTATCTGGAACATGTAGTCCAAAATAGTACTTTCCCAAGCTCTATGTGTATTATGTGTATAAACACAAACCAACCCCCTACATTTTTCACATTCTCCTGAAAGATATTTCTCAGAAGCATGCTGGAATTAAAAATGTTTTCACCTGCTTGCAGAAAGGTCAGGGAAAAAAAGTTGCAGAGCCTAAGAGCAGCCACTGAGAAGGCCCTCTCCCATGCCCCACTGTGAAGGTGTGGGGACAGAGAGCAGGAACTGCCCAAAAGATATCAAAACAACACCAGGTTTGTATGGGAGAATATACTCCTTCAAATAACCTGGATCTGAACTGTATAGGGCATTATAGGTCATTACCAGCACCTTGAATTCTGTCCAGAAATGAACAGGCAGCCAGTGGAGTTATGTGCTCCCTGTAGCCAGCCCCAGTTAACAATTTGGCCTATAGCTCTTTGGACTAGTTAAATTTTCCAACATTTCTCAAAGGAATCCTCACATAGAGTGCATTACAGTAATAAGAAGTTGGTTTCAGTCAGTCATATCATTACTTTCTCTACCTCATTAGCTCCATACCAATAATAAACACATATTGGATGTGCATCAACTTCAAGCACATAACTTTTTGGACGTATGGGCAGCTTCTAACATTGCATATTCCCTAAAAGCCCAAACATTTTTTTCTACCTTTCTCTCCCATCCCCCTTCTGTCCTTTCTTTGCATTTGTATTTTAAAAATCCAGTAGTATCTAGATGTATATGTATTTAATATAATCCTTGAAGCTAGTGACTAAATCTAGGATCTTTTGCATGCAAAGCATGTGATTCACTATTAAGTTATAGTTTTTCCTAAATCTAATGACATGTCATGGTTAAAGAAAACCATGATTAGAAGTTCTAATAGGCCATTAGGGATACAAACTTAGTATACATGTTCCCGTTGTATTTTGGAGGTTTCTTCTCGCTATGTATTTCTCCATGTGCAAAAAAATAAATTATTAAAAACAGGATTACAGTATAATTATGACCAGTTTATTTTTTTAAAGTAAGAAAAAAACTATGCATGTGTTCACTCTAGAAATATCCCTCATATCCCTTATTTTGAATGAAATACTTATTGGATTATACAGTTACTTTTTAAAAAAATCACATCTGTAATCAAAATAGCAAACTCTTGACAGACTTAAGCTTTGTTTATATTCCTCTTTTAACTTGTGGTTTTGATCAGAGGACAGACTTTTTTTTTCTTCAGAAAAGCAACTTTAGTATGTGTGGATTTCTCCTTGAATATTTTATAGCGTATACTCCATTTAAGCTAACTATTTTTAACTGCTACCAAACTAGATTCATGTCAATGTCTGAAACCTAGGATTTGCCCTTTTTGGTTTTATATAGTAAATACATCATAACTAATCACAATCAAGTATGAAAATCATGGTATCTGAAATTAGAAGAGACTTTTATCGATGGTTCATGAAACTGTTTAGAACTTGGCATGCTTTGGGTCAACAGTGCTGACATGACTAAAAAGTCTGATTCTGTTATTAAAATAAGATGTTTGAAAGAGACAGGCAGTACTCCTCATCTTAAATTGATGACAAAATACTGGTTCCAAACTGAAGTATTTTGTACATCTAGTGCTAGAGAGTGGTGATTAGGAAGCAGGAGATCTGCTTGTGAAATCTAGTTTGAATACTTTGAAAGCTTGAAAGAAGACCATTACATTCAGTTGGGAGGGGGGGAAATGAGAGAGAGAGAAGTAAAAAACCTTGAATTTTCTAGTCAATGCAGACTACATCTTGCATCTCTAAATATTCTTGATTACTGCTAGAAACCCCCTCTTCCATATCCAAACATTGTTGAATAATAGAAGCTGCCTTGTCTTACTGTTATATTTATATCTTTAACTGTCACTGAAAATTTCCCCAGTCCTTTAGTGTCAAGTTTCTGAATGTGGGGCTCTAACAGTCCAATATTTTGTTCCTTAGCTTATGCAGGCCTCTGGTAAAGTCTGATAAAGTCTGATATTCAGATTTGTCTGCTAGCCCTGGACAATGTCCATGTCCTATCTATCAAGTAACTACTTTAGAAATTTCCCATTTGTAAATGAATCATGAGGTCGAGCACTTTTACACAGTGAGACTCAACTCTTGGCAATAATTTCATTAAAAATAATTCATTAAAAATAATTGCTGATACATTGGCAGCAATTTTAACTCATATTTTTAAGCACTAGATTTTCTTGACTGTATATATAGTCTTGGTACAGTGACACAGAACAGTTTGTGGAAATCATTGCAAGAATCATGTGTTAATATATATTGAAACAACCTTAATAACCTCAGCAGGCATGATCTATGTTACAACCTAGGAGAAAACACCAGGGGTCCCATGTAAACAAAATGGTCATTCATTGCATCAGCTAATTTTTAAATGGCTCCTGTCAACTGCAGTTTCCGGTTCAAATTGTATTACATTCAGATGACCCTGAAACAACATGGGCCAGCGGGATCCCTTTTAACCTATTAGTTAGCACACTAGGAGAGCACATAACTCCTGTGCTGTTTCAGATTGCTTCACTGTTACATGCCTTGCCATTTTCCATGTAATATTGTACATACTGTACTGTAGTTCCCTTTGTTTTGCTTTATTACTTTGATTTCTATTTTATTACTATTAAATTGAAAGTATGTATTTTTGGACCACATCTCATCACAGGTAACTGAAATCATATCTACTGCTAACACATAGGTAACAACTGCAGAGATCTAGGAAATGAAAAATAGTCACTGAGCTATAGGTCCTAGAAAGATATAGACTTAAATGCAACGGTTATATTATGGTGGTGCAAACTCTGTTATGCTAACTGATATGAATTTGTAGAATTAGCATGATGGAGGATTCAGTGCAGTTGTACTACTACTTTCTCCTGACAGTACAGGTGTATTATGCTAGGACCTGCACAAATCAATCTAGTGAAACTACTGGACTAGAGTTCTTGGTTATGAACTGACACAGTCGTTCATAACCAAAAACCCTTCTTAATAAAATTGTAGTCAGCCATGGTGGCTATTTACTCCTCAGATGTTTTCACAATACATAAATTCTTAGTTCTAGGATCTTGATTTGAAGAGTTCCAATGCTCTGGTAATTTTGTGTGTGTGTCTCTCTGTGTTTTTCAGTTCATCAGTCATAATAGTGATACTAAACCAACCTTATCTTTGCTTTTGACCCGATCTCATGTGCTGGCAGACTAAAGTGCTATGGGCCACAGAATACTGCAACTGAAGTTGGAGGCTACATAAAATAATCCACAGACTCAATTAATAAGATGTGCACATATTTTAGAAATAATCTTCTCAGCCTTTAGAATACCTAGGTATATTTTATAAAATGCTATCTCCACCGCTTGCCAAGTAGGTTGATTTTGAAGTATTGGTCTAGAACTAGTGGAATATCTAAAAGGGAACTGTTATATACTGACACTCCTATTTATCTATGTCAGAATGCTTAGGGCAGAATTGAAACCAGGCACACATGCACAACCGTTATTTTTATGCACTCATACATTGTAAGGAAGTAAGAGGAAAAGCCTCCCAATAAAATTTTTGTCTGCTGTCTTCATTTTGGGGGAACTTGAGGAAATTGATTAAATACAACAGAAGAAAATGTTCCCAATATGTCTGTTTGAGTCAGTTCACTGAAGGATAAGAAATAAAACCATGAGAAAAAATATTGGGAACAGGTACACATCATAATATCCAAAATTCTTGGTATAACCAGAGTTATATTCATTAAACCTGATTGATAATCACTCAGAAATAAAAAAAAATGTAAATTGGTACTATATCTAGTCACCTTAGCAAGACTAAATTATGTGCAAAAATTGAAAACCAAAGAGAAACCTTCAATAGATGACCAGCTATTAAAAATTATGGACATGATGGAGATGGAAAAGTAGGCAATAATGGTAAAAGAGAAAGCAATACAAAAATTTGAGAACAAATGGAAGCTGATTATGGACTATTTTAAAAAGGAAAGAAGTAAAAAAAAAACTATTGAAAGATGAATTTATTCAAAAAATTTCTAAAGTATTGCAAGACTTTAGTAGTACAAATGCCAAATAATTGAAAGTTGATGAGAATAACACAAGGAGAACAATTATGTAGGAACAAATAATATTAAATCAAGCTATGAACTCAAGTGAAAAACAATAAAACTGAAGATAGATAGGAGGGAGGGAGAAGTAAAATTATTTATGCATTTTCAATTGGGAACATTTGTTAAAAAATGAAATATATACATTTTGATATATTTTTGATATATTTTAAAAACAATGAAAAGAAATAACACCTTGACCAAATCTGACTGTGCTTTGCTTTTCTCAAGATGCAGACTGAAAGACATTTATGGCCCCTTTAATAACATAACTTACAGCAGCCCCAGAACATTGCTGCTCCTTCAATATGTCTTCCCTGAAGCTGAAACTTCCATTACATTTAGGGATTATTCTCAGAAAATAAGTGGGACAGTAGCATAGGAATGTGGGGGCGGGGGACGATTTGCCCCAGGTGGCAATGTTTCTGGGGTGTCCTGGCCTGTAGCCACGCCCCCGCGTGCCCTGGCCATGTCCCCATGCAACACAGCCACACATCCCTTGCAGTGGCCGTGCCCCTCACGCTGTAGACCCACCCCCCTCCCACCCCCTCTCCACACACTCCAAGCTCCACCACTGAAGTGGGACAATTCCAGTAGGAACCTGCTTGCATTATCATAGTAATATTTAAGCCAGCATTCTCCAAACACTAGTAGATGCTACTGGACACATCACCTCGAACTACTGGGCCATGATCATGCTGTCTGAAAATAACAGGAGTTGTAGTCCATCACTCTTGGTGTACACAATATTGCAGGAGGTTTATCTAAGCAGTTGGATACCTACAATTCTGAATCGGATCCGAACACTTTTCCTTTCAGAGGTGTTCTTGATCTTATTGTTACACCACTGGCATTTCTAGGCCCAGCAGCACCTACGGCAAGTGTGGAAGTTACATTCCTAGGTGCTGCTGCTCTGCCACTGCAATGGACAAGGAAGGAGTCTGGCAGTGATGGCAGGTGTGTGGGGGGAAGCAGTGGCAGGCATGGTGGTGGTGGGGCGGCGGCAGCAGGCGTGGGGGTATGACAAGTGGGTGCAGGTTGGCAGCGGTGGGTGCAGGTAGGCAGCAGAGGGCATGGGGGTAACAGGCAGGCATGAAGAGGCAGCAGTAGGCAGGAGGGAGTGACAGATGGGGGCAGGAAGGCAGTGGTGGGCGCGAAAAGGCAACGGGCAGGCACGGGTAGGCAGTGGCAGGTGCGGGTTGGCAGTGGGGGTCGCGAGGAGGCGATGGACGGGTGTGGGTAGGCAGCAGTGGACATGGGGGGTGATAGGCAGGCATGGATAGGCAGTGGTAGGCACGGGGGTGATGGGTGAGCACAGGAAGGCAGCAGCAGGTGTGGGTTGGCAGCAGACAGTGCAAGGAGGCGATGGTTGGGTGCGGGTGGGTGACGGGCAGGAGGGCACCCCCCAGGAATTTGCTCCCAGAGCATATGTCCCAGTTGCCCCACCTTAGATCTGCCTCTGTGTTACACAAAGGCTAAAGTACAAATGCTGAATACTTTAAAGCAATCACTCTCAAAATTCATTTTCCTGCTGCTTCAGAATACAGTTCACAGAATCCCTGATCTCTGGACATGCTGGCTGGGGCTTCTGGGAGTTGTAGGCCAGAAACATTGGGGAATGATTCCATTTCAGTGTTTGGCACTTATAGCAAAGCCCTTGTATAAACCATCCCAATGCAGGGAACCAGTACTTTACCAGGAGTTTCCATTTGCTTAAAACAAAGTTATTATTTGAAACTCTATCTGTGTTGGATACACTCTGAAATGGTCAAACATCCTTGTTTTTAGAGATGTGACAATTTGTCTTTCCACATCCCTTGAAAAACACAGAGACTTATATCTAACAGTGATTTTACTGATGAATCAAACATGATAGCATTGGAAGCTAAGAAAGTGTGGCTTGATGACTATTGTTTGAATAATGAATCCCTGGAAACTAGAGTATGACTCAGCTGCACTGGCTGGAGAAGCTTTTCATTACAAGACTAGAGGAGGAAGGATACCAAATAGCAGGAGTGCTAGATGTTGAATTCCTGTTGCCTTGGCCCTTCTTACTATAGATCACAATTTGAAAGATGAAATTTATCGTATAGTTCCTCACACAAAGCAGTGACAAGTACTACATTTTTGTAGGTTTACTATGCTGTTCATCCTGGAAGGAAGCCAAAAATGCACTTGAATGAACTTGGTGTTTCCAAGTAAAATGTGGCACTTTTCTGCCTCCACACATAATTATGGCTCTAATTATTTAAGACACTTCGTTCTTTCAGGTTTTTATATCCTTAGAAATTGTTTTGTGGAGAGATGTGGAACTCTTGAAACCTGAAAGTCATAACTGAAGATTTGGGTGGAATGAGTAACTTTGGTATGATAAAGTTAAGCCATGCACCAAATTTAAAAATAATTTTATTAGACAGGTTCTCTTACCAATTTGATATAAGTATAAGCAGAGGCTTTTTCCTAAATTACTATTAGCCACATCACCACAGGAAGCCTTTTTTTTCTAAAGTAAAGAATGAATGTAAAATGGAGATGGTTGCTTTATGAAGATCTTTTGTATTTTAAACAAGACAGCAAGAAGTTCAAATCAAAAGAGGTGATTCATAAGGAAGGTAAAGATCTTAATTAGTTTGTTTACATGGTTCGCTTATATGCAATTCAGAGGCCCTTTTCACATGGCATTTTCGATGCAAAAGAGGGCCTAGAGCATCGCACGATTGCAAGGAGCGATCTGCATGACACATTTACAATCGCGCAATGCTCCAGGGTCCAGCAGGGGCCAATTGCACACCTTTTCATTTTCAGTTAGAAGCTGAAAATGGTGTGCGATCGTGAACTGCTCCCAGGCCCTGTGCACACTTACCTGGCATGTGGAGCCTCTGGAGCTGGGCCAGTTGTGCTTCCTGCCCCAGTGCAGCCTGGGAAGGTCCCAGGCTGCACTGCAGAAGGAAGAGGCAGGGCTCTTGCACAAGCAGGCAGTTTGTGCAGAGCTGAAGCAGCAGGGAAGGGAGAGCTTTTTGGTAGAAGCTGCTTGTGCAATCCCCGCACCCCAGCACCGGAATAAGGTAAGATGTGGAAAGAGCCAGGGATAGGTTTGATCATGATAAGAGAAATGCAGCCCTAGAGGTTAAAGAAAATGAGTTTTCCTCAGAGTTTGCTAAGACAATGATCATGTTATTTTAAAAAATGTATAAATAGCTTTTGAAATTAGACACAGAAGATGAGCTTGTAAAAGAATACATGTTAAGGTGGGGCCAAAAGTTTAAGCATGATGTCCATATGGATGTATGCGGAAAATGAGGTCCAAAGACGTAAAGTTTACTTTGTGTAGTAATTTAAAAGAAGCCCTGTATAAGAATCCCAAACAAGCAGTCAAATATGTACCAGAATTTTTCAAAACAATATGGGGGATGTCGGGATAAAGAGGGTTGCTTTGTTGATATGTTGTGGACTTGGAAGAATGTGAAAAGTTACCTGTCTAAAATCTAGATGTTAATTTTTTTTTTTAAAAAAGGTTGATTTTGTAATGTTACTAGAAATGTTTTTGTTGGGCATTATGGATAAAGAAGTGGATGATAAATATGGATTGGTTCTGTGATACATGACAACAGCAGCAAGAATATTGCTTGCTCAAACCTGGGCCATTTCCCGGCTGGCTTCTCCCGAAACTGCAAACCCCAGGATTCCATAGGATGTTGAAAGTGGAATAATCGCGCTATAAGAGTGTAGTGTGGAAATGGCCTTGGAAATGGACTGAAGTGCCAACAGTGAAAGAATGGATTGCTTAGGTTATTGAGTGGGCCCAAATTGCCCAGTTAATGTTGGTTTTGATGGATAAGCCAGTTGAAGATTTTTGATTGGAAACCGTCTATGGGCTTTTTGAGCAATAAGAAATCTAACAGTATAATAGTCTGTGGTTATGGTTAATAGTAATTTAGCTGTATCTGTAATGGTAGAATAATATCTTTTTCTCTTTTTAATTTTTTTCATTACAGCCAGGACTCTCTCTCTCTCTCTCTCTCTCTCTCTCTGGCCCTTTCCGCACTGGGTTATTAAAATGGTGCAGAGCAACCTCCGACAGAGGTCTTCTGCACTGTAGAGTGGACTGGGGCAGACTACTTTTTGCAGTTCTGCACCTCAGTCCGCTCTGGAGCGACCGGAACTGGTTGCGCAGCATGTTTTTTAAAAACCTCTTTTTAGAGGTTTTTAAAAAGCACAGAGCGCAGGACTCCATGTCACTCCATCGCTGCACTCCGGTGCAGATTTGCAGGCACACACCAGTGTGTGCCTGCAGATCTGCCAGGGGCGGGCTTTAGGCTGGCGAGCTTCTCCGGTTGGTGGAGAGCCTCCACCAACTGGAAGCTGCCATTTTGGACGCTGGAGCAGTGTGGAGCGATGAGCTTGCACTGCTCCTCATCCCGATGGACTCGCCTGGATGCTGAAGAAGTCTGGTGAGTCCTGTTTTTGTACGGTTCCTTTCCCACATGCGGAAAGGACCTTTCTTTGTGTTAGAGGCCTAATCTGTTTTAATTATATGTCCTCCCCTCTCTTTTCTTTTTTTCACTTCTTTTCCTCTTTTTCTTCTGTTTCATTTTTCTTGAATGTGTATTATTTTGATTGTATATTAGATTGTTAGTGCTAATAGCAAACAAAAAAATAGAAGAAATGGCTTCTGTTGAATAATGCTAATTTGTTATATATAGATGTAGATATAAGTATAGATCAGTGGTTCTCAACCTGTGGGTCCCCAGATGTTTTTGGACTTCAGCTCCCAGAAGCCCTGAGCATTGATCATAGTGGCTGGGGCTTCTGGGAGCTGAAGTCCACAAACATCTGGGGACCCACAGGTTGAGAACCACTGGTATAGATACAGACATAGATATAAAATTTAGCATATTCTTCTCTGATTTCAGGGCACATTCATTGCCTTGTGGGTGACTTGGTGACATGCAAGACATTTTCTTTGAAGCCTTCAATTTGTTCATTTAAATTGTCTTTAAAAATAATAATTATTAGCATGCAGAATATTATCTTTGATAATATTACTAGGCTTTGGATTAGAATAACCTCTCCCATCTTGATGTTTAGATGTATTGGTCTGAAAATACATTGTTTCCAAATATCATAGCTGTTATGTTGTTGGGAATGTTAGGAGAGAACCAGGTTTGGTGAGGCTGGCTGGAATGTTACTAAATTATGTAGTTATAGCAATTTGATATTACTTTAATTGCCATACCTCCAGCCAATGGAATCTTGGGATCTGTAATTTGGTGAGGTATTTAGAATTCACTGCTGTATAGCTCTGTTTTCCTGAACTGTATCACTAAAGCTGTATAGACGTGAACTATGCTAGCAAAATACAAGTCCCAGGATTCCATAGGATGTAGCCATAATAGCTGATATAACTGAGAGCCTTTCCACCCTACACTGTTATAGTGCTATTATTCCACTTTCAACATCCTGTGGAATTCTGGGGTTTGTAGTTTATTGAGGCCAAAGAACTCTGAGTGAGAATTCTAATTGCCCCCTCTAAACTGCAAACAATAATCATGTTGTGAAAATATAAACTGAGATTATTGCTGCTGAAATCTATAAAGTAAGGTTGTTCTCTGCCATCAGGCCTTAGTCATCTCAAGCTTAGTTCTAAATGCAGAGGCAATAGAGTATCATACTGTTAATATACCAAAGGCAACTTGTGCATTTTGTTTCACTTTATGGACTGGGTATTGCTTAGGGCCAAACTGAAATTGGCTGAGATTTTGCATCCATATTGATATGGATATGCAATCAGAGCAAGTGGACTTATAAGGGATGTTTGTTTGTTTTGACTTTGTTTGCAAAGAGTAGGGGAAAAAATCAGTATGTGATTGTCACATGCTGTGATTACAGGCTGGCAGCAAGCTATTGCTAACACAGATCCCAGCTGCTATAAGAAGTTCCCATTTCATATAACCTCAAGTCAAGTCAGTGAGAACAAAGGTCATTCCTGAACATACCGCAATAGCCAAATTGGGAAGACAATTGCTCTAGTAGTAAATAAATGTTTAGATAGAGTTATAGAGCACTGATTTGGAATGAGAGATACTCCAGTTCCTAATTCAGGACAATTGTTAGGCAAGCCTTTCCAAATTCTGAAGAAGAAAGATCATGACCAGGTGAGAATAAAGGATAGCAATTACAGCACTGGTCAAACCTTGTAACATATCAATGAAGTTACATAAAATATTGGAACTTCTGAGAAGAGCCTCTGTGGCTGGATGTTGTCCCAATGTAGACCTGGACTGTCCCATGTGTCACCTTCAAGTCTCCTGTCCACTAATAGTGGTCACATGAATTTGATAGAGTATTTTTAGGCAGAGGTGATTTTGCCAGTTATTTTCCTTGAAACAAATCCTACAGCACCTGGTATTTGTTGGCAGTTTCTCATCTAAGTACTGACTAGGACTGCTTAGCTACCAAGATCAGATGGGATCTGGTGCCTTTAGAGTATACATATATTTCCAGATGTGTTATGGAAATAGAGGCAGGAGAAGAAAACTGCTTAGGGCTGATTTGGGCTTTGATTTGATCAGGGCTACTGAATGCCAGTGTGGTGAAGTGGTTTGATTGTTGGATTAAAGACACTGGGAGAGGAAGATTTGAATCAGCCACGGAAACCCACTGGACAAGTCACACTCTCTGCCATGGGGGAAAGCAATGTCAAACTTCCTCTGAATAAATCTTGCCAAGAAAACCCTAGGATGGGGTTACCATAAGTTGGAGCCATCTTGAAGGTACATAACAAATCACCACCACCACCACCACCACCACCACCACCATTTATTTATAACGCCCTTTACAACAAAGGGCAGATCAATGACATATACCATCTGGGACAAAGACATTCAAACAAACAAAAAACAAGAATACATGGCATGAAATTCCCAACACCCCACCAGTTGCTACCCATCTCAGCACCTTAAACACATCTCAATGACTTAAGGTGGAGAGTCAAAGAGGAAGGTCTTCAACGGTTTGCAAAAACAGATGAGATCCTCCTTCAGCTGGAGGTCCAAAGGAAGACCATTCCACAAATGTAGAGCCAGATCTTGAAAGGCTCGCAGCCTTGACAGAGCTTTATGCATTGGTAGAACAGACAATAATCCTTTGCCTGCAGATCTCAAATTCCTGGATGGAAAGTATCACACAAGCCGAGCTGCAAGGTACTGAGGGAGGTTAAAATGCAAAGCTTTAAATACCAGGACCAAATTTTGAAACAGGCCCGGGCCTGAACTGGTAGCCAGTGAAGGGATCTATGGGGAGAAGAAACAGGTGAATATTTTGGCAGATTAAAATACCCATCTCAGTCAAACCTAAAACAGTATCCCTTGCCTTATATGGCATGTTTCAGGGACAACACTGGTACATGTCAGTGTGTGTAGATAGTACAGCTTTATCTAAGACATTCTGTTGTCTTAATGCAAAGGTCATAACAGCTTCCATGTCTCATTTCATATATCAAAGCCAGCTGAACCAGCAGTTGTTTCTAAGCTCAATATTGACAACTGAAGAGCATGAAAGACAGGCTATACAGCTCACATAGTTGAAGGAAGTGGCCAGAAGGCTTGGGAGAAACATCAGAGAAATGTAAGCTGCCAGTGCTGCCTTCCCTGCATCTCTGTCTTGCAGCGGCTCACTTTGTCAAGCCTTAGAGCTGGTCCTCATGGATTCCATTTCCAGACAGCATTTCCAGGAGTCTGAGCTATTAGCTAGTTAGCCATGTATCATGCAATGCAGTACCCATCTATTCAGAAGACTATCCCATTGAGCTTTATACGCTAATGATCACAGGTAGATGTGTGTAGGACTATATCCTAAACCAGTTATTGTCTTCCTCTGAAATGGTTCCCAAAAGAGCCCAACAAAACTCACATACTCCAGCCTCCTATTTACATCTGTTCAGCATAGTAATGCAGATTGCAATTAATTAAGAAGTTTCTGGTGTGGTAAGAATAATCATACAGCTGGTATGCAAACACAGGACTTCCAAAGAGAATTTTATTCCAGATGGCTCCCCCTTCCAACAAACAAAGAATTAATTGTAACTTTAAAGAAGCCTTGAGTATGTCTGTATAAAAAGAAAAAAAGTTTTCACAACTGAGGAATTTGAAATGATTTCAATTTATTTCTGTCTTTGCATCATTCAAGTTTTAGAGAGTGCTTTGATCAGGCCTTTGCGTTATATAATTTATTAGAGAAAAGGGAAGAGGATAACCTTCAGATGTCTTCTGTGGTAAAACACTTTTGTTAAAAATGTTAAATGTTTGCAGACTAAGGAGATGTTTGGCTGGGAGGCCCTAAATATGAATAAACAAAATGGGACATGCTTGATTTTTGTTATTTATCCCCTAGTTAAAGGAAACCACAAGAAAAGTGAATATAAATCATGCTTTATGATGTCTTATTCGAAATACAGGCATACATTTTCTGTAGCTAACCTCAGTGTGGTGGTATTTTGCCATATCATATATAATGGCAATAGATATTCAGCTGGCTTTAGGGCTGTCAGTACAGCAATTTTGTTAAATCCTTGTAGCTTCTTCATATATACAATGCAAATCCTGTAAAGGACACTTGTATATCCCTGGTGACATATGTCATAGATTTTCCTATTCTAGAACAGATCTGACAGTTACAATGACTGAAGGCTTGCATGTGGATTAAGTGTATTTCACAACACTGGATACAATTTTGTTTTCAGTGGTATATTTATCTATTTATTTTTGCAACTACACACACATAGCAAGACCACCAAAAAAAAAAGAGAGAGAGAGAGAGAGAGAGAGAGAGAGAGAGAGAGATCCCCCAAAAGAGAAGGAAAAACAGGCAAACATTTAGTGCCTGATTATAACTTGAAGAATAATACAGAAAGAAGACAAAAGCCCAAACTTTTGTCGTTACTCTCTAATTTGCATGTACATTCACAGTGCTTTATGATTCAATCACCCGCACCACCCATCTTGAACATCAGTGTCATGCCACATCCAGTCAAAGCATTCAACAGTACATTCCCTACATCTGTTCTGAGTGGGGAGTAAAGCCAGGAAAATGTGGCTTAAGTTGGAAGCAGCTGGGATTGAGTCTAAGATGTACGCTTCAGGGGAAACCCAGTTTGACTTTAAAACTCTACACACAGAGAGAGGAGGCTGCATACACTAGCCTCACTACTGCCATGCACCACTTCTATCACATTGCCACCATCACATCACCTGGTGACTCTACTCCCATACTGTACGTGTGGCAGATTTTGTCTTTTAAAGGAAAGCTGACTGAATACTTGTTGGCTGTTCCTGTAATTGGGACTCCTAAACGTTCAGGGTTCTCCATCACGGATGGAGGCTGTGTTCATTTATCCGGCTTTCCCCTTTCCTCATAGGAATGGGTTCAACACTCCTTCACTATGTTTATCTACTTTTTTTTTGAGGTGAATCTCAATATTCTGTGGTTCTTGATGGCTATTGAGATTATATAGCTGTGGTTCTTGAACTTGGTATTCCAGATGCTTTGGACTTTAGCTCCCATAGTTCCTGACCACTGGCCATGCTATTTGGGGTTTCTGGAAGTTGAAGTCCAACATGTTAGGAGAACCAAACCTTGAAAATGAATATTTTGCATAGTCTGTATTTTTTTGGGGGGGGGAGAAGAGCAACTTCCTTTGAATTCTTAAAAATGTTTGTCATTTTTGCTTATCTTACAATTCACCTGAGAATACCGTTACCTCCCTTTTTTCTCTCACTGTCCCTGTTCTGGTTCCAATCCTGTTATCCAGTGTTATAGGGAATAATCTGATTAGGTTTCTGACTGCTCATGATCATTCCTGCAAATCTTATTTGGAGTCTGTTGGACAAGGCAATCCTCCCTCGTCTCCTCAGTATATTCCAGTCAGGAGGTACATTTTTTAAATGCAAGTGATGTCCTGCATTTCCAAATGTGTGAGCATCAATTCAAGTGGAGGCAAAGGAGGAAGGCATACCTGAGTAACCAAGCTTATAATTGCCTGTCTATAGGTGATGATTGTCTTATCAGAAGCTAAAGGGCAGAGCTCTCTACTTGTAATAAGCTCTCTCTTTCTCTCTCTGTATAAACACAACAGAAAACTCAGCACATCAGACAAAAAAGAAACAAGATCAATTTTATGTACAGCATAAACAAGATCAATTTTAGATACAGCATGAACTGTCATCAGACTGATCCTAGAGAAACAATTTCTGTTAATAGCAAAAAAGAACCTGTTTAAGATTCAACTCTAATTTGATGGACATGACATTTCCATTAGACTGTAATGAATTAGACTTCAGAATAGCTGCCTCATTCAGGGTCTAATTGAGCACCAATCAATCAGTCTTACTGAAATGTAATGTCATTATGAAATATAATAAAAAGCATTTGCTCTTCCAGAAAGGAAAGTAAACAATGAGACCAGGCATCTTGATGTTGTGAAGGGCACATACTAATAAGCAATGCTTGAAAATCCAGGGGTGTCATTATGTAAATTCCAGTAATGTAAGACACTACAGGTTTCACATCACAATGTTTTAAATTCCTCCTGATGGCCCCTCACTAGTAGATTGCATGTATAGAAAAGTGGCTCTTTTTGTAAGGTGAATATTGCTAAAATGTATAGTGCTGTTGCCCATTTGTACCTATAGCTGAGGGTTTTGTGTTTTTGACAGGTACAATAAACTTGCAAGTAGGACCTACAGCAAAAATGGTATTTTATGGAATATTTTTGGTTACTGTTCCAGCCAGTCAGCCTGACCTTTTCCAAGACTTGCCACTCCAGTCATCTTCTTGCCTGCGTTTCCATCCCTTCCTGCCAACAATTACACAGTATTCTGTGTCTGCTGTTCACTTTCAGAGTATATAAACAGTTACAGCAGTTTGATATCACTTAAAGTGCAATCACTCCATCCCATGGAATCTTGGGTTTAATAGTTTGGTAAGGTGATTAGGATTCTCTGCTAAATTGCAGTATTCACTCCCCTGAACTACAGCACTAGAGTTCTCTAGAGGAGAATTCTAAGTACTTTACTGAACTACATATCACAGGATTCTGTAGGATGAATCAATGGCAGTTGTCATGTAGATAAATTGTAAATCTCCATTGGGCTGATCTGGATAACCTCTTCCGTTATGGCCTTTTTGGAAGTAAGATCTTTGTGCTTGAGCAAACCTTGGTTATTTCCCTCTAAGCGTATTGATACTGTATGTGTGTGTGTGTGAGAGAGAGAGGGAGAGAGGGAGAGAGAGGGCCTGTGCATGCATGTACCATTTTGGGTATCAAGATAGCTGCTATTTTGACTGCAGAAGCAATGGTGTACAGAACCTAAGCCTGAGAAATATAAAGGAAAATAACTTATATCTTTCTACCTATTGAATATTGGTATTTTCCAGTATGTAGTTCCAACTGGCAATGCTACTTGTACTTGATGTATCAATGCATACTTGGAAACTGCTAGATGGCCCCAGTCCATGGTTCACTTTTAGCTACAGAAATGCAAACCATGATTTGTGTTGCCACAATCGATGTTCAGTTCATTCTTAGTGACTGGGACCCTAACATGCAAAGATGCTGGAAGATAACCTATGTTCAGCGAATTACAGTGACACAATGATACAATGGCTGTAAAAACTGTAGTCATTTTGACACAAATAATGGTTGCCATTGTGCTAGTGAATCATAGTGGAATTAATCAGACTTATGCTATCTCAAGTCACTTTTATGATTGTTGCTTAGGTGAGAATTCTGTTCTGATTAGACAATGTCTAAATTCCCCTCCAAAGCTCACCTTGTAAGCAGTGTAGCTGCCCTGACTCAGCTATTTCCATGTTGTTATTGAGTGGGGAAATGAGAAGAGTGTGTCCAGCTATTTTTCTGTAGCTAGATTTGCTATGTCAGGCATCTGCAGAGACCGCTGAGGTCCTTGCAAGTTTTCTTCAGATATTGTCCTACAGGACAATTGTGGGGCATACCTTCACTCATTTCCCAGTTGTCTAATAACATAGAAATGGCTGTGTTGGTGGGGGTGGGCTGCTTACAAGGTGAGTTCTTTTGGGGATAACTTAGGATCCCAGTTCATGTGTTTTCATGATGAGCTCATAATGAGATGCAGAATATTGGCTCAGTGATATTATGGATGCTCCCCATACTCAGGCCCATTTGAAGACATTTTGCTAACAGACTCTAAGAACAAGATGCTGCTTCCTCCTTTCATCCATGTACTGACTGAACTGGCAATTGAACTGGAAATACTTCAAAACTACCACCATGAGAACATCATCCAGTAGGACTGAAGGCCAGTTTAGGGAGTAGGAGGCAGGCTGTGTGGCACACGTATCTATGCCTTCCAAGGGAGGGGAATGTCCAAGGATTTATCTACTCACATGTGGTTTTGCCACCACCCAACCCCATCTGTGAATAACCCTGTTCCTTTTTAAGTAGCATTCATACATTTACAATTTGGTTTTGTAGGGCCATTCAGTCATGCAAGGGGTCCAGTGGCAATGATGATAGACATCAGGCTGCAGCAAAGGAAGATACGGAGTACAATGTTTCACATTTACAGGACCAAAGACTCAAATGATTTAGACTATATAAAGTAATTTTACATGTAAGGATACCACATTGTTTAACGTTCCAAGGATGAGCCTATGGAAATCTAATGAGATCTCCTTTTGGAATGGTCACAGAGAGCTTTTCTTTCCATTTTAAACTTACCATAGCTTGATATGACAGCTGAATCCAGAGATTTTGCAGTTAGTGTTAATTATGGTTTCTGAAAATTTCAAATTGGAGTATGTGAACATGGTTTGCCTCCAAGGTTAAGTACAGTTAATGGCTTGGAAGTAACCCTAAATTGTGGCTAATCTATAACAGAAGCCAGTGTTTCTAAGCATTTATTGAGTATATGACAGTAAATTTGTTTTTCCAATATTTGAGAACTAATATATGAAAAGACAATAACTAAATTAATTTTTTTTTACAAATTTGCAGATTAGGGTTAATGAATAAGTATGTGGAATATAGAATATATTACTAAGAAAAGTGTCTTTAGAATTTATGAAACCTTTAGTTTCATAATTTATGAAACAATAATATTGGTTTTTAATGACAGTGATTCAGGTTTATCGGTCCTCTTTGTATGGTATACTGGTAACATAATTTTTTTTTAAAAAAGATTGACACATAATAGACAAACTCAGAATGAAATTAGAAAGGTTTACCATTCAAAAATGAGCATAGTAACACCTGTAGAAAAATGGATGATTTGTCTAAATACCATTCTCCAAAAGTAGCATCTGTCCAGTGTATGTGTACATGTCATGTTCGCAACTGCATTGAATGTTATTTTCCCCTTTAAGGGAGTACCAATTTTGCTGCTAGTCTGTAGCCATTAGTTAGGAGAATTTATTCTGAGTGATCATAGCCATGCCTGTTGCTGGCAAATTGGATTAGTCCTTGCATAGCTGCTCATAAATGGTCTCCATATAGCAGTTGAGTACCTACCCTGTCCTGTGTTTGAGATGCAGTAACAGATGTGGAAAAGAACTATGTTCTGAATGCTGCTGTGTCCAATTTGGAGTGAACATGCAAAGTATGTGGCTGAGAACTGGCCTCTGGAAAGTGCTGGCTTGATGATCTATTGGAGAGTGCATTTCAAATATGGGGAAACACAGAAGGTAACTGTTTCAATGCCCAGATCTAATTGTCTTTCTTTCTTTGGCTGTCAGACCTCTAAGAAAATCAAGGCTATATGTATAATTCTTTCATTAGCAAAACAATGTCTTAGGATAGATTAGGCTGAAGTAGTGATTGCCTGGGATTCACCCAGCAAGCTTCTTGGTTGGCTGGGTATTTGAACTTAGATATCCTACTATAGGATGTGACTATGAAACCAACATTCGCTTTTACCTCTCAGTTCTTTGTCCATACCAGCAGAAGTCCATGTTTTGTTTTTCAGAATACCACTCAAACCATGGGAAGAGTATTGGGACTTTTAATAAATTACATTAAAGTGATATTGTAACTTTATAACCATTATAGTAAGAAACATTAATATAAAAAAATAAATAAGTATATGCCTCATGCTTGTTTAAAGACATTCCCCACTGGAAGGTGTGTGTGTGTGCTGAGGTGGGCCCTGATAGGATTGTCAGATTGGGACTATACTAGGCTTTGAAATTTCGGTGCTAAAAATTGTGGCCTGGGGATGACCTACACAGGAAAAAGTTTCTGAGAATGTTATCAGGGTATCACGGGGGAGACTCTGAGGATATCATTAAACATAGCACATTAAGCATCAACCAAGAACATATGATTGAAATCCAGAATACCAGATCTAAAAAATGGAGAGAAAAAATACACAGACACAGACACATTTTTCAAGATAATGCTTTTCCCTGAAATTACTGTCCCTCCTCCTGAGGACCATAAAAGAAGTACTAAGAACTGGGAACCCTAGCTCTGAAGCCAAAGAAGAGGTCTGAACCACAAAGGGGTCTGTGTGTGTGTGTGTGTGTGTGTGTGTGTGAGAGAGAGAGAGAGAGAGAGAGAGAAAGAGAGAGGCTCTTTCTACAGGACAACGTTCTCACATGTCATCCTGTTGCAATCCTGGCAGCGCCTCTGCTGGGATGGGAGCATGCCCCCAGTGCTCCCCTCTGCACTTGACCAGCTGCCTTTGGAAGGGAGCACAAGAGACATGCCCCTTCCTTATGCATTGCAGCTGGCCTTCTTCCCATGCTCCAGTGGGGAAGGAAGTGCATGATCATGCCTCCAACCCTTCTGCATGGCTGGCTGTGATGGAAGACTAGTGCAATCGTGGGTCATTGACGGAGGTCTATGGGGAAAGTTTTGTGTTGTCTGACAGTTGGCTTGCACATAGTTTGGCTACTACTGTGTAAATAGAAAAGAAGGAGTAAAGAAAATAGAATGAATAATAACTATTATATAAACATTCCCATGGTAGCAAAGGATAGATCTTGATCTGCACATCAAAAGACAAAGGTCATTTCCACACCTCACCCTCTTCCAATGTTGTCTCAGTGTCATCCCAGCAGCACCTTTGCCAGGATGGGGGCATGTCCCCAAGGCTCCACTCTGCAGCCGGCCAGCTGCCTGAAGTTTGGAGTGTGAGTGATAAGCCCCTTCCTCCCACAATGCAGCCAGCTTCTTTCCCATGCTACGCTGGGGAAGGAAGCACTTAGATTGTGCTTCCTCTCATTCCGCATGGCCGCTGGTGACACAAGTGTCACATGATTGCAGGCCATTAATGGATTTTTTCTGTTAATGGTATAACCCATGAATGTGATGGGTGGGGATGCGATGGCAGTGGAACCAGAATGATGTTGTGTGGTAGCATGACTCACAGACCACTCCCAATGTGTCCCCATTGCAGGACAGCAACTCCATGTGGAAATCACCATAATCTCTCATTGTCTAAAGACCAATATGATCTCTTTCTCAACAATTTGGAAATAATGAGTAACTAGCAGTATGGACTCACTTGGTAGGAGTTAATGAAGGTGCTTTTCAAAAGTAATGTAATGAGTGGGAAGAAGGTAAGTTTTTGGCTTGATGAGTAACCTTTTTTTAGTTACTTTAAAAGTTACTTTTAAAGGGATGTTTTAGGTATTTAGCTGAAGGGCTGTCATCTAGATGAGGGAGTGAGCTTGTTTTGTTCTGCAATAAATGATCAGACCCGCATCAACAGATTCATATGGAAGGAACATTAGGAAGAACTTCCTGACAGTAAGAGCTATTTGACATTGGAATAGACTCTTTTGGAAGGTGTTGGACTCATTTCTGTTAGAGTTTTTTAAATAAAGGTCACATGGCCACCTGTCTGAAGTACTTCAGCAGTAGATTTTTGCACTGGCAGGGGGCTGGAGTAGATCAGGATGGGTGCTAGATGATCCTTGGTGTACTTTCGCACTCTACAGCTTTATGATTCTAATGTTAAGGTCCTCTCCTATGAAAAACAGAAGAAGTAATGGACAGCACAACAAACAATGCAACACGTTCATATACTCCAATATTTCAAAGATGGAAAATGGGACACACGTTGCCAAGCAATGTCAGAGAGTCGTGCGGAAGGCCAAAGTTATTAAAGAAGGAAAACATACAAACTAGGAAGGACTGCAGCTGTTTGCTTTTGTCTGAGTCTATGGGGAAAATCAAGATTCTTCCTCCATTCTCCCAAGAGTGTAATTGTGTGTAAACTACTTTTGCCCTTTGAAATAATTTTTTAGCAATGGAAGTAAAATGAGGAAAAAAGGCAAAAGTGGGAAGAGGACAGATAGAAAATGGGACATTTTACAACCAACTAAAATAGTAGGACAGCAGAAGATTAAATCGAACTGCAAAATCAGGGCAAGTTACTTTTCTAGCGCTGTAATGAGTAACAACAGTTAATGCTTCTTTTTTTAATTAAATATTTTTATTATTTGTTTTACATTGCAAGACCAAAACCTGATGTATGTAATATAATAGAATATAATACAAAATTCTTTACCTTAATGAAGATGAGAAAGGGGATTATAATACATTATATTACATTCATAATTGGCCTCTCTTATTAGTCTTGAGTGGAATATTGTTCAAAACAAAATAATTTTTCCTATTAGTATTCTTCCATTGTTGATCTAACCATTGTTTGAACGAAATGCCTGCTTTCTTTCATTAATCATTCTTATATTCCTTCCATGCTTAATACAGATATACTTCCCCATCTTTTTTTCAAATAGCTTATCAAATATTCCCAATCCTTCCTAAAACTATTTTAATGTTTTGTCAGTCCCTTCACTTAATAATGTTGCCAGTTTATCCATTTCTAATAAACAGTAAATGCTTCTGAAAAAAGTATAATGATTGAAACAATCAAATTCTTTAAAAGTGAGCTTCCCAAGCTGTGCTTCTCTTTCTCTGCCCTCTATATGTATCATGGTTATAAAGGAAAATCTAATTAATACTCTTGCTACATGGCTGTTCAACATGGTCTACTGTTTGCTATAACAAACTGCTTTATTATATGCCAAAGTGTCTAGAGCTTTTAATGCTACTCTCAGTATCTGGCCTTCTTTTCATGTCATTCTCAAGTAGTATAATTGGTAGTAGAATTCCTTGGTATTTTTCTTCAATCCAGATGGCTAAAATAGGCAGCTACAATAATACCACCACCAATTACCCTCCAATATTTCACAGATGAAAACTGGGGCACTTGTGGCTATGAAAATCAGAGTGGGATTGAAAGAGTGTGGCCTGGTAACAAGAGGGCAAAAGTTATTAATAAGAAAGAATACACAAAATTACTTTTTTAAGCAGAGAAAGCCTGGAATTCCTGTACTAAGTTAAGGAAAGAAGAAAAAAGAATACCAGTAAATGCAGTACTTTGTGTGTGTGGCACAGCATAATTAAAAATATATATATTACATAATATGTTATTCTAAAATTAAATGTCATTATCAGACTGATCCAAAATTATAGCTTTCTTTCAGATCCACTGTATGCACGCTGTGTTCATACCCATCCACTCTCTCTGGATAATGCAGAGGTCAGGTCAATTCCTGGCTTCCCTGTAACATTCATGTGGTCACCTTAAGCCCATTGTAGCTTGTCACTACAAATTTATGGAGCAGCAAGTCCAATTAAACCTATTAGGACTGACTTTTGTGTAGATGTGTGTATGATTGCATTATTAAGGTAATTTGAACATTGCTCTATAGTTTTCTTTTCTAAAACGTCTCTCAAAGTAGAGAATAAAATCTCTCTCAATCGTCAGCTTCTACAAGTTGCAGTTTCTTTCTGTGGCACTGTAGAGCCATGGTACTTAGTATCAAAAAGAAGGGGGAAGACAGAAGAAAAACAGTAAAATTAAGCCTTAAAATACAAATTTCATGCAGGTCTTTAAAGCAAATAGAAATCAGAACTGTGGGGAGGAGGAAAAAGACCATTAAATAAGCAATATTGATCCTATTTTAGAGAAATTAGAAAGGGTGGTAGGGAATGCCCTATCTAAGGGAAAGAAAAAACATCTGGGGCACAGGCCTAGGAGTGCTGCAATTTGAAGACAATCTCTTCAAGGAAGGCCTCTCTTAACTAAGAGGTCTCTGTCCTTACCTTGTTTTGTTTTTTTTGCAAGATCTGTTCTTTCTTTTTGCTTTCTTCAGGATGCAATTAGGAGTTACACAGCACAGAATGTTCTGTTCCAAATCTAGAGCCCTTTTCGCACAGCATTTGCCATGTGAAAGGGCACCTGAAGTGTCACACGATTGTGAAGAGTGATCTGCACGACGCATTCACAATCGCATGACGCTCCAGGGTAGGCCAGGCGCCGCTCACGCACTTTATCATTTTCAGCTGAAAATGGTGTGTGATCGTGCATTGCTCCAGGGCCCTGCATGCACTTGCCGTGTGTGCGGAGCCTCTGGAGCCACGGCAC
Organism: Iguana delicatissima; assembly: GCA_948472985.1. NCBI lineage: Eukaryota > Metazoa > Chordata > Lepidosauria > Squamata > Iguanidae > Iguana > Iguana delicatissima. The sequence goes on from CAOKZL010001557.1 coordinate 226,857, forward strand.
TCACACTTCCTGCCCCAACGCGGTCTGGGAAACTACCAGGCTGCGCTGCAAAAGGAAGAGGCAGGGCTCTTGCGCTGCCTGCTCGGGAGCAGGCAGCTCATGCCGAGCTGAATCAGCGGGGACGCGAGACCCTCTCGCTGGAGGCTGCTCGTGCGATCCCCGCACCCCAGCTCCACGAAAAGGTAAGCTGCGGAAAGCACCTAGGAGAGGGTACAGCAGTTTGCTCTTGCCTGTGCCTACAGATTCCATCTATTCCTCTCCCTCCTGCTGAATTAATTGAATGTAAAGCACACCTGAACTCTGAGCTGAGTTTGCAGTAATTGAATACGCTGGGGATCAAAGTAGGAAGTGGGAGGAAGAGAGAGAAATTGTGACAATTTAAAAGCATCTGAGAAATGGGATGGTGGAGGAATAACTGGTACTATCCCTGCCAAACTGGCAGTTCGATTGTATGTCACCATCACTAATATTTCCTATTCCCCTTCCTTGGCATTAACATGGCTATTTCACTTATTCAATGGAACAGAAATTTGCAACAGACTAACCTTTCTAGTAAATGATCTTCCCTTGTCAACAGACTGATGTCATAATTGTAAATATCATATTTAATAATAAACCTAAAAGAGAATGGATGTTATGGATGCTAATGGGGAAAGGTTAGAGCAAAATAGATGTAGAAAACGATTGTCATATTTTTAATAGGCTCCCCTTTGGTTTCAGCCTGATAAAGTGGGCATAGGAATCAGAGATACTTTGTGCTAAGGTTGCAAATGTTCTACATATAGATCCATGTTAAATTTTCAATGGCACATTTCCTGCATTCTTTTTGTGATGGTGAGCTAGATCATGACACTGAGATGTGGAGAAAGTTTGATTCTTGTTCCAATTGTGGGCCAACATGAGTTCAATATGTGAGTTTTTTTATTGTGTGGAATTCAAAAAAAAGGAAATTCTTAATATGAAGAACTGACGAACAGGCCAGTTCTTGTGTACCTGATGGCCTGGGACCTAACATTATTGATTTTAAGCATTACTTTCTTGATATTTATTGCAATGAAAAAAAAAAGGCCACAGTGCTAACTGGCAATGATGGCCAAGGGCCAGCTAAATCCACAGTAGGCTCGCTTAACCTTCTCGTCTCCAAGGCCCTTTCTGCAACTTACCTTTTTCCAGCACTGGGGTGCGGGGATCACGTGAGCAGCCTCCGGAGAGAGGCTCTTGCGTCCCCCCTGCTTCAGCTCTGCATGAGCTGCCTGCTCGCGCGAGAACCCCACCTCTTCCTTCTGCAGTGCAGCCTGAGAGTTTTCCAGGCTGCACTGGGGCAAGAAGTGTGACCGGCGCGGTTCTGGAGGCTCCGCACACCAGGTAAGTGCACATGGAGCCCAGGAGCAATGAGCAACTGTGCACCATTTTTGGCTTCCAGGCAAAAATGAAAAGGTGCACAATTGGTGCCTGCTGGCCCCTGGAGGGTTGCGCGATTATGAGTGCATCGTGCAGATCACTCCTCACAATCACGGGATGCTTCAGGCGCCCTTTTGCATGGCAAATGCCATGCGGAAAGGGCCCAGGCTAAACATACCCGGCATCCTAAGCTGTTTCTCACAGGGCATGGTTCCCAGGCCTTCTACCATTTTGGTCACTCTCCTCTGGACGAGTTTCAGCTTATCAATATCCTTCTTGAACTGTGGTGCCCAGAACTTGACACAATATTCCATGTGGGGTCTGGCAAAAGCAAAATAGAGTGGTACTATTATTTCTGTTGAAGTAGACACTACTCCAATTGATAAAGCCTAGAATTGTATTGGCTTTTTAAGCTACTGCATCCCACTGCTGCTTCATGTTCAGCTTGTGGTGTACTAAGACTCCTAAACCTCTTTCATGTGTACTGTAGTCAAGCCAGGTGTTACCTATTCTATATCCGTGCATTTCAGTTTTTTTTCTGCCTAGTGTAGTATGGGAAAAAGCTGTCATCAATCTTGACTTTGTCTGTGCTGGCTGGGCTGCTGGCTCTCATCTCCCCAAAAATCTGGAGTGTACCTTTTTGAATAATGAGGTGGAATCAGCTAGATCTGAGACCTTCCCATAGTTGCCCTCAGTGGCACATTAAATAGATATTGATTTAAAATATTAATAATACCTCACTTGTATAGCCAGCCAAACCTGGCTATACAAGTGAGATATTCAAAAAGAAGGCCAAAACAGCTGTTATGGTGGGCACTACTGCCAGCGGGGCATAGTACGGTGCTTAGGCCTTGGCACTTATTCATGAATGCTGACTGTTGATGCTAACGCTGATGCGTTTTATTTTAGCACCTGAGATGAAAATGTAAACTGACACTCTGTCTTTGACCATTTTTAATGGCATAGAAAGACTGAAATCAAGAATGATCAGTGTCTAAAAAATAACTTTTTAAAAGTAAATATTTGAAGTTATAGTTCCAAGGGCACCAATGAAGTTAGTTACCATTATAACTGCAACTTTTAAGTGACATTCAAATCTAATTAAATATTTGCTTTTTAAAAAATCTGAATTCCACAAGTTATGTGCTCCTTGGGGTAGCTATCTTGTTATGACTTTGGTCTTGTACAACCTGATTGTTACCTCATGACTCACAGTGGAGCAGTGTAAGAAGATACCTTAAACCAGTGGTTCTCAACCTGTGGGTCCCCAGATGTTTTTGGACTTCAGCTCCCAGAAGCCCTGAGCATTGACTACAGTGGCTGGGGCTTCTGGGAGCTGAAGTCTACAAACATCTGGGGACCCACAGGTTGAGAACCACTACCTTAAACCATGTGATATTTCACTTGCACCATTTAGTGAAGCTACAGTATTATAACTATAAAGATAATAAAAAAGCCACAGTTACTAAAGAAGAGAAGTTGCCCTTGCTAAGTTACAATTGTAATTGTAAAGCCACATAAACTTTAGTTATTGCAAGATAGAATTAATTACAAGTAACAAATTGGTAGAAATGGCTACTCTTCTCAGAAGCCTCAGTTTCTGCTGCCCAGCAATGCAACCTCTATATGACAAAGCTAACTCCCATATCCAATCTCTGTGAAATTCTCAAGTGCAAATGCACCCAGTCTTTGGAGGTGAATAGATGGGGTCTCATGATATCAATCAGCTCAGCAGCCTCTTCCTGTGATAAATCCAATTCTGAATACACCACCCTGGTTATACCAATTCTGGGTTAGGATACCACCCACAGGCACCCAAAGACTGGCTTCCATACAGTAATCCTCCATGACTGAATGAGCTCTGTAAGTGCATTAACAGAATGGGAAGACCACAGGGATGGTTGAAAGTCCTCCATTTTGCTCTGCACGTAAGCCTCATGCTTTACCATGAAACGTGGCGAATTTACCCCTTCACACTGTATAGCTGTCCTTTTGAGGGGTGAAGAGGCTTTGTTTCTAAAATGGTGCCATATTTGCACTACTGCTCCAATTTCTGTTATAGTATTTCAAAGCCCCCCATGTACAACAGTATATTCATTAGATCTCATGTTTACATCTTCTACCATGTAGCTTCAGTTCATTTGAAGGGTGGAGGGAGTGTGACGAAGGAATCTCGAAAGGCCATGAATAAGAAGTGAGTTGATATGCTATTTTCTTGCTGGATCATACCGATTTGGTTTGGCCCCCTACAGACTGATCCCCTGGAGCCCTGTGTCTATTTGAGGAATGGTCCTCTCCTCCTTGCAGAAATAAATTCTCTCTCCCTTTTTCCTTCCTTCCTTCTTCCTCACCTTTCCCTCCACCTTATTTCAAACACTATGCAGCCACACTATACCGATTGCTTACCAAAGATCTTCAGCTCATAAATTGCTAATGTTAGACTAGTTCAATATGAAGTTCTTTTGCGGGGATATCCTTTACATGCTAAAAAGTACTCAGGCCTGTTGACAAAGCAAAGAAATGGTGTCAAAAATAATTTTAAAACCTTTTGACCTGCAAGGTTTAAGAGAATTAGGCACAGATTCTTTGCTTTAAGCCTCTTGGTGACAAGAAATATGGTCCTCTGCCAGCTGCTTTGATTGACAGAAGCGTTTGTAGTTTCAGCTGCTCTTCCACTGCACCCCTTGTATATCCCAAGCGGGTAAATATAGAAGACTATTTGTCACCTGGACTGATGGATTATGCATAAGTGAGACAATGCTGTTAAGATTCTAAGGCACAAATGGAAAAAAAATTCACAAACTTTACATAACTCATAAAGGAGTGCTTAATACTCATAATGAAATCTCTTCTTTTTAATCAAAGGGATGGTCAGAATTCTAAATAAGGAAAACCTGCTATGTTTCATTTTAGATGATGCTCATTACAAACCTGCTGCATCAATGAGTTTTTGACAGGCATGGTAAGAGATATTGGAAAATTGATTTGTTGAAGCAACTTGTTATAACCAGCTGCTTTTGTTTGTAAATGTCACAAATTCCATCATTTAAAAATCTCTCTGGTTCTCTCTTTTGTGTGGAAGTGCAAACATGGAGGTGAAGATCCAAGACAGGAATGACACATTTATTTTTGTTTTTTTCAGCAACATCTCCCCATCCACAGGAAGTCAGTCACACTGAAGCCTAGTTGAAATCATATTAAATTCAACTAATTTGTTGCATTGATTAAAACATGAAGTAGGAGTAACATTCTCATCTAAGGCCAATATTTCCAAGTTGTTTTATTTATACACCATGCATGGTTTCCTCTGGAGTAGTCTAATTTAATGTCCACAGACCTGACTTATGTTTTTGCACTGCTGGTTTTTTTTGTTTGTGCTGGTGCCTTCCAGATGTTTTGGGCCACAACTCCTATCAGTAGCAGGAGGTATAACTGATAGTCAGGTATTAGGGGGATTATAGCCCAAAACATCTATTATGTTTTCACAGAAGTTCAGTTGAGGTATGTGTAATTTTGTGCTTTAGGCAGCTTACAGCTGCAGTTGTCAATTTTTGGCCTACCAGATGTTTTGGATTTCATTTCCCAGAATTCCTTACTATTGGTCATGCTAGCTGAGGCTTCTGGGAATTGAAGCCCAAAAATCTAGAGGACCAAAGGTTGAGAACTCCTGCCTTAGAGGACGGCAAATGAACATTGTTGCTTTTTAAAAACAGGCACACAACAAATAGTAATAGCAATATTGTTATAACATGGAAGTAAGTAATGTGTTGGCTTTACTGAGAATAGAGTTTGGAGGCTTACTTTTAAAAATAGTGAAAATACTGACATGCTGACATTATTCATAACTAAGCAGTGGCAGGGTAGTGTTTGGGATCTTAGGCTACCGAACTACTACTCCTTCATGGCCTCTGAGTGCGAAGATTTTCATTCTCGTTATAAGTAATTTTCCAAGCTCTGTGTGAGAGCCTTCGCGATGTGTTAGTTGACTAGAACTTGATCACATTACTTGATTCTGTCTTTGCGTGATTGATTGATTGATTGATTTGACTTATATCCTACTTCTTAGGGTAAAGGAGGTGCTTACACACCCATCCATGTAACAAAAAACAGATTATTCCCAGTGGAATTGCTGTTACACAGAGCTGACGTAACTCCTCTCCAGATTCTTGTAAAGCTGTGGGGAGCATATTTTAGCTGGGTATTTGTTAGCTCTTCATCTGCATTCCAGTTTTTATCTTCTCATCCAGTTTTTATCTCCCCTCCCCGTCCACATTTTCTGAGATAGGTTTTCTGGCATGAGATTCTCTTTTATTTGCCCCATATGGGGACATGAAGTATGACAGCATGCAGTACTGGTTTCCTATGTAACATGGAAAGTCTGTCTCATTGTCTAGAAAAAAGTTGGGGAACATGTGACCCTGTAGATAATACTGGACTGCTATATCCATTATCCCTCATCATTGGTTGTGTTAGCTAGAGTAGATGGAAGTTGCAATATAACAGCTTCTGGGGGAGCACACATTCCCTACCCATGGTCTAATGCACAACCAAAAGATAAGTAGATATGCTATTAGAAATAAAGAACTGCTTCAAGATATTCCACAAGTGTCTTGCGTCTTACATTTTCAAATGGTGAACTTTCTGTGGTGAACAACTTTATACTTTACTGATTCTCTAGATATCAAGCAAAGAGTTTGCTGTGGAAAGAGTATTATCACCTTTCAAAACATGCAGTAAAATCGGCATTTTCAGCATGCTACTCTTATCTTTATTTGCTGATAGAGAAGGAATCCAGATTTTTTTCCCCTTAGCTTTAAAGTGAAACGATATGGTTAAATTCACATTATCCAGTCTTTTTTTTTTTAATGTAGACACATAGGGCAGAAGAACAAAACATTGTGGTTAATGTGCTTCATAAATTCAGTCCTTATTTTAAGAATATGTTTGCATCTTAATTGGTCTCCCATTTACTTTTTTAAAAATGTGATACTCCATGACTTTGTATGAAATTCTCCTTACAAGCTTACGCAGAAAAATCAACAGTCATTTGTTCTGTTTCATTCTTGCAAGGTAGACACTTTAGTTAGCTTTATCAGATGTTCACTTTCTACAAACATTCTTAGACCTCCAGCTCGAGTCAATTTCATGGTTATTTTGATACAACACTGGATCCATAAATATTATTTATACTCTGAAGACAGTGTAAAAAATTCTTCTTATAATGAAAAGCACAAATAGCTGTTGTCTGCTACTAGTAATATTCTTGGCTGTGTTGGCAATGTGGCTACTGCTACTACCAGAAGCAGCAACAATTACTGCTACTACTAGTAATTATATTGTACTTTGGTTCTAAGCATTTCAATATCTAATCAGCAAACTCTGCCAGCCTTTTATATTGTATATATGAGTAGAAAGTCAGTTTAGAAATGCAGAACATACTTTATAGCATCATTTTTTTGGTAGGTACTCTACTAAAATCTGCTCAATTTGTTACAAGAGCTTCATCCAGATGTTATAGTTTTATCATATAAAGCTAGACTGGAATGTCAGATTGCTGAATGACTAGCACATCAGTTTGTGTGTTTCTTACCCTGTTCACTGAAATTCTAGAGAGGCATTTGAAAACACAAGTTAGAAGTCAGAGGTTACATTTACTGCATTTTTTGGGGATACCTATACCTATAACTTGAGAATATGAAGGGTCTGTTGAATGCTCAGACATGGGCAGGCATCCACAGAATGTTGCTATAATAAGATTGCAGCAGACAGAAGGAAATAGCCGAAGAACACAAGAACAGCTGTAGCAGTCAGACCAATCAATGTTTCGCCCAGTATCCTGTCTCTGACAATAGACAGATCCCGTTGCTTTTAACAGCCCAGGACACTCTTCCTAATGTAACTATGCCCTGTCTATTATGGCAAAGAAAAGCCTATAGCTCTATGGCACAAAACATATTTTGCATGCAGAGTACCCCAGGTGAACTGGCGGCCTGATTGGAAAGGAACTTGGAGATATAATGGCAGTCAGAGTGGACAAAACAGAACTAGAGAAATCAAAGATGTGATCCAGTCAGATGATTCAGTCAGTTACAGTGTTAGATCATAAGCTTAGTACATGGGGTTAAGGACAGCAACTTGATCACTCCACCACAATGTTATTGTCTCTCTCAGGAATGGAACTGTACTATTTGCGTTTAGGATCTTTAGTAGGAGAGATTCCACAGATGAATATCTGAGCATTGTTTGCAGCACTCATTAAAAACTGTTGGAGACAGATACTGTAGATCTAACAGTAATACTGGCCTGAACTCTTAAATATTCTATGATGTCCAAGAACTTGAAAAAGATCCTTTTATGGATTACAGCTCCCAGGATCACCCAACTGACATAGCTAGTAACCGTATTGGCTGGGATGGGCACAGTGGTTCTGAGAGTTACAGACCAAAAAAGTAACCTTTCCAGACTCTGTGACTGCCAGATAGTAAGCTCAAACAGTTCACACAAAGGCACAGGCCCTTGATGGAACTCTGACAGCCCTTTCCTCCCTCATACTGACAGATATTACAATATGATATAAGGCTGACAGGCCAAAAAAGGTGCCAGTGGCAATTGCTCTTTATAGCACTCGATTAAGAACTGGTCCGTGGAGAAATATTGATGTTGTCTTCTGAAACAGTAGTGTCCATTGCTTTCACAGGAGCTGGGGAGAGATTCTGTTACACATAGAAATGTATTGGTTTCCCCCCTTTATCTGACAGGTTAGTGACTGGAACATTGTCAGAAAATGGAAATAGTTGAAAAGTGGAACCCATGTACAGTACTTTAGGGAGCGTGAAAGACTTATGGAAGCTCACCTGTTACTGACTTCCTGTGCGCTGCTTGCAAAAGCCTTTTTTCTTTCCTCTGAGCTCACTTTACAAGCAATGCACTAGTGTGAGTGGTTCCAAATGAGCCTCTGTAGGCAAGAAAACTGATGAAAGAATGGAAGCCCTGTTGAATTAATGGAACTTGTCCTTAATTTGAAAGTATCAAAAGAGCAAGTTGCCAGATAACAGGGCATCAAAAGGTGTGTGTGTGGGGTGTTCCTCTATATGATGTATAACAAATAAAAATGTTTAGACCTACAGTTTTAGAACACAAGGCATCTTAAAGCTGAAGCCCTATAACATTTACTTACCTGATACTAAGTGAGTTTTACTTTCAGGTAAACGTGTAAATGAGCATGTTGTAAAAGTGTGTTAAATGTTTGCTAGCTAGGCAGAAAGAAACTGAGGCAGAAAATATAGGCTACAGATCAGGATACTCAACTTTCTTAATAATTCATTTCCATTGCTAACATCATCTGACAACACTAGGGATGCCATGGGGGAGAATCCATTGATTCCATTCCCATTTGCAAGTATGAAAATGAAGGAAATTTGTGGAACTAGCAAAAGTTACTTTTTTGGACTGTAGCTCCTAGAATTCCCCAGCAGCTCCCCAAAGTTACATCTCCAGTAATAGAATGTTGTAACTTTTTAGAATGAAGAGGTAAATTGGGGCTAAAGAACCCTCCAAAATGCACTTTGCATGCAACAATATCATCTTCGTCCAGTTTAGATGTTCATTTCTAATATTTTGAAGTTTTCCCTTCCCTCCTCCTCTCCTTTAGATATACCATGACTGAAGGCTTCCCCAATTTGAAGTTGGTTTCAGATTCTGCTTTGTTCCATATCTGCAAATCATAGGCAACTCAGGATTTTACAGTCCTTATTGTGTTGAAGAAAAAAAAGATGGAACATCAGGGTGCGAGATGCAAGATCAGCTTGTATCACTATCTTAAAGATATAAGATTCGTACATTCAAATCGAGACAATGTAATTGTCATAATTCACCCCAGAGGACTCTGAGGAAGATGAGGAGGAGGAAGCAGATTACCAAGAAGCTGGCTCATGCATTTGGACTTCAGACCTGCTGATATAGCTCCTGGACTGGCTACAGCCACCCTTGTGCTTCTCCCTTCATTGTGCTCAGAATGACCCAGACTGGACTGACTACTTGACTGCTTCTGTGTACCAACAACCTGCTGCCTTGGGCACTTGCTGATTTGTATTCAGGACAATAATGGCATACACACAAGACCACTGAAGAGGGGGAAATGGTGGCAGCCATTGCCAAGAGAAACACTCTTACCACTGCTCAACTGCCCAAGACACAGTGGGGCTTGAAGAAAGCACAAGGGGTCATTCTGAACCCTTTTCCATCTCCTTTCCATCAAATTTAATTCCTGTAGAGAACTTTCAGCCCAGAACTAGATGCATGTTTAAAATATCCATCACTGATCAAGCATCTCAAACAGTTTTCATATTACTTAATGTCACCACAGACATAGAGGTTTTCAACAGGGGCTATCAGCATGGTCAGCTGTGAATCTTTTGAAAGATGAGTTGTTGAGTGAACAGACAGTGAATGACATGCATCCACATCTGACAGTGTGAATTGGCCTGAAAGGCATGGTTGCATATAAGTAATGTCATTTGGATATCTTTTTAATATTTTAGATATTTTTGCATTGCATTAAATGTTTAAGGATTCTTGTAGCATACTATGTATAGTTCTGGTTGCTGTAACTCATAAAAGGATATCCTTGAGCTGGAATCATCGAGACAATTATATTTCCAATTTCTGTGTATGGTTGTGAAAGCTGAACAGTGAAGAAAGCTGATGGGGAGGTAATCTAGTCATTTGAAATGTGGTGCTGGAGAGGAGTTCTATGCATATTGTGGGCTGCTAAAAAGACAAATGAAAGATTCTTAGAAGTTTCTTTTTCATAGGGCTACCATAATTGCTATCAGATTGACTTCAGCTTAACAACACACAAATCTGCAATGAAGAAACAACAAGTTTGTAATGAAGAAACATTATAACACTGGAAGCATTTTAGGTTATGAAAAACAGTAAACATTACTGAGGTATATACAAATCTGTGATATACAGAAAGTGGATAGGGAAAAGTTTTCTTTCTTTTATTATATTGCTGGAAATTGGGGATTATCCAATAAACTGAATGGTGGGAGATTTAGAGCAGGCTATGGAAATCTGTCCTAGATGTAATGATGGTTTTCAACTTGGATGGTTTTAAAAGGGGAGGAGACATATGTGAGGTTCTGGTGTTATCTCACTGGTAAACCCTAAACCGGGGTCTACAATTTTGATATTAAAATATGATTCAATATGCCTGAGAGGTCACCGGATGGGCAAGTAGGCAGCAATGGTCAAAGATCGAAAAACCAGGTCAGGCCAGTAAAATCCCCAGTCACGTAGCCCAGGAGACCTCAAGATGTGTAAACCCACAATAAACAAAGGGTCCTCAGCTCTGAGAAGCTGACTTAAGGGGATTACGTATCTGCCCCACGTTGAGCAAATATTCCATCAGGCGAGGACCAGAAGTCACACCACAAAACACAGCCGAAGATCCTGAGACTTTGGCAACACCTTGCAATCCCATCACACAAAGGAAATTACCATGGTGGAGCTTCATTATCACTCCAACACCCATTGTTCTCCCCGGGAAAGGATTCGTCCACCAGGTACTTTTCCCCCTACAAATAGTCCCAGTTTTTGAGTGGTTCTTTGGATCACCTCCGGTCACCCCAGCAGACCTTTGCTCCATCTGTTGAGTGATCCCCTCAGCCCTCTCCGTGCTGAGCCCCACTTCTCCACTGTTTTTCCTGGACCAAGGACTTCAGGACAAAGGTGCAGTATCACCCCAGCTACACCCCTTCAATATTCCCCTATGCAGTTTCCTCTCTTTTGTTTCTTAATAGGTCTTGAGTGAGTGTGTGAGTGATTGCGTTACTGTGTGAGACTTTCCTTCAATAAAATCATTTATTGGACATTTTTGTTTGGTTTTTGGCTTCGCCCGACCCCATAAAAACTGGGTAAAAAGACCCTGCTAGGTTACCCTGCTTCTCGCATTGCTATTGCTTGTGCTCTGGCTTATTTCCATTCCCCATCACATGCAGCACATTGCAGTGTCCCCCAAGGGACCCCAGAAATTAGGGTAACGGATGTTATCCTTCTGCTGCCACAAAATCTGAAGATTTCTACTAATCTCACCCACGGTCACCAAATGTGAGAGCTTTCTCTTATTCCTACCTCTACCACCAACATAAGGACCTGTTCCTGTTCTACCACTGTAGCTACTGACTGTGGGGATCTCCTAGATGTCCTTGTGCTTCCCGTGTGAGATATTATTCAGCTACTATTCCTACCAGACACCATCCCTCTTTATTAACTGCCGCTACCACAGACACTATGGCTGAACCCAAGTTTTCTAATATATAGCATTCCTGGAGGCCAAAAGCATATAATACAAAAATAATACTTTGTTAACAGAATATGAACAAAATATAACAATTAATTATTTAATAAATTTAAAACATGTCTCTCACTCTCTCTCACTCTCATCTCCTAGCTAACTCAGACCCACTCTAACTCTTCTAATCATTCAAACTCTTAAACCCCACTCACCAACTAAACCTCACAGACTACTCACTTTAACTAATTTTGGCAGACTATTCTCTTCGTTCCTCCTCACCAACTGCAATACTCCAGCATTATTCAAATCCCCCCAGACATTCCAACAATCACCATTGACTTCCGGCATTCCATTCTTTCACCCCCTCCTGACAGAAGCTTACTTTACTACCTCTGACAAATGAAACACATTTTCTCTTGAACATCACATCACATCACATTAATGTAGAATAAAGTAATCAATGGATACTAAAAATGTGACTATGTTATCTCTAGTATTAGAGGTAATATACCTCAGAATGCCACTTACTATGGAACATGAGCCAGAAGGTGCAATTGTGCATTATGTTCTGTTCACAGTCTTCTTATTGGCATCTGGCTGGCTGTTATAGGAGAAGACTACTGGCCAAAATGGGACTTTGGTTTGATCCAGGATGGCTTTGAGTGTTATGTTCCTCATTCTCACTTCAAGGAAAATAAATGCTGCTGCTGCTTGTCAACCCACTTGTCAACCACACAAAAACTTTTCCTTTTGGGTAGCTTATCATAAGACTCATTGGAAAAGATGATAAAACTTAGTAAAATGGAATGAAAAGTAGAAAAATAGGAAAATGGAAGGAAGCCATGGCCTTTTCTTTGTAAAACCTGATCAAAGCGCTGGATGACTGGAATTCCTCAAGGTTTCTTAGTGTCCCACTAAGTCAAAACTGATTAAATGGCAAATAACAATAACTAAACAGTGTTCACTAAGGCAATCCCTGTCTGCTAGGTTACAGGCTAAATGGCATGATGCAAAAAGAAGAACTGAAATAGTGGACAACAAATGTAAACTCACACATTTGTTCTTAGTCCAAAAATTCTTATGAAAGTCAGCTGAAAGCTAGATGGTTCAGTGAGAAAGACCACCGAGTTGCTAGTTTTTGAGCAGAGCTGATGGAGAGGCCTTGCTTTCTACCTCAACCTCTCATGTAGCCTGAGGGACCAGTTAATTCATAACTCCAAAAACCAGAGAGAAGTTCAGCTATTAAAAGCTGGGTGCCATTAATTTTGAGGGCCAGCTCATTATGACAAAATTATTGTCCTGTTGAACTGGTAATGGTAACTTTTAGAAAGGAGTGAATCAAATTTCCAAAAGAATAGTTGTTGGTCTGTTGTGAAAACAGTGACATATAGTGTCCCAAAGAGTGCATGCAGTCCAAAGGCTGCCCTTTGCCCACCCCAATATTGGTCTGCATAATATTTTATATGCACATTTTACATTGCTTTCCTTCATCCTCTTTCTCTTCTTTACTTCCATAGGAACGATTTCAGCTAGAGGAATACCTATGGCCACAAGTTGGTATAGCAAAGTCATGGCTAAGAGCCATTTTCCCTTAGAAGGATATGGAATATTGTACTGCTGTTTCAAACTGTTTAGCAAAGGGTGGATATTGTTTTAACAGTCTTGAAAGTTATTCTTTTGGGTTATTCTTGTTGTTGCTCATTTTCCTGGTAATTTTCCAGTCAGTTGCTTTTGTTGTTTCATAATGGTTTAGGACATTTTCATTCATTTTTACTTGATGATATAGTGCATTTTGTACATACTGAAAGCCTCTGTGTGAGACCATGGCCCTAAAAGTTGACCTGGTTTTGTTCTTAAATACATAATAAAAAAGTGCAATTCCGTGGACTCCTTGGTTAAAATCTACTCATAAATAAAATCACCAGAGAAACCACCATTCTATCACTTGCAGTATAATGGCTAGGAAAATCAATCTAACTTACTGAGTTGTTGTAAAAATTGTGGTATAATCAATGGAACTGAAGTTAAGGACAATAGTTTCCCTGGAGGAAACTGTTTCTAGGAGTAGAGCTCACTGCACTCTTTTGTTCATAATTTTTAGTTTGTTGAGGGAACCAACAGACATCTGTCACTCCCACATTGACAATCTGGGTAGAATCTATGGTCAACTTGAGAATGGTACACACTTTTCTGTCCTTTATCTTTAAAACGAAACCTTTACTTTCCTTTTATAGTCATCTTCATACACAGTCAGATCTGTCCACTGTTTGAACTCTTCTTTCCATCATTCCCAGAGCTGAGCTAAGGGGCCATCTGTGAAATTTAGAGGTACAGGAGATTTTGGACTAAGGTCTGTGACTTTATTGAGAATGAAAATTCCTTTATGATTTGTGTAGGATTTCTACCTTGTAAGTGACTGTTCCTGTCCCTCTCTGGTTTCTGACTGCAATGAATAATATCAAGAAATCCTAGCAGGAGAATGTGTTTGTGAAGCAGCATCTTTCAGCCAAGGCAAGATAAAGAAGGGGAAGAGATGCTATTAACAACGATGGCATCAGTACATGTTGACCCTGAACTGTGTCAATACAGCATTGTGCATTAATGTGCCCAGATGCAAACACCACAGAACAAACGTCAGGGCATCAATCTACGATTTCTTTGGCTTTTCTGGTGGCAATTGACTGTGAAGTGGCTCTCCAACTATTAAAGGTTGAGTGCTATTAATCTTGAGGGCCAGTTGATTGTAACAAAATTATCATACTGTTGAAAGGATAATGGTAAATTTTGAAAGGAAGAATTGAATCAGAATCCAAAAAGAATAATTGTTGGTCTGTTGGAAAAAAAAATAAAAGTGCTGTATGGACCTTCAAAACGGATATTTTGTGAAACTCATAGGCTGAGAACAACAATAATCAACATATTTTCTAGGATTCAACACAGCTGAATTTTGTGTTGCCCCTTTATGGTGAAACCTAACAGAGAGTTTACCTATGCAGTGTACAATAAAATGCACATTATACATGTACATCATAAATATATCTGTATTTTACATATATTATACACATGAGGATTGCAAAATATATTTTCTCATGTATTTAAGAAAGGTTTAGAGTAATGTACAGGAAAGAAGGACAACTCTTCATCGTTGTTGTGTGACTTCAGTCATTTCAAATGTATGGCAACCCTAAAGTGAAACTTTCACAGGGTTTTCATGGCAAGGTTTGTTCAGAAGGTGTTTGCCATTGCCTTCCTCTGAGGCTGAAGGATATGACTTGCCCAAGGTCACCCAGTGGGTTTCCGTGGCTGTGTGGGGATTCAAACCCTGTTTTCCTGAAGACCTAGTCCAACACTCAAACCACTACATGGTGCAGAAGGCAATTTTTAGCCAAGTAGGTAAAATATAACCAGATTTTGCCCACAATTGACTTTCACTGGTCTTACAATGCTCTCCATCAAACTTTCCCTCTGAATATCAGAACACCCGCTACAGCAGAATCAGTTTGGATTTTCCTCTTGTAGGCTGCTGTGCAGTGGAATATCGGTGCCAATATTAGTACTTGCCTTGTGGAACTTGTTGGACTTGTCTAAGGTTTGTGGTACTTTCCCCATAGACCCTCATGCCAAACCTTGCCAGTTTCCCCTAGACTTGGTGTTGTGTATATTAAGGGTGAGAAAGTGCATAGGGGCCCATGGACCTCAGTTTTGCAGCCCCTGAAGCCTCTCATCAGTTTCCCAAAACCCCTTGAATCCATCATTTTGTTTTTTTAAAAAATGGTAATAGTTTTCAAGCAAAAATGACAGCAAAATTGCATCCCAAGTTTTCCTAGGTGTGCAAAAGTGCAAGCCCTCCCCCACTGTCTCAGATTCTTTCTCTAAAAAAACAACCCTTCCTTTCAAATGCCTTCTTTATCTCTGTTCTTCTTCAAGAAGGCAACAGGAAGTTGTGCAATGTCACTTTACCATTGTGAAGGAGAAACAGAGGGGAAGCAAGATATTTTGGTGAACTAAGATGTGTGCCTGTTTGGGGGTTTGGGACACTGAAAAATTAGCTCCTTACCCCAGGTCAGTTCCCCACGTGATATCTTTAAGTATAATATCATCCTTAAATATAACATCAGTGCAGAAGACAAGGACTTGTAGTAAGAAGCATAGCATCTTATTGGAAATGTTCTAGATCGAGGATGGGAAAACTTAATCCAAGGGCCGAATTTAAGTTCTCAAGAACTGCACTCTAGTGGTGAGTGCAGTCAAAAATAAGGGTGGGACTGAAAATACCAATGTACCTTAGTTCTTATTGCCAGGAAGAAAACCTTGGGACAGGCACTGCAACATTTTAGAATGAGAAAAAACCTGGACAAATGGTGGTATTGTGGAGAAAGCATGTAGCCTTCTGGCTGGTATGCCAGAAGGACCTAAATTGTCCTCAGGACCTGAGGTTCCCCACTCCTGTACTAGATCATTCTGGACAACAGGTGTTGTCCTTTGGTTGGAGATACAGCTTACCCAGAATAAAATTTATTCTACCCTTGCTTCTGTGCTTATTTGCTGAATATATGCTTATATACTTAGAAATAAATCCCACTAAATTCATTGAGCTGTACTACATGCTAAGAGGCATGTGACTTCTGCCTTTAGTTCATCACAAGCTAGCCTTGAATTAGAATTTGGCATCAAAGGATTAGGAGATGCTTTAATCACTTCTTCTGTCCCTCGCCTATATTTTGGCAAAGTTCTAATAACAGGTCTGCAGTACTTTGCTTGTGGTTGTATTCCCATAGGCTGGCAGTATATGTTTTGTATTGCCAGCTGGTAAGTATCATAAATGTGATTGATTGATTCAAAGGCTTCCCTTTGAAAGGTTGCCAAATCCAATGAGAATGGAAACTGGTGGCCACATTTTTGCCTGCTGTACAGGTTATCTATGTTGCATTTTACACAGAGATGAAAACAGGACACACATTCTGACCTTTGAGCAATGGAGGGAAAAACAAAGCTTGGGGTGACTTTCAGAATTATATTGGAGCCAGTGAACAAAGCTTTTGAGCAGTCAAGGGTGAGGTGACTTTCAGAATTATATTGGAGCCAGTGAACAAAGCTTTTGAGCAGTCAAGGGCAACTGGGAAGCTACTGAGATGATGAGCATTCAAGGGGACTGGATTAGCCTATCTCATTTATTTCATTATACATTTATATTTAAACATCTAGGTGACCTGGGCATACTACCTAGTCCTCTTTGCTACTAAAGTATGGTCAGTTTTTGAACATTAACTCTTCTAATTCTTTACCAAAGTAAACAAACAAACAAACAAATAAACAAACAGACGTTCACTTTCAGAGATTACGGTGCATAAGGTTGGGCTAACTGTTTCTTAGGAACATTAATCTTCTTAAGCATTGTTGCTAAGGGCAAATCTGCAGTGATTTTTTTTATAGTGTCATGGGCACATGAAGCTGCCTTATCTCAGCCAGACCACCAGGTCATCTGTAATGTCTGTGCTGAATGACAGCACTGTGATTGCAGTGGGAAGAGAGACAGCTTCTGGTCAGACCAGAAGGACAAAGTGACCTGATATGGCAATGGAGATCGTGCTGCCCTTGGCTTCCATAGTTTGCACAATATGCACAATATGTGAGTAATCTCACAGACCTTTGTGCCCTGCCCAGTTTGTTTCTTAAACTTTACCATTGGCTTCAATGAGGCCTAGTCCTATCCAAGACCTGGAAAAGTTATTGTTTGGGAATGCTAACTGAGGAATTCTGGGAGCTGCAGTCCAAAAAGTATTGTTCCATGATCTGCTTCGTCATCAGACAAAGTAAGGCAACTGCCTCAGGCAGCAGATTCTGGCCAAGATCATATGTCAAGCAGGTCCATATCAACTCTTGCTTATCTCCTTTTTAGGGGTACAGATAGCTGTCTAGTATTTTGTACCCATCCTAAACCTTTTTCTTGAAGTCGTCGAACTTAAGATGGTACTGCTACTACTTCTGAGCAATGGAGGAGGGAGCAGAGAGGCAAGTCAGATGATGCACCACCATGTTTTAGGTTGGGGGAAGGAGGAAAATGAACATGTGCTCACACATGGAGTGCACTCTCTGGTCCCTTCCTCTTGAAGTTACATTGTCTGAACTGTCTCTCTTCTCCCTCCTCTTCATACCAGTAAGCAATCGCAGCAGTGTCCCCCTCCTAGGCTTTGGCAACTGAAGTGGGAAGGAGAAGTTTTTGGACTTTGCAGAAAGGGCTACAGAATAGCACCTTGCACCTTGTCCGAAAAGGAATACCCACGCTAGACACTTACAAATATGCATGTCAGTAAGAGGAATATAGGGGAGCAATGACCTCTCCTTCTGAGTCTACCAGTGTTACCCTTTTCAGCCTGCCCCGATTACTTAAAGCAGCTTGCTGCCTTCAGGTGTGGTAGGAAAACATTATCACATTGCCAAAGTTTATGTAAAATTTCAACAGGGTATTTGGTCAAACTTTTGTAGATAGAATGGTAGAAGAGTGCCATCTTGTGCTTTGCCTCAGGCGGCAAAGTGCCTTGGAATGGCTCTGAATCTTTGTAGACTTGATTCCAACTTTCAGACATGGCCCCTGCCTGCCCTGTACCATGTGACCTGAGCCCACTGGGGAAGTAGCTGGAAAAAAATCACTGTGTGATAAGAAAAGCCTTTTCCTTAATAACAGTCACCCAAAGCTTGCTAGATTAAAAAGGTCTCCACCTGCTAACAGAAGGGTAAGGAGGAGGGATCCAGTCCAATTTCCCAAGGAAAGGCAATCCAGAGCCTGGGAGCAGCCACTGAAAAGGCCTTATCCTATCTTCCCACATGGCAACCATAACTAGGAAATAGTTGATAAATACTTTTAGGCAGCGAACTATGTTATTTCATTATAATATCAAGCTGCCAATGTGAGAAAACTGTAAAGTGTCTGTATTCCAGATGTAACTATTTGAGGAGAGATAACCAGCTCATTTAGCACTTACAAGTAATTTCAAAAATGAAATTTGTACTACATAATGGAAGTAGACAGGAATGGTCATCATCTAATTTTTCAAGTATTAAGATATTTGTCACCTAGGATGAATTCACAGCACCACAGTTTTCACAGTGTGTTACAGTTTGTTGCCTTTTGTTCTTAACTGTATAGAAAGTTTACTTCTGGTAAGTTTTAATTTTTGTGAACTGCAGTGCTGGGAAAAAGGGATTATACAGTCTGCAAAGAAGAGAGAAAGACAAAACCAATAAAATAACATTAATAAAAGTGTGAGATTCGTTTAAAAAGTAATCCTTTGATGTTCTGAAAAATACTAATTTTTCCAAATGGTTGGGTTAACCAGTGAATTCACCTTTTCTTGTGTCTAGTGCAGGGATTTGGCTCTTTGGCTTTTCAGATACTTTGGACCACCACTCCGAGAAGGCCCAGCTAGCACAGCCAGTGCTCAGGGATTTTGGGAGGTGAAGTTCATAACATCTGGAGGGCAAAAAGCTGAAAACCACTGATTTCATGAGCACTAGGAAAAGGTGAAAGGTTGAGGAAAGATAGGATACTAATGCCTACCAGCCAAAAACTGGTGTAATGTCCAGTCAAGTGACTAATACCAGCTTAGGTGGAGTGCAAATAAATGGGTATTAAAGGAAATCAAGTCTGAACTCTCCCTAGAAGCCAAAAATCACTAAATTGAGAACACTGTGCTGTGGATATATCATGAGAAGCCACAACTCATTAGAAAAGACAATAATGCTTGGTAAGGTAGAAGGGAGTAGGAAAAGAGGAAGACCACACTGCAGATGGATAGACTCAACGAAAGAAGCCAAAACCATGAGTTTGAAGGACCTGAGCAGGGCTGCTGATAACAGGATGATGTAAGGTCTCCCTTTCACAGGGTTGTCATAAATTGAAGTCAACTTGACAGCAATTAGCAACAACAATAAGTAGAGTGCCTGCTACAAACTTAAAATGACTAACTCAGTGATCCTCATCTTGGCATATATTATTGATTCTTATCTGGCAGCGTTGAGTTTTCTCTATACTACTCAGTATGCATATGAATGACTATGCTGATCCCTGAAGGCCTAACCCTGTGATGTTGCTTGACTTGCACAGATCATTGAAAGCAGAGAATTTAGAAAGGAAGGGCAAAGTAAAAGGAAGACATTTATTGGCACACGGTGTTTTCTGCATGTATAAATGATTCCAGCATCCGGGGTGGTTACAAGTACATTGCTTTATAATAATAGCATTCCCCTGCCATTTTTTTTTCCTTTGAGAAAAAGACTGTGGACTACTTCTGTCAGATTTTATGCCATTTCAGACATTTAATGGAACCTAGTTTCTGTGCATATGATCAACAAACTCATTGGCCATTTCCGCACTAGACTGTTATAGCGCTATTATTCCACTTTCAACAGCCTATGGAATCCTGGAATTTGCAGTTTAGGGTGGGGCCAGGCAGCACCTCCCTAAACTGCAAACCCTAGGATTCCATAGGATGTTGAAAGTGGAATAATAGCGCTATAACAGTCTAATGTGGAAATGGCCATTGAGATGAGAAGAGGAGGAGGAGGGGAAAGCTACATGTATTTGTTGCATACTGCAGTCTTCAAACATCTTTTCTCCGTTTTTCTAAGTGATGTTTCCATATTTCTGTTCAATTATATAGGAGATATAAGTTTGTTTTGGTCCTTACTTTCACAAGGTAAAAAGGGACTGGTGGGCATGGTTAAGCCCATGTGACTGGCTTCACATAGTAAAGTGGGCTTCTAACATTTCCATATGTTCTCCTTGTAAGTTTCAGAACTGAACTAGTGGTGTGTAAAAATAAGAGATTACTAACAGTTCCTCAAGAGGAAGGTACCATTGGTAAGACTTGGTGTCTGCTTCGATTAACCTTTTTGCAGTCAGCTTAAAATGAATTTGACTTGTGGGGTATTTTCTCAACCCAAGGAAAATATTGATGTACTGTGGAAAATGCTCCATGTTCACAGACACATTTGTATGTGCATCAAGTATGCTCTGCCTAAACATCCAGGGTTGGAGAACTTAAGATGGAGTCTGGAATCTTGTTGGTCTCTTGTGCATATTTAAATTCCCCTACAGAAGTGGTTGGACATTTGTTGCCTAACGTGGAAAATCCACATTCAGTCTAAGATGGTGGAAGCTGAGTTCTGCCTGCAGTGCTATTGTTCATGTGGGTGAAGATTAAGTTGTATATTGGGTCATGCATTTCACTGTGTGACATTGCCCTTGAACCAAGGATTGCATAATACAATCGGTGCATAGTTCGACCTACAGAGATTAAGGCTATACAATCCCAATGTAAGATCTCAGCCAGACTGAAATGAAATGCACATTTCTTCTATTGCAGGTTCTTTCGTAAATCCTACAAATTCCAGTGTTCCCCTGACAGAAGAAATTTCAGTTCCCCTAGAAAGGAACTAACCGATGGAGAACCAGAGTTCTGCTTTGCTGCACTGTGGTTCCCCTGAACTAGCATGAAACTCTTTTTGTTGTTGTTCAATACATTACATTGGCTGGGACAGCAGAATACCCAGTCTGGGTCAAACCTATAATGTATAGGTAAGGGGTTTAACCCTTCTCTCCTAAATTCAACCCCTAGCACATATACTATAAAAAAATAAAGAAAACTTCATTAACCAAGTCAAAGTGAACAAATACTTTTTGAACACGAGACTTTTAAGGAAAGAAAGGACTGTTTGATTCACAAAATCATCTTTTACCCCTTGGTCCACCCTTCTGGACACATACACGGGTCCTTTGTGTTTGCATATGTGTCCAGCTGCCTGCAGATAATGGCTATTATTTTCTGCCTTTACTTGCCCATCTGTAAAATAGAAATAATATTGGCATGCCTTTCAGGGCAGCCGCTGAAGGTGAATACAGTATATGGCATTTTGTAATTGTAAATCATCTTTCATATGAGGGCTGACATTGAAATAAGAAGAAATAATATTATTTTGCTATAGCACAATATCTGTGAGACAACTGATATACTAGTGAAGCCTTGGTGTCTCTCTGTACTGCTTCTGTGCTTGTTGAATTTGCAGTGATGCACTAAATTGGTATCTGGGTGCTCAGGTGATCATCTCACTACATCTATTTTCAGTCCTGCCTGGCAAAAATGGATGGAAAATAAGTCTATCAAATGGAAAATAAGCCCCCCAAAATGGTGGTGTGAATTGACCTTGTGTGTCTAGTCCAAATGTACCCCATGCAAGCTGGCAGTGAGAAGTTTAAATGTTATTTAGACACCATGACTCTTCATAAAAAGGTCCAAAGCTGAGGGGAAAATGTGATAAAGTGACAAGAAACAGACATCAACCAACCCCCCTGCCCCCACATCAAGAAAGATTAAATGTAGAAATAGTATGAGTTGTGCGAATGCAACAGAGAATATTGGACAGCCACCAAACCTCCCTTCAAGGTTGCCAAGTGCT
Organism: Iguana delicatissima; assembly: GCA_948472985.1. NCBI lineage: Eukaryota > Metazoa > Chordata > Lepidosauria > Squamata > Iguanidae > Iguana > Iguana delicatissima. The sequence continues at coordinate 249,013 of CAOKZL010001557.1, forward strand.
ATCACGAAGTGAATGAAGAGAAATGGGTTGAATTTCAAACACATACCATTACTCTGAGCAACAGTCACAGTTTATTGCCACACTCATATTTTTTGACTGTTGTGATAAACTTTGTAAATTAAAGAAAACACACACACACACACACACACACACAGAGAGAGAGAGAGAGAGAGAGAGGTGGGGGAAGAGAGAAGGAGACAGGAGGGAGAGAATTTACCATCTTTTCTTTCTGCTTCAAATTCAAAACAGATTCTATAGGAACATGACAGTAAACTTATGGAGATGTTTAAATTATGTGACAGATAGTTCTGTACAGAGAATAAAAAGAAATGCAGTTGCTTAAAATTATTTACTCCCAGACCAGTTGTCAATGGGGATGAGGGAAGTGAAATTCCTGCGAATACAGACCCGTGTTCTGCAAGTGCTTAAGGCACATCATGGGCACTATACTATTTTTTTTAAATGGCTCACACAGTTACAGTGGGGTAAAAAAAGAAATCTTTTAACATTTTTAGTTTGTTCCAGACATTATATTAGCCATTATTTATCATCTATGCAAAGCACTATCTCTTTGTGGATAAATTAGGGTAGGAAGTGAAGAGGATAAGGCTAAGGAGGAGTGATTTCACCAGATTACTTACCGAGCTCAAGATGAAAGATTTCAGTTCTGACAGTGCATTGTCTCTACTTGGAAGGGAGACCAACAATAAATACCAGGTGCTGTAGGCTGTATTTCAGAGGAAGGAACTGGCAAAACCACCTCTGAGCATTCCTTGCCTGAGAAAACTCTACGAAATTCATGGAGTTGCCATAACTTGACAAGTGACTTGAAGGCACGCCCATATAAAGAATGGAATGGAAGGACAACAGGCAAGAGTACAGATATGTAGCCCAAGATCGCAGAATAGTGAAAGGGAAGCTAAAGCTCTGAATGAGTTGAGACTGGCATAGTTAGGGAAGCAGGGAGCAACAAAAAGGGTTTTTTTTCCCAGATACATTTGAAGCAATGGAATGACCAAGGACCATAAATTGACAGGCAACTCTGAAAGCACACACACACACACACACACACACACACACACACGCATACCTTGAAACTACATTATTATTCTTTTTTTAAAAAAAATTCCCCATAGAACATATCAGTGGACTCTAGTACCCAATGTTATGCACCAAGGGCTTTGTTTACGTACTTGGGTACACAATTAATAGTAAAAATCCTAATCTTGTAGGCAGCACAGTGCTTTGACATCTGCTCAGTCATTCAGTCTAAAGCAAGGATAGGGCCACACTCAATTTCAGAGATGTTGGAGGGGGGATGCAGCAGTGGGCAGTCCCAAAGGAGAAAAGTTTGGAATAGCAACATATTTCTGCTTAAAACTCTTACCTTGATAACTCAGCCTTAGGAAAGGCACTGCAACACTTTAGAACTGGGGAAGTGGCCTGTTCAAAAACTGGGAAAACCCCGCAGGGACAGACTAGGATTGCAAGAGGGCTGAGTCTGACCATTTAGGCCATTTCCGCACTACACTGTTATAGTGCTATTATTCTACTTTCAACATCCTATGGAATTCTGGGATTTGTAGTTTAGGAAGGGACAGTTAGAATTCTCAGACAGAGAGCTCTTTGGCCTCAGTAAACTACAAATCCTATAATTCCACAGGATGTCGAAAGTGGAATAATAGCACTATAACAATGTAAGCCCTTTTCACACCTTACCTGGTGCCACTGGCGTCGTGTGGGGATCATGTGAAAAGCCTCCTCTGGGAGGGAATCATATCCTCTGCACTTCCCTCTGCACCAGCTCTGTGCTGGACAGAATGAAGTGTGATAGCTCTGGCCCTTCCTTCTGCAGTGTAGCTGGGAACTTTCCCAGGCTGAGCTGGAGGAAGAAGCGTGGCCATCATGCTTCCTGAGGTTCTGCACACCAGGTAAGTGAGGGAGGGACACGGGAGGAATGCGCAATCAAGCATAATTTTTGGCAAAGAGCTGCAATTGATATAATGTGTGATTGCCATGGGATCGCTATGAGAGTGACACGCAATCGTGAGAACATCATGCAGAACTGTCCTTGCGATTCCGCGTCACTCTCGTGGCCATTTTGTGTTCAAAGTCGCGTGCGAAAAAGGCCATAGTGCGGAAATGGTCTTAGCCTGTAGTTCCTCATTCTTGAAGAAGTTGGATGGAAAGAATCTATTTATAAATTCAATGGATGGATATTTATCTATTTATTTAGAAATATTATTTAGTTAGCTGGTGGTTTCTGAATTTAAAGTATTAATCCAAGATACTGAACTCTATAGAGGGCCAGTGTGGTATAATAGTTTGAGTGCTGGACTCTGGAGAATGAGGTTCAAAATCTCCACTTGGCCATGGAAAATCACTGGGTGATCTTGGGCATACTATCGCAGCCTTAGTGGAAGGCATATGTCCTCTGAAGAAATCTTGCAGAGAAAACACAGTGATTGGTTGGCCTGAGGGTCACCGTAAGCTGGAAATGACTTGAAGACATACAACTACTGGGCCCGATCTCCAAAATATGTTCAGCCCCAAATGAAGTTCAATAGAACCAAAATAGATTCTATAGCCCAGCCTGGGCTCACTGCCCCCATGACACAGAAACCACCGATACATTTTATTTATATCCTGCCTTCCTCTAATTAATGGGACTCACTGTGGCTTCTGCTGAAAAAGTACGAGTATGTAAAATGAGTAAAAGCAGAAAATACTTTTTTTTAAATATAATATTAAAGCAGACCAGTTTAACAATATAGCATTCATCCAGTTATAAGTTCCCATCTAGGGTTGGATTGGAATTAGGCCTAGATGGAGCAGTCTCTTATCCCAGCTATTACAATGTTATGTGTAAATGATTACTCTACTGCTGCAGTTCCTACTTGGCATTTGTTTAACATTAATGATGTGCTGAAGTGAGCGAGTGTTGTTTAAGGTTGTGAGATATGGAGGACTCTGGGAGGCCATGGTTTGAATCCCTGCTCAGCTATGGAAGCCCCACTGGATGACCTTGAACCTAAAAGGAAGGCAATGACAAAACTGTGAAGAAATCTTGCCAAGAAAATGCTATGAAAGTCAGAGGCAACTGGAATACACATAACAAGGAAATGGTGTATTGTGTCATAGCTGTCACCCTAAGCAGCAGCTCAGACCTTCACTTTGACCAAAGCCCTTTCTGCAGCTTACCTGTTCTCGGCGCTGGGGTGCGGGAATCGTGCGAGCAGCCTCTTGCGAGAGGCTCTTGCATCCCCGTTGCTTCATTTCCGCAGCTGCTGCTTGCTTGTGAGCAGGGAGCGTGAGTGCCCCTCCTCTTCCTTCCACAGCGCAGCCTGGGATTTTCCCAGGCTGTGCTAGGGCAGGAAGCGTGAGCACCGTGGCTCCAGATCTCCGCACGCACGGTAAGTGCACACGGGGCCCCGGAGCGATGCACAATTGCGCATCATTTTTGGCTCAAAACCGAAAATGAAATAGTGTGCGATCAGTGCCTGCCAGCTCTGGGCAGCATCACGCGATTGTGAGTGTGTCGTGTGGATTTCTCCTTGCAATCATGCAATGCTCCACGGGCCCTTTTGCATGGCAAATGTAGTGCGAAAAGGGCCCAAGGTGAAGAAGGACCAGCAAGATAATTTATACCAGTGGTAATGAAGGTAAAAATCCTGGACACCAAATGAGCTGGAAACCTGAGCCTCAGCCACAGCTTGCAAGCTAGTGGTCTTGTTAGCTAGTGGCCACTGAATTTAAAGTTGAGTTTATTTAAGGCTCACTTTGGTTTTTGATGGTGGTAGGTTTGCATTATACCTAAAGGAGATGAGGTGTTAAAGTCATGAGTGTAGGCACTTTCAGACTACACAGTTATAGTACTACATTCCATGGCAGCATTCTGTGAAATCCTGGGCTTTGAAGTTTGGTGAGGATCTATTACAGCGAATCTGAAATTCTACACCTAAACTGCAAATCCCAGGAATTCTATAGGATTCTGCTACAGCACTTAAAATGGAATCATAGCACTATAGTTTGGGACACTATCATTCCAGCACATGGAGAGCAGAAGTGCACATGGCATGAAATTGTGACTTTGGTGGCTTTTATCACATCTCTAAATATATTTATTCATGCTTATGTTTGCCTTTTTGCCAAAAAAAAAAAAAGGAGAAAAAAATACACTCAAGGCAGCTAACAATAATATACTACAGACTGAAAAAGAAACTGATTAAAAACATAGCACAAAAAAGTTAAAAACTCATTTAACAGCACAGAGTAAAAGACATAGCCAGTACCCAAATGAGTTAGGCCCCCTTGAACAGCAGACAGTGGCAGAGCTTGGAGCGTGGGGAGGGGCAGCAGGAGGGGTGGGGCTACAGCATGTGGGGAATGGCCCGTATGTATGGGGTATGGCCATTGTGTGTGGGGGCATGGCTAGGGCATGCGGGGGTGTGGCTACAGGCTGGGATGCCCCAAAAACATTACTGCCTGGGGCAAACTGCCTGGGGCAAATTGCCTCCTGCCCCCTGTATCTCTGCAACTGACAACAGAGAAGCCTACATTATTATCATTATTTATTATTATATGTAGTTATATTCTCCCCTGATACCTGAACTCACAGAAGAGGCCTGCCCAAATAAAAAGATCTTTGTCTGTTAGTAGGACAACACAGAAGGAGTCAGTTGAGACTCTCTTAGCAGGAAGCTCCATAGTGTGGGATGGGCCATTCCTGTTAGAATTGGATTGTGAAATTGGGGAGGACCTATAAACTAAGAGCACATCTTTTTGCTCAGATATTGCATACTTCCTTTACTGATACAGGAGTTAAACTGTTAAAATCCTTCCATGGGTATTTGAAAGAATTGATTTATATACCAAAAGCTCAGCAATCAAACAACTGGGCACAACCACAATGCTTAACTCTACTTCAAAGATATGCTGTTTGACCTGAAAGCTTTGATAGCTATTTCACAGACATGGTTTGTTGTTGTTGATGATGCTGTTGTTGTTGTGTGCCTTCAAGTCATTTCTGACTGGACCCTAAGGCGACCCTATCACCTGATTTGCTTGGGAATATTTCTTCAGAGGAGGGTTATCCTTGCCTTCCTTTGAGACTGAGATAGTGCCACTTGCCCAAGGTAACCCAGTCGGTTATACGGCTCAGCGGGGATTTGAACCCTGAGTTCCAGAGTCTGAGGCCATTTCCTCACTATACTGTTATAGTGCTATTATTCCACTTTCAACATCCTATGGAATCCTGGCCCTTTCCACATTGTACCTTCTTCCAGTGCTGGGGTGTGGGGATCGTGCGAGTAGCCTCTGGCGAGAGGTTCTCGCATCCAGGGTCCTTCAGCTCTGCACAAGCTGCCTGCTCATGCAAGAGCCCTGCCTCTTCCTCTGCAGTGCAGCCTGGGAGTTTCTCAGGCTGCACTGGGGCAGGAAGCGTGACTGGCATGGCTCTGGAGGCTCTACATGCCAGGTAAGTGCGCGCGGGGCCCAGGAGCAATGCGCGATCATGCACCATTTTCGGCTTCTAGCTGAAAATGAAAAGGTGCACGATTGGTGCCTGCCGGCCCCTGGAGCATTGTGCAATTGTGAGTGCGTCGTGCAGATCGCTCCTCACAATGGAGCAACGCTCCAGGCCCTCTTTCGCATGGAAAATGCCATGCGAAAAGGGCCCTGGTGTTTGCAGTTTAGGGAGGGTCCAGCTGTGCTGACATGCTGATGACATGCTATTATTTCAGCAGCAAAGGAAATGTACTTTGCGCTTGCTCAGAAGTGCCCTTTTCATTGTAATTCCTTGATCCACTCCACTTAAAACCTGCTTTAAGACTTCAAGGGACTTAATGTACATCCTCGAGATATGCTTTGGACTCCAGTTAAGCCTGGTTATAAACTACAAGGGATGAGTAGATTGTATATATTTCAGGAAGCAATACAAGGACCCTTGGAATTTTATTCATAACCTTTCCTCTATTTCGCATATGTTTACTGCTGATTTCCCTCCCTACCAAAAGTGGTGGATGCAAATTGCCCTTGGAAAGCATATTAAACAGGCCGAGGAATCCATGAAGTAAGGGCTTATTTTCAGCTGCTTTGTTGCTAAATGGGAGCTTCTCGCTTGCCGAGATGCTTCACCTTTTCCCAAAATGACAACGTTCTGATCAAAATAGATTATGAGACCTCTATGCCAGGGCTCCCATTGTAGAAATTTCCAATCTGGGTTTGGGAAAGCAGACAGCTGGGGAGAGAGAGAGAGACAGTGAGAGTGCGAGAGTGCGAGAGTGCAGGGTTTTGAAGGTTATGATCACAGGAGTTTCATAAGTGCTTTATTTCAGTTCTCTTCTGCTGCACTGGGGACAGGTGCGGCCTGGTTCTGATTTCACTGGTCTTAATTTCTTATCTGACCTGGTAGTCAATCAAGGGCATGGGTTGGTGTGTGTATGTGTGTGCGGTGGGAGAGATGAAGAGAGAAGGGAGGGTCAGGCGAGAGAGAGAGAGAGAGAGAGAGAGAGAAATGCTAAACATCTGACTTTTCTCATCCAAGAACTGGCAGCTCAGCCTGTCATTCAGTGCTTGTCTGTGTACAAACGCTGCCCTGTGCAAAATGGATTTCTGAGTGTTAACCATCATGTTCTTTTTTTCCAAAGGGTCTTCTGTAGGATTTCATTTGCAGAGCACAGAGGGCAATATCTAGGGTAATTCCGGGGCTTAGTGGCTGTGATCTTTTGTCAACTCTACTTGTGAGTGAAATTAAACTTGGTATGAGCACCCACAGCCTGAGCTCGTGCAACACAATTCCTGGCCAATGAGTAGAAAAATCATAAACCTGACAAGTATTTATAGGAGGGAGAGGGAGAGAGAGAGAGAGAGAGAGAGAGAGAGAGAGAAGGAGGGAGGAAGTGAAGGAAGGGGGAAAAAATCAAATGTCATAGTATGATAGGAATATATTAATTAGATCTATTCATTCCCTCCTCACTGCAAAGCAAGAATTCTCTCTTCAGTAAAAAGATCTCAGAAAGTTTATAAAAAGTCTGATTTTTTTTTAAAAAGAAATGAAATATAATTTTCCTATGCCAAATGAGCTCTGTTTAAATTCAGGTCAGTGAATTGAAGGGACATGGGTTTACTGTAACAGTAGCCCCTCTGTTTTTAATAGATTATTGGAGAGTATCTATGCAGGAACTTATAACAGCTGAAACTACACATGACTTGCAGAAATATTTCCACTTATATAAGTTGAATCAATGAGCCAGAATCTTCAACTGCCATAAATCGGCCTTGTATCTGTGGAAGAGGAATGTCAGTTCAGTACCCAGTCTGATTCATATCTAGATTTTTGTTTGTGTTTTTTAAAATATCAGGAGGAGGTAGATTTCAGGCCTATGGGCTATAGGCTTTGATTTGCTTGTTGTTTTATCCACCCCGCATCCATCAGAAAAAGTCTGGTGCAAAAGATATGTCTAGAATCAAACCATGCTGAGAATCCAGAAATCAACAGAGCTCACAGCCTTTTCACATCAGAACTCCCGGTCAGTCTGAAGACCCAGTGGTTTCTTCAGTTCAGCATCATAATTTGAGAGTGAGTTTCAGGATCCTTTTGTTGCTGCTGTTACAGTAATCCTTGCTGATCTACTGCAGAGCTCAGTCTCATAGATCCATATCTACTGTTTGCCCATCATTTTTGTTGGCATAGCCTCCCTCTGTCACCATTCTGTGTTGGAATATAGTTGGCTCTCTGCATTTGCTAGGGTTAGGAGCACAGGACCATTGCAAAAGTGGAAAAATTACAAATATCAAAATGTGTGTGTGTTTATCGTGGGAAAGGGGGGTTGAGGGTCCAAAGAGGATGGGTCGGCATGGTGAACTTAGCCATCTTTTCTCTCTCACGCATCTCCTTCTTTGGGTGTGTGAAGGGGCATTGGGAGAGGGTTTGTGGTGTTTAGAAATCAGAAATCATCCTTAGTTGACCAGGCAGCAGCTGTAGAGGAGGAGGAAGACCAGGGCAGGTTTTTAAAGAGGTGCACAGCCTGATTGGAGCCACAAAGAGAGAAGGTCCTCCAGAAAAGAAGCGCTTCAGGTTAGGGAGAAACTTGCAAATAATCAAATCTGTGAAAGTGAAACCTGGAAATATGGCAAGCCAACTGTAGTTAAAAGAACTGGGCTTCAATTTTTGGTTGTCTGTTGGCCTGCATATTCTGCTTTCCTTGGTTACTCCCTCAAAGGCTTTGTGGCTCTCCTTTCTCAGTCCTAATCCCTCTGCATTTTTAAAATAATGCTCTTCAGGGATCTGAGATAGGCTCTCCCCACCCTCAACTTGTTCATAAAGGACCCAGAGTTAGGGATGAAGTGCCCAAGTTTGCTGATGACACTGAATTATTTAGAGTGGTGAAAACAAAGATGGACTACAAACAACTAAAAAAGGATCTCTCAAAACTGCAGAAATGGGCATTAAAATGGCAAATGAGATTCAGGCCCTTTCCACACGGGGGGGGCATGAAACGCGGGGAAATGGGGCGGTGCACATGGAAACGGAGCTTACCTCGATGCGGGTAACTCTGTCACCGCGGGAGCAGTGTGTGTTACGCCGCTCTACATGCCAGCGGCGTCCAGCGGTGTCCAGGGGCGTCCAGCGGCGCCCGGTGGCGCCCAAAATGGTGGCTGGCGGCTTCCAGCGGCTCTCCGCCAATTGGAGAAGCGCGCCAGCCGGAAGCCCACCCCAGGCAGCTGTGCAGTGATGTGCTTGCGTGCCCCTGCAATTCCACACGGGGCGCTGCGACGGGCTAGCGTGCGCATGTTTCATAAAGACCACATGAAATGTGGTCTTTATACAACATGCAGCGCCAACCCCGCGGCCGCACAAGGGCGGTTTGAGGTGTGGAACCTCCTCATTTCTAACCGCCCTAGTGCACTCCACGGTGTGGACGACCTCCGGGTGAGGTCGTCCTACCCCATGTTACCCCATGTTTTTCCTCCCGTGTGGAAAGGGCCTCAGTGTTGGAATAGTAAAGTGATGGATATTGGAGCAGAATAAAAATCAAAATTAAAAAATATCCTAGCTTCACATATACACTGATTGGATCTAAGCTGACAAAAACTGACCTGAAAGAGTAGTCTTGGGGCTGCAGTGGATAGCTTGACGAAAATGTTGGCTCAGAGAAAAAGAACTACCATTTCTGTATTGGGAATTATTAGAAAAATGAATTTAAAATAAAGCTGACAATATCATAATGTTTGTATACAAATTGATGATGTGACCATAAGGTGTGTGCACATATGTGCCTGGCTGTGGAAGCCATAACTTATCAGGACATTATATTAGACACCTCAAGATTTGACAGAGTGTTTTTGTTGTGTGTCCATGTTGCCGTGCCAAGTATTTAGTTGGGAGCTCATTAGAAGTCATAACTGATCATGGTAACTCATTGCCTCCAAATCTGCAGAATGCTTTTGGTAGTAATCTAAGTGGTAGTGCCCAGTTTCAAGCTGAAAAATCAAAACGGCAAAGAAGGACTCCATACAAAAAAAAGGGGGGACTGTCCTAACTCATTGCAACATTTTGGTAGATACATCAACAACTGACAAAGTGCTTTTGGCTGACATCCCAAGTTGCAGTCTCCAGCCTAGAAGCAAAGACAGGGTCTGCCATAACTTGCTCAGCTATACTTTTTAAAAAAGGACCAAAAAAAAAAGGGGGGGGGACAGGCTCTCTAAGGTACTGCTACCAGAATTCCTGAGGTAGGAAAACTGGAAAGGACTCAGGCAGTACTGCTAAGATTCCTGAGATTAAAGAAAGGGCAAAGGAAAAAAAGTATTTGAGATACTGCTGTTATGAGTCCTGAGGGAAATGCGGGGAGGGGAAGCAGGTAATCTTATAGATTCCTTATAGAGTACTAGATTCAAAGCCATACAAAGGAGATGGCTCTCAGAACCATTGCTGCTAAGATTCTTGAGAGGACTGGAGGCAAGAGGAGCAGGACAGGAAAACAGCAGAGGGCTAATACTCTGCTGTTAAGTTCTTTGAGATTTGTAAAAGGTCAGGAAGGTGGGACGGGACTCACTGAGGTACGATGACTAAGAAACCTGAACTTTAAAAAGGGGGAACAAAGGAAAAACAAGAGGTGCCATGGACCCCTTTAGGGGTGTTAGATATGGACATGAGCAGGCTTTCCAGTTGCCATTGCTCTGACTAGAAAGAGAGAAGAAGAAGAGTCAGGCACACCTGAATAGTGAAAGGACCTAACCGCTGCCTAGCGTACTTTTAATTATTTCTCCTCCCCTTTGTTCCTCCTGTGTTTTATGTCATACTTTTGTCTCTTCCAGATGGGGCAAATGGTTCTAGAGATGCCGTTAGTTGTTGCTGCACAGCCCAGTTTTTATTGTTTAGGATTGATTGATTGATTGACTTACGCTACTCATGCATTGTTTGGGGTTATATCTCCTCCCCTTCCACATGTTTCAAAGTACTTTGTGTCTTCCTGAAAGCTGATGCTAAAAAACAAAAAAACAAAAAACTAAGCATATGGAGTTGCAAACAGAACAATCAAAAAAATCTCATGGAAGAAAAAAGAGAGAAACATCCAAAAAAGTCAATGTAGATACACAGCAGAAAAGGATGAATGAAGATTAAAAAGAGTACTTACGGCCTAAATACCATAAAGGGACCAGATCCTGTCTGATCTTGGGAGCTAAGCAGGGTCAGCTCTGGTTAGTACTTCGATGGGAAACTGCCAATGAATACCAGGTGCTGTAGGCTATATTTCAGAGGAAAGAACTGGCAAACCACCTCTGAATATTCCTATGGAATTCATGGAGTTGCCATAAATTGATAGGTGACTTGAAGTCACATACATATATAAAGAATGGAAAGAAGGACAAATCACCAAGGAAGTGTACAAATGTGTCACCCAAGCTTGCGGAATAGTGAAAGGAAAGCTGAAGCTCTGAATGAATGAGTTGAGGCTGGCTAGGGAAGCAGAGAGCAAGAAAAGGGGCTTTTCTCAGATACGTTTGAAATAAGAGCATGACCAAGGAAATGATAGGGATGCTGGATAGTAAAATGCTAACAGATCACAATGAAAAAGCAGAATTATTCAACAGCTACTTTGGTTCAGCCCCCACCCCATGAGAACTGTGTTAATTCATGCATCAGCAGAAACCTTGGTAAAGAATATGAATTGCAAATTAAGACTGATAAGGAGATAATCAAGAATCACCCAGTTAACCTAAATGAGTTCAAATATGCAGGGGCAGATGAACTGCATCCCAGAGAATTGAAGGAACTTGCTGACATACTCACAGCACCAATTGCCATCATTATTTGAGAGATCCTGTAGAATATGTGGGGTGTCAGAGGACTAGAAAAAGCAAATATTGTCCCCCTCATCAAAAAAGGACAAAAAAAAGAAGATCCAGAGATGTACAAACCAGTCAACCTGATCTCAATACCAGGAAAAAGTTAAGACAGATTCTGAAGGAGTTTGGTAGTTTCTGGTCTTTTCCGCAGACGAGTGTCATCCCATGATTGCAACGCAAGCGGAGCGGGACTGCGACAATGCTTCTGCATGACGTTGCTGCAGTCTCATCCTTCTCCTGTTGCCAAACAGTGCGATCACAGATTAAATCATTGGCAGATTTTCCCCATCAATGATGCCCAATGGTGTGATGCTCCTGCACTTACCTGCCCTGCAGTAAGCTCAAAAGCACGATAGAGGTGCTTCTTGTCCCAGTACAGCATGGGAAAGTGCCCGGCTGCGCTGCCGAAGGAAGAGATGTGTCCATCACCCTTCCTTCCACAGGCAACCAGTCTGGTGCAAAAGGGAGTGCTCCCGTCATGCTCCTTTCCCAGCAGAGGTGCTGCCAGGATTGCCACAGGAGGACAACGCAATAAGGTAAGGTGTGGAAAAGGCTTCTGGATGACAATGCAGTGATCAGTAGCCACTAGTGTGGGTTTGTCAAGAACAAATCCTGCCAAACTAATATTATATCTTTTTTAATTGGGTCACTAGTTTAGTAAATGGTGAGAGAGCTGTAGATATCATTTTATCTGGATTTCAGCAAAGCATTTGATAAGATTCCCCATGATATTTTGATTAGCAAACTCATTAAATTGCAAAAAATGGACACATCATTGGATGGATCCAAAATTGGTTGCATAACCATGTTCCAAGAGTTGTCATAAATGGCTATGCTTTAAACTGGAGTGAAGTCTAAAGCAGAGTGCCTCAAGGTTCTATTCTGGGGTCATCATTCTTCAATATTTTTATCAATGACTTAGGTGATGGGAGTAGAGGGAATCCTGATCCAGTCTGCACATGATACAAAACTGGGTTGGGGTAGCTAACACACTGGAAGATAAGAACAGAATTTAAAAGGTTTAAATTTGAGTTTTTCTTGATAAACTAGAGAATTGGGCTGAAACTAATAGAATGAAATCCAACAGAGACAAATACAAATGCCCAGGTATGGGATGGGAGATATGTGGCTCAGTAGTTCTACATGTGAACCTTGAGACTGTTGTTGATTGTGAGGTGAACATAACTGAGCAATTGAATGTTGTAGCAAAGAAGGCAAATAATATTTTAGCTACCATTAATAGAAAAAAAGTTTCAAAGACTTTTCCATGAGGAAGTCAGGCATGTTCAGCCTTGTAAACAGAAAACTGAGGGCAGGCATGATTACCTTTAAATATCTTCAGGGCCATCACAGAGAGGAGGATGTAGCTTTGTTCTCTGCTGCCAGGGGGCATAGGACCAGGTCTAATGGATTTAACTTACAAATGAGTAGATTTTGATTGAATATTAGAAGGGACTTCTTGATGGTAACAGTGATTTGGCAATGGAACCGACTATTTAGAGAGGCTGTAGGGTCTCTTTCTCTGGATGCCGCCAGAAAGAGGCTGGCCTGTGACCCGATTGTGAGGCTCTCACAGGAGTTCCTGCACTGAGTAGGAACTTGGACTTCATTGCCTATGGAGCACTTTCGAAATCTATGATTCTATGATTCCTCATTTGGGCCATTTTTTCCATACTACACTGTTATAGTGCTATTATTCTACTTCCAACATCCTGTGGAATTCTGGGTTTGTAGTTTACTGAGGCCAAAGAGTTCTCTGACTGAGCATTTTAAATGCCCCTCCCTAAACAGCAAACCCCAGGATTCCATAGGATGTTGAAAGTGGAATAATAGCACTATAACAGTGTAGTGTGGAAATGGCCATTATGTGATGGCATGCATTGGAGACTGGCAGCAATATGTCCCCATGCTGTGATGGAAAGGGCCAATATTTTTAGCTGTGTGGAGGCTTCAGTCCTATTCATACTTCCCTTAAACTTTTTATTTCAACATGTAAGGCAGGGAACATGCTAGTCCTAATCCTGCTGTCATTACTTTGCTCACATGAAGCCTATGTTTCTGAAGAAGAGAACCTTTTCCACTCATGGAGGCTCAATACCTGAACAAGAAAACTGGGAAATCTGGGTTCTTGCTCATTGGAGAGCCTCTACACATAGAAAGGGCTGTCCTCCTCTGACACACTGGTTTCTCCTCTCATATGTTTAAGCAACGTGTTTCATGAACGATTGAATAGGGCTTTGCTTTCACTTCATGTCCGAGTGTGGGGAATCCCTCTTCAGACAATTCTTTTCTACACAGAAAGGCCAGAAAAGAGAGGCCTTTCCATATGACACTGTTATAGTGTTATTATTCCACTTTCAACATTCTGTGGAATTCTAAGGTTTGTAGTTTACCAGGTAGGCCAAAGAGCTCTCTGGCTGAGAATTCTAACTGCTCCTCCCTAAACTGCAAACTCCAAGATTCCATAGGAAGTTGAAAGTGCAATAATAGTACTATAACACCATAGCGCAGAAAGGCCCTAAGTGGCCAGAAATTGGGATGTCCAGGTGATCCTTGTGTATACATCCACATTCCCTCACATTCTCAGTTTCAGCTATCATGTGATGGAGCTGAACATCCACTTATGTTGATACCCGTAACAGAAATTACAGTGGTCTTTTTATTTTACTGAACATATAAATATACTTATTGTGTTTTTTACTTTGTGTCAAAACAATATTTATGTGTGTGTGTGTGTGTGTATCCTTTAAAACTATTAAAATTGTAGACAGCTTGAATTAATTTATTTATTCTCTTCTGTATGAGACACTTTTAACCTCCCCCCTTCAGATCATTATTCAACAAGATTGATCTATTGCCCTTTCATTTCCTTCTACCTTTTCTCCTAAACTGCTGTGATGCCCTAAGGTACAAAACTAATTAGATTTCAGTAAAATTATATGCAGCACTACAGATAACAAAAATGAACAAAATTTTGATTCCCCTATAATTTCTGTCTTTTGAAGGCATTTTTCCCTCTCCTTTCTGTCATGTAAACTGATCCTCAAGACTTTGCCAAGCTAATAAGGCTTCAGTAAAAACTGAACCATCATCACAGTGACAACGGTTTTTCCAAGAATCTGAGTTGCCAAAGTAGAGGGTATTGAGCTACTTAGACTTAAACACAGTAGTTTCCATGCTTTGCCACTTTTGTATCACATTTATATTGTAGGTATCGCACAACTGAAGATCCTAGCTCAGATAGAAGCACACTGAAAGGCATCTTTTGCTCCTGGCAGGGGAAGAGATGAGGACTCTTTCTAGCAAGAGTATACTATCTTACACAGCATGGTAAGAAGGCAAGAATAACATAAAATTAGGGAAAACATTGGATTGGATCCTGAGTGCACTTCCAGTGATTTTTTTCCCTTGAGAAGATCCTTAGAAATCATCTAATACAAGCTCCTTCCAATGCAGGAGAGTGGGCTACAGCTCTCAAACACAAAAGTCCAAGTTCCTCTGACCAAACTACAAATCCCAGGATTCTTAAGGATAGAGCCATGACAGTTAAAGTAGTATAACTGTGTAGTGCCAATATGCTCAGAGGCACAGAGTATGGCTGCTCACCTTTATTTTATCTGTGGAACCATATCAACCAGCCAGATAAATCCATTCTGAGTTTGTCATCAATTTGTTCTGTAAGAAGTGCTTCTTACATTCCAAGGAATGTGACCCACAATTTTACACAAACTTTGTAGTGAAGACAGTAACAAAAAACTTCTATAAACACACCTGATTGAGAATACAATTGGATAAATACACACCCTCACAAATGTGGTTTTTATTTTTTGCATTCAGAGACTTCTTTACCAGATAACTGAATGGGCAGCTGAAAGAAGGCCTAACTGCCCTCTCAGCTTCTGCGTGTTTGCTTTGCTTTTATCTCCCAGACTCTTCTCCCCAGTAGCAACTGCTACCATGCCTTCAGCCAAAGGGATAGCCCAGGACTCCTTTGTTTAACAGCTGTTCTATGCTGCTTGCACAAATTGCTTGGCAGAGGGTGATTTGTAGTGACAAGGCCTGAACCTTATCCCTAGAGATTCACCAGATACCTTAGCAATGCTTATTGTCTCTCAAGATTGGGAAGAGGAAGTCTAACACCCACACTGGAGCTTGACCTTGCAACATGTGATCTTTTGCATATTTTGCTCTTACTTCCACTGGTACAACAATTCCTCTAGCTGCAAGTGGGCTGAAGGACTCTTTGTAGTACTGGAAGAACATCTGCATGGTTTCATTTTCTTTCGCCTTTTCCAGACAGGTGAGAGTGTGTCTTCCAATTCAATCTTGTAATGTAATAGTGCAAATCTATGTAGTATGAGGCAGAAGTATTCCTGAATGCTTTTAATGTAAACTCTGCACATGCAATGTGCATTTGTTGTTGTTGTTTAAAAAAGAGACCTTGAAATTTTTTTAAAAGGAAATCACAGGATAACTAATACAAATCAAATGATTTAATGCCTGATTTGAACTCATAATACAATGCATGTTAAAAGTCAGGCTTTCTTGGTGAATTGCAAACTTTTATTTGATTATTGTTTTGATCATATTGCATTCAACAAAGTTTCCCATAAACACTTTTTTCTTTCTTATTTCCATGATTTTTTGTCAAATTCTATTTTAACAATTTTCACATCTAATCATTATTTATTGACTGATATATACCATGACCACACTTTCAGTTGTTTTTAAATATATGCACCCCTGGGTTTTTTTTACTTAGGAAGATAATATTCCAATACAACAGAAAACATCTGCAAATCATTGCTTAATGAGCTTGGAAAAATTACCTTTTGTAATATAATTCCTTGAATCTCCTAGTTAGCATGGCTACTATTCAGGGGACAGGGGTTGGGATTTGTAATACAAAAAGGGAATTATTTGCTTAAGACAAGGTATAAAAGGGGTGATTCACTAACAAACATTTACAGGTTACAAAAACATTTTGTCCAAGCTGAAATATAAAAAATGGAGTATACCTGCTGTTTTTCTGGCAGTTGATTAAAAATGTTCTTAGGATGCAAGTGGGCCATATTTTCTAATGTAACGTGAAAAACTTGGATGTATGTTATAAAATGCTTAAGAATCAAGAAATGATTCAATCCAGCTTCATGCTTTGGATGGGCAATAATATAATAGAAACTGCAGATAAAAATAGCAGATAAAACATTTCATCACAGTCTGGGAAGATCTTTGCATTATTAATGTTCATTTGGGAGAATAAGCCAACTTGGGTGCTACATACCATACTTATATTATTATTCTTATCATAATCAGCTTGAATGGAAACAAGTGGTGGAGGAGCTAAAAGGAATCTGTTCTCTCAGTGGAACCAAGGAAATGGATCTAGCTTGTCCCATAATTCTATTTGCTGCAGCCAGAAAGCATTCACACAAACACGTTCTTTCTTACCGCCTGCAACCTACAAATGAGACATTTAGGAGACATCACCAATCAAACCCAACCAGATTTTGAACCACATACAATAATAACCCTGAACCCAATAAATTTGAGGGATGAATTAGAGAAGGAATTAAAAAAGCAGGGAATATACAAGTTAAAAGAATGGATGAATATAATGACAAATAAAGATAGAATAAAGGAGAGATTGCAGGGTACTAAGATGTCATGGTTTAATTATATTCAGCTGGAGCAGTGGACAAGGAATTGAAAAAGCAATAACAAAGATTTTAGAGAATACACTAGATTTGAACAAATGATTAAGCAAAGAGATGATATAGAAGGAAATGAAATATTGAAGGGTACCACAAGAGAAATATATAAAATATTGTCAAAAGATGAAGATGAATACCTTAGAAAAATATGGGAAGAAGAACTAGTACAAAAAATAGATATTCAAGACTGGGAGAAAATCTGGAATCAGCATCATTTAAAAAATTTATCCATAAAGTTAAAAGAGAATTATTATAAATTGGTTTGGAGATGGTACCTAACACCAGTAAGGTTAAACCACATAGACCAAAATCATTCAAGCTTATGTTGGCGGGGTTGCCAAGAGACTGGCACATATATCCATATGTGGTGGAATTGTGAAGGTGCACAGAAATTTTGGCAAATGGTGTTTAAAGAGATAAAAGAGATAACAGGAATTGATTTACAAATATGTCCGAGTATAGTGTTATTATCTGTATTTGATAAGGATAACTGTACCCAGACAATGAAGGAGTTAATTACAAATTTATTAACTGTGGCAAGGCTAATTATATCAAGAAAATGGAAAAGTCAAGAAGATTTTGAAATAAAGGATTGGTATAAAAAAGTGTGGAAAATTGTGATCAATGATAAGTTAACATGTCGAATCAAGATTAAAAAAGGGATAATGAAAAGGAATGACTTTGAAACAATATGGAAAATATTTGTGGAAAAGGCTTTAGCAAAAGAGAGAAGTATCACACCTCCACAAGAAGAATTACAATTTTGGAAAACAGAGTAAGCTGAAATATAATTGGCTCTGGGAATAGATTCACATTTAGGGTTAGAGTTTATGTTTAATAAAAGGATCATATATAGTATTAGCAATAGGTTAAATATAGTTGAAAAGAATAGATTTAAGAATGAAATTATTATAGCAATAATAAGTACAAGGAGAATGAGATTTAGATACATAAAATAAAAATATATAATCAATATGATATGTAATATGTTGAATAAGTATACGATGATAAAGGATCTGGAGAGAAATAGTAATGTAAGCTATTTGTATTGTAATTTTTTTCTTTTTCACGTTTATGTTATTCATGTGCTGTTTTTGCTTTATTCTGTTATGTACTGTTCTTTTTTTCTTCATAATAATAAAATATATATACATAAAATTAAAAACCCCTGATAGTAATCCTGAAATTATTCTGGTTAATTCTTGTAACTGTAGTCCAAAATCTGACTCTTCCAAGTTTGTGCAGGTCATGCATTCACCTTCAAGTGTTCATTATAGTGTTCAGATTGAGGGAAGTACTAAGTAATACTCTATTCTGTTTTGGTCAGACTTCACCAAGAATATTGTGTACAGTTCTGGGCACCACAATTCAAGAAGAATATTGAACATGTCCATAGGAATACCTATGATGAATGGCTTAGGGCAGTGAGTTTCTTTCCCTTAGAGGAGATTGAAAGGAGACATGATAGCCGTCTTTAAATATATGAAGTCATGTGAAAGGTGAAGCAAATATGTTATCAGGTGCTTCAGAATCGAGGACACAAAACAATGGGTTCAAATTGCAAAGAAGGAGATTCCAGCTAAACATTACAAAGAACTTCTAGTCACTGTGAGCTGTTCAACAGTGGAATGGACTGCCTCATTGGAGGTCTTAAACAGAGGTTGAGAGGCCATCCCTATGGAGTGTTTTAGCTGTGTATTCTTCCATGAGTGGGGGCTGAACTAGATGGCCCTTGGGGTCTCTTCCAGCTCAATGATTCAGTGAGTCAAGGATTTTAATCAAAAGGTGTATGTATGTTTGTGTGTGAATCAGCACTGACTTGATTCATAAACATCTACAGGTCAAGGTCTAAATCCAGCTCTTAGTTGCAGCAAAAGCAGGCCTGCTAAATGCAGGCCTCTAAACTATTAAATCAACACTTGTTTAAATCCCATTGTTTCAATGGTCTTCTTAATTTGGGACTAACAATTGGATTTTGTTCCAGATTTTTTTGTAACTATGCTTTCAGTGGTGGAGCTTGGAGTGTGGGGAGGGGGGCAGGAGGGGGCAGGACTACGGCACGAGGGGCATGGCCACTGTACCTGGGGGCAGGGCTGTGGTGCGTGGTGCATGGCCAGGGCACACGAGGGCATGGCTACGGGCTGGGACATCCCAAAAAACATTACCACCCAAGGTGAACCGCCCCCCCATCCCTACACGACTGTATGCTTTACAGAAACAAATATGTCAAAGACAGATGTATTAAGTTAATTAAACATTAGGAAAAACTTCATGGTGGTATGAGCAGTTCCACAGTGGAATACATTGACTTGGAGTGTGGTGGAGTGTGGTGGAGATTTTTAAACAGCAGCTGGATGGCCATCTACCAGGAAAGCTTTGATTGTGTACTCCTGCACGACCCGAGGGAAGCCATCCAATCAAGGCTCTTTGAAGGCTGTGAAGGGGCAGTGGGGAGAGAGTATGAAAAGAAAAGTTTGACTGTTCAACTACCAGATAGTGGCATAGCAAAAAGATGGGGAGTAGTTGCGTATGAGATTGGGATGAGATCAAGACAGGACTGGATAGAGTTAGGAGTGGCTAAGATCAAGATAGGAAAAAGACAGAGATGGAGTCAGATGGAAATAGAGCTTTTAGTTTGATGGGAGCTGTGTATATAATGATGAACAAAGATATCAGAGAAAATTTATTATTTTGATTCTATTCACAGAAGTAAGGATATGTTTATGTGATAATATGCTTTACATTTGGACTTTTCATTATATTATAAATCCTTGCATTTTGTTTCATTTTGTGTATGTGCTTTACTTCAGGGGCCCATTTACACTACCCAGTTATAATACTAACATACCCTCCAACATTTCACAGATGAAATCCTGGACACCTGCCAGATAACATCAGAGTGTGGGCAGGATGGCAAACATGAATGAGGAAGAACAGACAAGCTAGGAGAGGCTGTAGCAGTCTACCTTTGCCTGAGCCTACTGGGAAGGGCATATTTCTGCTCACTCCTCTCGTCCCTACTGAGTTGACTGAGTACAAATAACCTTTGTACTTTGAACTCAGTCTGTAGCAATTGAAGTAATCTGAAGACAAAATGGGGAAAGTGGGCTGAGGAGAGAGAAAATGGGACATTTTAAAAGCAGCTGAAAAGGTGGGATGACAGAAGATTAATCAGGAATAGTCCTGCCAAATTAGGTTAGTTGGAGAGCATGTGATCATTCCGCTTTAACTGCCATGATTCCTTCCTGTGGAATCCTGGGATTTGTAGTGAGGCACTAGAGCTCTCTAGCTGAGCATTCTAAATATTCTTCCCTAAACTGCCAGTCCCAAGATTTTAAGTGATGTTGCTATGACTGTTAAATTGGAGTGCGGTATTATAATTGTGTAATGTGAATGGGACATTGATGAATGAGGTGTGATGGTCAATGAACACAAGGAACACTTTCATCATGGTGGTGCCTCAGAGGTAGAATCCTCTTCTCATGGGGCATACCTGGTGCTCATGCTGCTATCTGTTCAATTTTATTCACCAGGCTTTTAAGCAAAACCAGTTCTATGTTGGAATTTGAATTGGTCTCATTCTGTGTCATCTGCAGTTTTATTCCTCTTGTGACTGTACTTTATGATATTATTTGAGTCAAATATTCTGTAAACTGCCATGATGCATGTCTTTATCTGAAGCACAGGATATTTCGTCAATAAAATAAAATAAAAATAAATAAATATCAACTGCACTATGGCAACATTTGCACTAACCCTTGCAGAAACCTTGCTTGACTTAAGGACTGTTTGCTATTTTTTTGCTTGCACAGTTGTCACAATTTTGATCCAGTTTCTCTGTCTCTAGTGAGGCTTTGGATCATTTGAGTCATTGGATCATTTCGTGTTATCATTGGCACTAAGGATGGGAAAAAAATTGCTATGATTTCAACATTCTCACAAAATATACCCGTCTGGAACATCCTGAGATTCATTGTACACTATAGCTCTGAATTTTTCACATTGGTAAATCTTGTGGTACATTGCATCTACAGAAAATCGTGAATACATTTTTGAAATGCAATGGTTAAATATGTATTTAGTTAAAAATATACAATAGCTCACTTTTTTCAGTGGAAAATATGTGTTCAAAAACATTTGATTAAGAAAAACACAGAAAAAAATGTGAACATTGCAGGATACATGTATCCAGTGAGTTCCTGAGTGAAAGAAAAAGTCCTGCAAACTGATATGAACAAAGGATGGGCTGGAAAGTGAGGGAAGGTAGAAACATAAGACAAAACTGAAACTGACAGTTTTTCCCATCCCTAATTGGCATCCCTAATTGGCATTGATTGTTTAAACCAGATGTATGTATTGCTGCCTGAGCATGCTAACTGGTAGGATCAGGCTGCAAGAGTGATAAAATTTAATGAGATACAAATTGGTTTAAATTGAGTGCTTAAGCTTTTGTGGGATATTCACTGAACAGTTAAAAATTATTCTTAGACTGTTTATCTATGAAATAGTTCTTTCCCTCTTTCATCCAACATTTTGCCCACCTGACCTTTACACAAGCTGTGTGATGCTGTGTGGAGTTGAGATTTCAAGTGGCATCCTAGTAAATAACCAGTTCAACACAACAAACAGGAATCAGCACAGGTGCTACATTATATTTTTTATTTGTTTATCTGATGGAATTTAAACTGCAAGATCTGATTCTAAAAGGAAAATGGAGAGAGATGAATACACAAACTGAAAAATGCCAAGGAGTGTGCTTTATACCGAAGAATCTCTGATTTATTACAACAGGAAATTGATTTTCTTAAACTGTAAACCAAAAGGCATTCACAAAGTGTTCTTGTATTCTTTGATTTTTCATGTGTAAGAATGTCTGAAGATTTGTACTAATTAACTTTTCTCATAGTTCTTTAATTAACATCATGAAACAAAATGTATTTAATACCTCGGATAGTATAGTCCTTTTCTATTCTGAATGACTGGTTGTAGCAGAACCATGCTGGCAAATGTAGCATTTTAAAGCAGATTTATACATTTACCAGCCATTTCAATTTTAAAAAAATGGACCATTTAATTAAACTGTCACATTGCCATGTCTGTTGTGTATGAATACTTGTTGCCATATTCCCAAGAAAGTGGTGTGCTGATAAATGCAACCTGTTATTCTCTCTCTCTCTCACACACACACCCACGCACAAACTGAAGTCAAGTTGTGATGATTTTACTCTTTTGCTTCCTCCTCCTCCTCAGATATTTCTGGTGTCTGATGGCTTCTCAAAAGCTTGTACAGAATGGGATGGTGACAACATCCTAATTCTATTCACTTTAACTGTCTTTTTTTTCTGGAGAGAGGAAAATGAGTGACATGGCTACATTTTCCAAGAAATATGGAGCCACTGAAGGCAATAAAGTAAAAGTTTCATCGGAGTTTGTTTTGCCTTCATTATTTTAAAGACTGTCAAAAGTATCCAGCCTCACCTGGGCTAAAAACCCATTGGTCCCACTCTTGGTCAGTTTACTCTCTCTTCTCTTCCATGCCCTAACTTCTGACTTTAGTCTTATTCTTCTTCCTTCTACCCTGGTATCAGTTTGGCCAGTGCCAGATTTGCCTGGGACAAATCTATTGGTCTGCTCCTGCCTCTCTTCTCTCTTGATCCATAGCTCTTTCAGGACTTACAGTTAGATAGTCTTCAGACATCCTCTGGAGCAATACTAGCCTTTGTAGCTGAAGCAGATCCTCTCCGCAACCCGGAGACGGTAATATTGCCCCAATGCAAATATTGCCCCCAATGCAAATAAATACTATTGAGTTCAGTAGTGCTTACATCAGAACAGATTATATATACTACATATATATGCTTATATATACTATAAAGGACAGATTACAGACTGATAAAAGATAAGAGACTCTGAAAGGGGACATTTCCCCCCCAGTCCAGGAGTATAGGTCTAGGGAGAGCAGAATGAGGGCTTTGCTCTCCTTCTGAATTCTGCCCCTCAAGAATTTTTCCTTCAATTTCCAAATTTCTAACATTGCAAAGAGTGAGACAATGAACAATTTTTCAGACAAGGAACTCTTACATTTGCTGTGGGTACATTCTTTCTGTAATATTGTTATGTGCTTTCTAGTGGTTTCTGACTTATGACGACCCTACGGTGAGCCTATCTCGTTGTTTTCTGGACAAGATTTGTTCAAAAGGGGTTTGCCTTTGCTTTTCTTTGAGGTGGAGGGAATGTGACTTGGCCAAAGTCATCTCATGGGTTTCCATGACTGAGTGGGGATCTGAACCCTGGTCTCCCACTGTCCTAGTCCAGTGTTCAAACCACTACACTGCTTTGCCTTCTCCTTTTCCTTGGGGGCCTAAATTATATTTCTGAATGCTCAACTGAAGTTTTAAACTACTGTGATACTAGAAATTTGAGGACTGAAGGAAAATCTCATCGGAGGGCAAAAATCTTATTTGTGGGACAATGTCTTCATTTTACCCCCCTGCTTCTCACTCTGTTACCTCCTTCCCTCACTCCTTCCCCCACCTCTATTTTCTATCCCTCTTGACATATACTTCCCTTCCCCTCCCACTGCAGCTTACCAAATGTGGTTACAAAATACAGTCAGCCCTCCACATTTGTGGGTTTGATTTTCATGGATTTGATAATTTGTGAATTTCTTCAACCCCTGCCCCTCTCCCTGTCAGACACTTGTTGTCTGGGGGAATCTTTCCTCTCAGTAAGTCCAATCAGGCCATGCATTTCTAAATACTTGCTTCTGGTCTTCCTCCTCCACCAGCTGCTCCCTGGTCAATTAAGGATGGATCCAGCTCAAATTCTCAGCACCTTTCCCAATGTCCCTATGAACACTCAAGGAAGGAGATGGGTGAGAGAGAGGAAGTACAAGGTCAGCATTCTGACCCACCCCTTCCCCTCTCCTTTCCTTGACCTGCATGCCTGCTTTCCCCACCATGCCTTGGCCTCCTTCCCAAAGACACACACACACACATTTTAATATTATTTTTCCACTTCTCGAGGGTCCTGCACCCCAACTCTAGTGAATGTGGAGGTCTGACTATACACATTTACCAAAAGACAAAAAGCCCTTCATCTATCCAAAGAAGAGGAAACAGAAAGACAGACAGACAGAAAATAAGAAAAAAAAAAAGAGTACAGCTTATACCCCAATAAATACTTACCTGGACTCGCACAACAAATGTGGTTGCAGGGGAAGGTAAGCTTTTGATGGAGTGAGACCAGAGTGTTATGTTTGATTGGCACTAGGCGCTAAGTCAAGATATGTGTAGGGGCAAAGGAGACAGTGAAGCAGTTCACCCCCTATATGAGTCATTTGGTGCTTGATGTTGACCCATCCTCCCTCCCCTCAATGCAGTGTGAGTTAATCTGGTCACTTCAGAGCCGGATAGGAATTTCCCCCCCTTTTTCCAGTTCTCCCCCCATCCCATACTGTGTTTGATGGAATTGGAAAAGTTGGCTCTGGGTGGTGCTGTTAAATAGGTTGTCCTTTGGCAGATAATGGGGGCTAATTAAACCTCAGTGATCACCTATTAGCACCTCTTTGGTGTACGGTAGGGTTCTGGAACCACCTCTTTGGGGCCCTGCATCCAAGGGGTCAGTGAAGGAGGTTAACCTGGGAATAAGGCTCCCACTTTTAGAGCTGTGTGGCTTGGGTGGGAGTCCCTGGGTTACCTTCCAAGATGCTGGACTGGGGATCAACCAAAGCAATTTGGATTGCCCCTGAGTCTAAGCTATTATCGTGCATGGGTAGGCTGAGTAGATTGTCACATTGTGACCCTGGCAACACCCGGACCTATATCGTGTTGCTCCCCCCACCTTGTATCTTTCAGGCTAATGCAATTTAAATAAAACAGGGCAAAATAAAGTGGCCCTTAGTTAGCCCAACTTTGTGTCTGGTATCTTTATTCCATGGCTGAACATCAAAAGACTAGTTTACACCACCAGATAATTGAAAAAAATTCCTATTTAAATAACAAGGTCTTTACCTGTCTGTGGAGGGAGAGCAGAGAAGAAGCCAACCTCACTGTTCCTTGGAAGAGAATTCCACAGCCTGGGAGAAGCCACCAAGCCCTCTCATAGCTCCTCACCATATGATAATAAGTAAATAATGGCTTGCTGGCCTTGTGTGGCACTCAAAATCAGGCTGCCTCACTTTGACAAACAGTAGAGCTATCCCTGAGGGATTATTAAGTATGCACTTTTATCAGTCAGTTTGGTAAATAACCCTCATGACTAAAATCTGGCAGAATGATTGGACATGAAATTTGAAACTCAATGAATGATTAAATATTGTTTGAAATACACTGAAACTTATTTTTAGTTATTACTAACATTATATGTAGACTCCATAGATCAGAAGAAAGTATCACTCATTTGCCAGCAAGTCCCATTTGCTGGCAAGTCCCATTACATCTAGATAAGTTAAAATATAATACATATAATACATCTGCGTTATAGATGTACTACAAAATAAAAAGCCAAATCAGATTTCATGCTTGTATCCAGGTGTTCACAATGATTATGTAACAAAATTAGCCAAAGTCATTTTATACCATTGTAAGTACTTGCTGTATTAGATTAAAGTCCAATCTGTGTTTACATATTCAAATGTTTTAACAATACCATTCCAGGATAAAATTGGGGTATAAATTTAATCAATCAATCAACCAATAAGCAAGCGAGCAAGCAGCAAGCAAGCTTCCATGCTACTAGTAATGCTTGCTGGAGTGTTCTGGAAGTTGTCCAAAAAATAACTTTTCCAAGCTTTCACACATGTAGAAATGGAAAAATCGGTCTTTATCCAGGCCATGCATGCATTTATTCATAAATCTGTCCTTTCTAATTTCTGCATGACTCCGTGATTTTTTTCTTTTTTTCATTTCTTTTTTTGCATTCCCAAATGCATACATCATTACATACAGGTTTTGAGCCAAGCACAGCATCACAACATCCGAAGACCTGCAGAGTCTAAGGCCTTTCTGCACAATGTCGCTGTCTTGTTTCTGCCACAGGTTGGCAGCAGTCAGCAGGTCGCTCTTCCGCATAATGTTGTTGCTGTCCCACTTCCATTCTGGCACGGAGCATCGCGCTTGCACAGTTTTTGCAAAACAGACAAAATCCATTTTGCATCTGCGATCACACGGTGCTCCCATCACTTCTGGCCATGCGGAAACTGTGGAAGCACATTGGCGACGCTTCCTTCTGTAGCACAGCAATGGAAAAAGCCCAGCTGTGGAAGGAAGATGTCATGCCATTGCGTTTTCTTCCATATGAACCGAGCGTGTGCAGAGGGGAGCATTGCTGATGTGCTCCCTTCTGGACCCGGCACTGCAGCAAGACAACATGGAAGAGCATCATCATGCGGAAATGGCCTAAGTGTATCAGTCTGTCCATTAGTCCATGAAGTGTGGGTTAGTTTGCTTAAAAATATAGGCCAAACAAAATTCTCCTCTATATTTAGAGATAAGCAATCGTTTTTTGTTTTTTTGTTTTTTTTGGTGTGGTAACAAAAGCCATCAACTGGTTGTTTTTGCTTGTGAGAAATACTTTTTTGAACTTTATCCTGAAATGACTGCCAATCATGCATCTAACCAGTTGATGCCATCATACTTTTAAAATGCTGGAAATAGGGTTCTGTTGCACCTACTGTAGGAACCCTCATTGCAAATACGATGTTATGTTGCATGAGTTGAATTATTTCTGAATTAAAACAATTGCCAATACACTGTTTCCCATGAAATAGCTAATGGAATGTTGAGAATGAAGACCTGTTTTCTGCATCATTGAACTGGCCTCCATCCGCTAGACAAGTAGTATAAACATGACACTACAAGTGTGGCAATGTGTTTGCTGTTCCTCATGATGATACACAAAAAAATATTTTTTCCCATATGGTCTTTTATCTCCATAGCACCAAATAAACCATGGGATTGAATTTAGAGTTCTGTTAGTAATTGTGAGTTCCCCTTACATGTTCCCATGTCTTTGAAGTGTGTCTAGGGTCTTCACATTTAAAAGAGAACAGGCATATAAGACCAGAGCTGGTTTCTGGTTTTGAGAATCTTGGGGCCTTTCTGCACTATATTGTTACAATGCTATTATTCCACTTTCTACATCTTGTGGAATCATGGAGTTTGTAGTTTAGGAAGGGGTATTTAGAATTCTCAGCCAGAGAGCTCTTTGGCCTCAGTAGACTATGAACCCCAGAATTTCATAGGATGTTGAAAATGGAATAACAGCACTATAACAGCGTAGTGAGGAAAGGCCCCTGGAAATGGTAACATTAGTGAGCCACACTGTTTTAAGGGACTGTCCTCATTGATCCAATTTCACCTGCCCTCTTCTTCTGAGCCCTGTTTGGTAAGACAGAACAGTACAAGACCATTTGCTCCAGTCGTCACTCTTATACCTGGCTGGATGCTTGAAGATAACTAGCTAGTGGGTTCTGGAAACTGTAGTCAAAAAAGAACTTCTGATCTGAGAGAAAAACAAAACGGATGTTGTCGATGTTGCTCAGAATTTTTTTAGACTGACCCAAGACTATGAAAATGTTCCTAGTGAAAGAGATTTGAAACATGATAGTGTTTTTGTTTTATTTTGTATTTCACTGAGGCCATGACCTACTACCAGTCACACACAACTTAGGCCCTTTCCACAACTTACCTTTTTGTGGAGCTGGGATCACGAGAGCAGCATCTTGCGAGAGGCTCTCACGTCCCCAGTGCTTCAGCTCTGCAGCTGATGCCTGCTCGCGAGCAGGTAGCGCGAGAGTCTCTCCTCTTCCTTCTGCGGTGCAGCCTGGGATTTTCCCAGGCTGCGCTGGGGCAGGAAGTGCAAGTACCGCTGCTCCGGAGCTCTGCATGCACAGCAAGTGCACGCGGGACCCCAGAGTGATGTGCGATCACACACCATTTTCAGCTCAAAGCCAAAAATGAAATAGTGCACAATCAGCCCCTGCCAGCCCCTGGAGCATCGTGCGATTGTGAGTGCATCACGTGGACCGCTCCTCGCAGTTGTGCAATGCTCCAGGGGCCCTTTCGCATGGCAAATGCTGTGCAAAAAGGGCCTTAATCTTTGCCTCACTGAAATGGAAACTCTTGATATCAAAATTAAATTTAAAAAACTTTATAAATATTCACCTGAGCACCAATACTCCCATATAATAACATCTGCACACTATAAATACTGCAAGGAGAGGAAAAGACAATGACATCCAGAAAAGTATGAGAAGAGACAGTAAGAATTCCTTCTTAATCTTAAACCTGTCACTTGCTAATGTCATTTCATTGCAATGGAAAGCAAAAAAGAGTAAAAGTCAAACATATTTTCGCTTCAGAGTTGGTCATCACTATATGAAAGAGTGAGACAGCTGCCTCAGGCTGTGGATTCTGCCTAATAAAGAGAAAGAAATAATCAGGAATTCTCCATGCTCTTTAAAAAATGATCCTGTCTATGTCCCCTTAGACACTGTTGTGCTAAAGCTGGCTGTGTGATGGCTTACAAGTGTGGCTGGCTGTGTGATGGCTTACAAGCCCATGATGAAAACAGAATGCAAGGAAAACAAACTACTTTGTCTGTGCACTTTACAGAGGAGTTAGAGCAGTTGTGTGTGGATTTGTCAGTATCATCTATTTGGAGAACATGTGTAATATGTTCTAGAGAGTGTGTCTGCCATTTTAAGAGATGGAACCTCATAGGCAGTAACTGAGGTTTAGAGCAGGCAGGGATACTGCACTGCTGTTTAAGATTTGTGAAAAACATTTTTTTTCATTAACGGTCTATCCATATTTGAAACAATTACATCTGTATCAACACAAATGGAGAGACAGTAGGTGGGCTGATGCTGACCACAATGGCATTTTAATAAAGAGTTTTAAAAAGTTACTTTTTGGAACTACAGCTTGTAGAATCCATCTGCCAGTTCCTTACCGTGCTCTGTCCTTTTTCATATTACAGATGCAGGAAAAGAAACATATGTATTTGTCAGTCACATAGAAAACTATTTGAATATTGGGGTGGGGAGGTTGGAGAAGAAAGCAAACAAGCACAAGACCAGAGAGCTGATAAATCTAATCTGTCCATAATCTCCATGAAATGTTTTCTATTGACCAGAGTTCTCAGCCTTTGCATCTTGCAAGCAGATGAATTCAATGATTTGTAGACAGTTTAGGATTTCAAAAAATGGGTCAAGCCAGACCTCCACAAGATCTGTGGGATGCTCAGAAAGAGATGACCTCAAAGTTAGCTCAATTTTGAGTTCAAGTTCTGCCAAGCAGGACTTTTGATTAAACTTTGGGTGCACCGCCTTCTGTTTAAAACTGAACCGCCAAAGAAGAGATGCAGAAGTTTAAAATAACAGCATGCAGATTTCTTTTTAGAATTTAAGGAATGAAAAACACTTGAGAAAATATCAGCAGGCAGGAGCAGGAAGAACAAACGGTAACCAAATTGGTTCCTGTGACAAACCATAACATTTACTTTAAACCATCAGCATGCTACTCAGTAAAAGTCAAGCTACTACTCTTTTAATAGATCCCAGGCCTTCTTAAACTCACAGGTCTGCCAGTATTACCCAGGTCAAGAGCAGGTCAAAAAGTGAAAACCCATGTGAAAGTAAACTTTAAGATATCTGCTTTGGAGGAACGGCAGCAGAGTGACTCCCGTGTGGAAAATACACTTCCTTTTGGTGTATCAGCATGAGATTATGTACACACTTTGTACTTAAAAAGTCATGCAGATACATTAAGGAATGATCACAAGACTAATACTTCTTGCACAAATAGGAATGCTGGCTTTTCAGTCTGGGAATTTTATTTAACATTGTTTTAACTGTTGTTTACTGATTGGGAAGTCTGATACACATTTTAAAGCTGTCAATACCACAAGCCTATGCGTATCCCCTCAGAAGAAAGCCTGACTATGTTAAATAAGGTTTACTCTCAAGCAAATAAAATAAAAGACAAGACAAGACAAGACTTCATAATGTATCTTTTTATTTCCTCTTTATATTTGATATAAACTTATCACTGCTTTTCTTTTTTAAACCTCCCTATCTACTGGTACATTTTTTGAAACACAGTTTCACTCATGTCCCATTTTCAGTAGACATTTGAGATAATTGCAGCATTAAGGATGGAAAAAATATTAGAAATTTATTTGTTCCCAGGTCAGAAAACAGGTGTCCCATCAGCTGGGAAATCCTATTGAGGAGAATAATAGACCAGCAAGAGTTTTTCAGTTTTCTCCTGACATTAGACCATGTCAAAGTGTTGAGAGAGAATCAGCATGGCGTGAGAGGCAGTGTGGTACAGGGGTTTGATCTCTGGACTATGACTCTGGAGACCAGGATTTGAACCCCACCTTGGCCATGGAAACCCACTGGCTGATTTGGGCAAGTCACACTCTCTCAGCCTCAAAGGAAGACAAAGGTAAACCCCCTCTTGAAGAAATCTTGCCAAGAAACCCCCATGATAGGGGCACCTTAGAGTTGCCATGAATCAGAAACAACTTGTAGGCACACAACAACAACATAGAATCATAGAGCTAGAAGAGACCATCAAGTCCAATCACATTCTACCGTGCAGAAATAAAACAATCAAAGCTTTCTTGGTAGATGGCCATCCAGCTTCTGTTTAAAAACCTCCAAAGAAGGAGACCATGCTCTGTGTCGGGTGGAATTATTCAGCAGAGAAAAAAAATTGTATAAAAACTGGTTTCTCTGCAGAAAAATGGATTCCCTGTGGGTAAAACACCATGTCTTGCACAGAAAACTCCATGCGACTTTCTCCAATGGAAAATAAAGTCCTCTCCAGCACTTCAAGATGTTTCAGTACAGGGAGAATATCACAAAGAAATATTTGTTTTCCAAGTGATGATGAGAAAACAGTACTGTATGATTCATCTTCATATGTGGGGACTGGATAGTTGAAAATTTGCACCCCATAATAGCACAATCTATGCATGTGTACTCAGAGGTATTTCCCACTGAAGTCAGTGCAAAATACCTCTGAGTACACATGCATAGATTGTGCTATTATGGGGTGTAAATTTTCAACTATCCAGTCCTCACATATGAAGATGAATGGGTGTAGCCTTAGGCTTTTTTTGAACAGATTACATGTGGTGGCAGGCAACAAAAACAGAATGAAATAAAACTCAGCCTTGTCAAACATTATGAGAGGAAAATGTCCTTGCTATTTCATATTTCTGTTTCTGAAGCTGCAGTGTTTCATATATGATACAAATGTTTATGAACAGGTCATTGGCCAACAAAAAGCAAACGAAACTTCCTTTTGTGTCTGCAGCATAGTCATGTAGAATGTACACATGGAGTAAGTATAAATTAAAATTATATCTTCTATTGTCTATAATAGAATTACCAATAATAATAAAAGATATAATAAAATATATAATAAAAAGTATAAATTTTTAATAAAAATTTTAATAAAATCTGACCATGGATACTAAAGGAATTGCATGCACCTTGGGTTGTTTTGTTTTATATTGATTAACTTTAATTGATTAATTTATATTGATTAATTTTAATTAATTAAATATGATCACTATTGTGCTATGTTGTATTGGATCTACCCCAAAATAGGTTGCCTTGTGGTCTGGCTGAAATAATTGAGTTATGACTAGGAATCAGATTACTTAAACCTGGCTTCTCAAGCTCAGGCCCCTCCATTACTGGAACACCACTGGAAGAGAGACTCTTGGACCCTGTTC
Source organism: Iguana delicatissima (assembly GCA_948472985.1). NCBI lineage: Eukaryota > Metazoa > Chordata > Lepidosauria > Squamata > Iguanidae > Iguana > Iguana delicatissima. The sequence goes on from CAOKZL010001557.1 coordinate 280,833, forward strand.
TTCTGTCTGGCCCATTTCCACAAGACAGGGCCCTGATTCATTCCAGCTATGAAAACAGCTGTATAAAGATCATGAAAGTGGGGGTTCTGTAGGGTTGGTAGTTAAAGTAATTTTTAGAGTCAAAATGTAGTTTTGCTGCTATTTTGGCAGTTAAAAAAATAAAACAAAACACAAGTTGGCTGAATTATTGGTGATATTAGCCATTTATTACTGTGAGATTGTACGATTATTTTAATCCTGGGTTATAATTGTTGACCCCAGCCAAGGATACCCACTGAGTGACCTTGATCAAGTCATATTCTCTCAACCTCAGAAGAAGGCAGGGGAAACCTATTCTGAACAAATCTTGCCAAGAAAACCGTGTGATAGGTTTGCCTTCTGATTTTTGTTGTTACTGTTGTTGTCGCATGCCTTCATGTTGTTTCCAACTTTGTGGCTGAGAGTGTGCGATGCATCCAAGCTCACTCAGTGGGTTGTCATAGCCCAGTGGGGAACTGAACCCTGATCTCCACAGTTGTAGTTCAGTGTCCAAACCACTATACCATGCTGGCTCTATTAGCTTCACCTTAGGGTTGCCATAAGTCAGAAAAGATTTGGAGGCAGATAACCACCACCCAAACAACAATTGTTGAGCTATCTGTTAAGGTTGTTCTTTTGTATCGTGTAAAAATTTTCTGATGTAACTGTAATAAGCTGCTTTGACCATGGTTTTAATAAGGAAAAGCACCTTAAAAATGTCACTGATGTTGTTATTTGTCACCAAGTCAACTTTGACTTAGGGTAACCCAGTGAACAAGAGATCCCTAAGAACCACAGATATTAATAGCCTTGTTTAGGTCTTGCAAACTCAGGACCATAGTGTCTTTGATGGACTCAATCCACCAATAATGCATCTTCTCTTTTTCCTACTGCCTTCTACTTTACCAAGCATTATTGTTTTTTTCCAATGAGTATGTCATCTCATGATAAGTCCAAAATACAATAGTGTCAATTTAATTATTCTGGCTTCTAGTGAGAGATCAGGCTTAAGTGACGCAGACCCTAATCAGAGTTGAGGTTTTTTTTTAGATACCTCAAACAGGATCCTAAACTTTGTGGAATTCCTACTCTGAGAAATCCATTGAATATTTGCATCTCCTGCAGTTATTAAATTGGCATCAGATCTGTGTGGTGAGAAAACATGGTGAAGAAACAGAATCCTAGGTTTACACAAGACAGCTTAGGTTATAGGTGGTACACTTTTGCAATGCATGCAAAAGATCTAAGAAAACCTAAATTTTTGTTTTCTATCTGTAAAGACAATTTGAAAGGAGTGCTTTTGTGTACGAAACCAGCAGTTATATGCAAGCCAGTCAACACTTTCAAAACCCATTACATGATTCACCTAATCTACTAATATATAAAAGTCAAAGTTTGTTTGTCTATATCAGGTGAGAAGACCTCGTATGATTGGCTGTGTGAGGCGAAGACCTCATATGATTGGCTGCCTAAGAAGATTCTATGGAATCTTGAGTTTGCAGTTTAGGGAGGGGCCTTTAGAATTCTCAGCCAAAGAGCTCTTGGGTCTGTCTTGAATAGGCCAGTTGTTATGGAGATGAGTCCTAGCAGCAAGGAGAAGGGCAGTGTATTCTCTGAGGAACCCAACCTCTGCATGTTAATAACTCTGAATACAGATTGGATTGGGGAATATGGGGAAAAGTTGCAGGTACTGGACAAGACAGTTTGGGGAATTAGAGACACAGGATCTCAAATCTTTCTAACAAGTATTACCTACAAGAAAATAAAATCCTGGGCAACGCTGAGTATACATGCTAGTGAGCATATAATGTGAATAACATGGAAATGCAGCTGTATAGATTTTCAGAACCAGAATACGGCAGCTCTGGAGGACAGAGGGGGAGAGAAGAGGATGGGATAATAAGCATTGGTACAGACTCTGCCATTCTGAGTTAGGAGCACTCAGGGAATACTGACTGCAGTTAAGGGAGAGAAAGACAAAGGCCTTTTCTGCATGGGGCGAGGGAATCGCCCCGTGCCGGTACTCACCGGACCTGTGTGCTCCATGCGCAGGTCCAGGCTGGAAAATGGCAGCTTCCGGTTGGTGGAGGCTTTCCACCAACCAGTGAAGCTCACCAGCCTAAAGCCCACCCCTGGCAGATCTGCAGGCTAGCACTGGTGCGAGCCTGCAAATCTGCACCGGAGCCATGCTTTTGAAAGACCTGTTGTAAGCAGTCTTTCAGGAGCACGCTGAACAACCACTTTGGGTCATTCCAGAGAGGGCTGAGCTCCGGAACTACACAAAGTAGTCCGGACCCATTCCGCTCCCAGGTGTAGACGTCCTCTCTGGAGGACGCTCTGCACCGTTTTAAAAACCCCGTGTGGAAAAGGCCGAAGAGAGGGGAAGAGAGAAAGGAAGAAGCACTGGTAGAGAGGGACAAAGGAGTTTCTAACCAAGGTGAAGTTGGAATAAGCTGAATGAGTACCAGGTGGAGACAAAAGCCAGAATTGAAGAGAAAATAGTTGAAGAAGGGGAAAAGATAAGATTTATCTTTTTTATCTGGATAAGAATGTATCTAATGGATTTTTAATCATGTTGATGTTGCTGATGTTGTTTTTGTTGTATCTATTATATTCACTTATATCTTGCTTTTACTCAAAACCTGGACTCATGGCATCTTAGAAAAAATAAAACAAATAACAGATACAAGCATAAAGATATGAGTACAAGAATACAAAAAACTTACTGTTAAATGCAATTAATCTATAGAATTGAGACAATTTAGGGCAAATTTATTAAAAATGAAAAAAGCTGACAGTCAATAGTCAACAACACATTATTAAAAGTGATGGTGTTCTGTTAAACCGATATATTATTACATTAAAAATTAAGTAATAAGTCCAGTTTAATTGTAATAAAGTAAGGGCTTATAATGCATTTAAGAATTACCAGGCTACTAAATTTGACTTATTTGGTTGACTAACTTAGATTTTTCATTGTACCACTCCTGAAGTCTCATCACTGTGGCCTATATTCACTAGAATTGGCATCAGCTTGCTATTCAATATAGCACATGATTTATGTAAAAAATCGATGTTGGTTCTGGAAGCTATGAATCAAAACAGGGGACATATTCCCCCACAACAGAAGGTCCTGTTTATTTTATTTTGTTTCCAGTTACATATGGGGGGGCACCACACAGTTGGATTTTCTTTGTGGGCTTTCCAGTGTACAGGGGAGCATAGGAGCTGTGAATGTTATTTACTAAGTCTTAAATAAGTTGCTGCCTGACTTGCTGTTTTGAATTTATTTGGCTGGTAAATGGACATTCTCTTGCCCTCCTGCACACTTGCTGCAGCTTTTGGCAAAGTGAAAGGTCACACTCCCAAGCTGTTTTTCATTACATTTTATGAGTGTTAATGTAACACCTTATGAATTATGTGCCTGGCATGTTCTGACAGCTAAAAAGCATCATCATTTCCCCCCTCTTTCAGAAGAATAAAAAGAAAAGTAATTGTCCCTATTTGTGATTTGATTTATTGGGGGACATTTCCTTAAAAAAAAAAAAAAAAAGGAAGGAAAAGAAAAGAAAAAAACATAGGCCTCAGAGTTATTTGTCTGATTGCAGAGTTCACCTATAATGTCCATCGCAGTCCTGTACGTAAAGGGTATGAGAAGTCCCCCTGTGGTTCCTGAACAACATAAACATCATGGTGGAGGTTTTCCTCCTTTACTTTAGTCAGCTGTGAAAAATATGAAATGTGAACACATCTTATTCTGTACATAGCGCATGAATGAACATACATGTGCACACTGACTATAGGTACATTAGACATCTACCATATGATGTTATGAAATGCATTTGACCTGGCTACTGAAAATATGTATTACTTAATTTAACAGATTGTTGCTTTTATTATTATTACAATATTACATTTTAAAGCTTTGTGCTTAAAAAGAATAGCAGTAAGTGTAACATGAAACCAAGGCCATTTCTGCACTACACTGTTATAGTGCTATTATTCCACTTTCATCATTCTATGGAATCCTGGGGTTTGCAGTTGAGGGAGGGGCATTTAGAATCCTCAGTCAGAGAGCTCTTTGGCCTCACTAAACTACAAATCCCAGAATTCCACAGGATGTTGGAAGCAGAATAATAACACTATAACAGGGTAATGCAGAAATGGCCTTTTGGTTCTCACACTTGTTGGATTCTTAAATACAGTGGAGAGCTTTTTTGCTTCTAGCTGAATTAAACGAATCAATATAGGAGCTAAGTATTGCATATTTTAATCTGCTTGCCCCTTGGACTGAAATTATTTGAACTGCTGTACCAATGCTGTACCAATTTCCCCCTCTTTTTCATCTCTTGGTAAACAATAGTGGAAGATAATATATCTAACTGCTGCTCCCACCGCTGACTCCTCCATTCCCTTTAGATTCACTCACCAATGGCACTTAAGCTGTTTGTCAGTCATGCCCCTTCTCCCTTGGTGAGGTGTCAGTCTGGGCTGAAGATAACCCCTGCAACAGGCCCTGAATTTATATCTCACATATTTGGGTGTGCGGGTGTAAAATATATTTCCTCAGTGCCTATTGTGATACAGCCTTCAGTTATTTGAAGGACTTTGTTTAAAACCATCTGAGCCCCTTGAAATTTTTGGATTAGAGATGGCCCAAGGCATTTTGCTGCTGGAGACAAAGGGCAAATTGGTGTCCCTTCCATTCCACATACTTAAGCCATGTATGTGCAGAATTAGCTGGATCTAATTTCAACACTGGCAACTAGACAAGAGTTGTTCCCTGCAGCAGAAGGGAACAGCCTAGCTCTTAAGGCACAGACGAAGCCATATGGCACCTGTAGCCCTATACTTCAACAAGCATCACAGCTCACAGACCACTTTTTCTTGTATATGCATGCCACTCACTTAGGTAATATATCATAGCAATAGTGACACGGGCATGTACAGAGCTTGTGATGTTGCTCTTTAAGAGTAATTAATTTGTGGGACCAATGGCAAGCATGTGTGTGGGATCTTCTTTCACAATAAACACAAAGACAGTAGATTTATTGGAAAAGGCCATAACAGGTTATAGCTGTAGTCACTCGACCCCAGCAGGAGTCCAGATCCAAGCAATGGTTGACCTACTTGTAACTTGCTGAAGATTCATACACCCAGCCTGCCTGCTGGGGACATCCAGAAAGCTGATCCATCTGGGAGTAGGGTGGAACCTCATGCCCCTAAACTAGGCTTGATGCCCTATGCCCTGATTTCCAAGGTCCCATGTGGGTATGATAGGGCACAGCTGCTTTGTCTCCCATCCAATAGGATCTGAACCCCATGTTAAAATCCCCCAAAGTTGTGACAAAGTTTACAATTGTCTAGGTACAATAGATGGGGGAGATGTCAAAGTCTGAAGGGAACTACTCTGGGAGGCCTAAGAGCAGAAGTGAAGCCTACATCCTGGCTTCTTCTGGACTCACCCACGACCCAGCCAGATGCTCCTGACTGGCCACCTGTCCTGCCATTTTCCAGAGCTCATGACACCTTTCAGAGGATCTTGAGAAGAAGAGGTGGAAAAAACACTGGAAAAAAGGCTTCTGTTCAGGACACCCCTCCTGCCACAACCTACAAAGCTTCTTTCCACTAAGGCCATTTCAACACCGTACCTTCTTCTGTTGTCCTCCTATCATGGTACTGCAGTGCCTTTGCTGGGAAGGGAGCATGATAGGAATACTCCCTTCCACACCTGGACAGCTGCCTGTGGAAAGAAGTGTGAGCAACATGCACCCTTCTTCCACAGCACAGCTGGACTCTTTCCCATGCTGCACTGGGAAAGGAAGCACCTCCATTGTGCTTATGCCCCTTCTGCATGGCGAGCAGTGACGGGAGCATCACACGATCATGGGGGCTTAATGGATTTATTCCATTAAGTAAATATCTCGTGACTGTGATGAGTGGGGATGGGTTGGCAGTGGGACCGCAATGATGTCACATGACCCGTGTACTGCTGCCATCACATCCCAAACGCGAGACTGCCATGCTATGCACAAATGGCCTAAGTCAGGGGACACAATTCTGTTACAGTGTCTGAAAAGTAACCTGTTGCCATTACTTGTTACAATGATGAAAAGGGTAACTTTTCCTGTTACTTTTTGGACTGCTTGTTACTCCTGCTTTTAATTTCTGTTACATTTTTGAGAGAAAAAAACAACCACCTTAGGACTGATAAGAGAATGACAGAAAACTTGAAAAATTCCTGTCTACTTGCCCCTAAAAGTACCCTTTAAAAGTAACTTTTAGAAAAAGAAACTTACTATTTACACTGATAAAGTAGCCTCACTCTTACATGGTACCTTGCTTTTGAAATTTAATTTCATTACATCCTGTCTGCCTGAAAAAATGGAACTAATTGTAGGTATCTTATATCACATAAGAACAGAGCAATCCATCTGTATTGCTCTGGGTGCCTATTGCATTGCATGAACAGGAACATCTGGTTCATTGACTGTTCAGTCAAGAGCTTTTCCCAGTGGTACTTTCTGTGATCCCATGGGAGAAGGAAGATAGCCAAAATAGCCAGCCCAGGAACACACAAACATGACATCTGCATGCTTGTTCATAAAGATGAATGATTCCCCTCATTCCTGCCCAGCATCTGCTAAATGAGGACTGCTTCCTTCTACCTAATAGTAGAACTGGTCTTGTATTGCAGTTTGGAACAACGCCATGTATCTTCTTTCTCTCCCTCTCCTTTGTGCTAAGATGGCCACTCTATGTATCCAACTCTATCTTCCTCAAGGGCTAAAGTAAGGGAGTACTGACGTCCTTCCAACTATTGTTTTCCTCTATAACTCTAAGGCAGCCTCTCCAATCCCACCACACTTATAAGATCCATAATCTCCAACTGTCCTGATTTGACAGGGACAGCCCTGATAAATCCTCTGCGACCCTACTTTTTCAGCTGTTTTTAAAATGTTCCAGTTTCTCTCTCTTTCTCCCACGATCCCCCTTTGCCCTTGGTTTACTTCAATTGATGCAAACTGAGTTAAAAGTGAAGTAGTCTCAGGAAAAAACAAACTGCTGCAGCCTCTCCTAGCTTGTGTATCTTTCCTTATTAATACCTTTTCCATCTTGATCACACAGTGACGTTGCTCAGCCATTCGTGTCTTGGTATTTATCTGTGAAATGCTGGGTGTTTGATGGTCTCTGTCCCCTCCCACAGTCTTTTTCTCACCATATCAGCATTTTTAATTCATTCATAATTATCTTAAAGTAAGCAAACTCAATTGTACATCAGCTCAAAAGTGTGTGTATATGTGTGTGTGTATTAGAAATATCCAGATTTTTAAAAGAAAGATAACTTGCAATTTTCATCTCGTTTCTAGTTGTTCATGCTTATTTGGAAATAAGTCAAGATTTGGAAGCTCTTGGCTTGTGGGTATGGGTTTGCAACTGCAATACAATCCTATGCACATCTTTTCACAGTAAATTCCACTGTGGCCTCCATGTGTATATTAATGACTACAGCCTCAATGCATATTTGTTTAATTATTAAGTGCACCATTTATTTGATCTTTGGACATATAGTGTCTTTTTTTCCTTTTAGGTTCTCTTCAAACATATATAGTTCCTGCTGCTGTTACATTTTCCCTTTAATATGTCATTCTAAAACTAAGATGTAAAATATTTCTTAATATTTTTTTTAAATAATCATAATTCTTTCATGAATGTTTTTTTTTTTTTTAGTGTTTAGGAGCATGGCACCCTTTCTCAATACGATATTCCTACACTATCTTCTATAGTTAACCCCCCCCCACAGGGTATTCTGTTTATTTACAATGGAGCAACATATGTATTTTTATAACTTTTCTGCTGTCATAATGAATTACCAGCTCTAAGCAGTGCTTTGTTGGCTTTAGTAAAAATCAAATGAAACCCAGCAGGAGTTCCAAGAGTGCATTGTCCAGGAGTGTAAAAATGCTGTGCTGATGACAGATCATACTGTTTTTATTAAAGCCGAGAACACAGACTTTACTTTGCGTTTTGACCTGAGTGCTTTACTGTCAAGGTGATTTTATTTCTACAAATTTTTCTTCTGCAGGCCTCATCAACGATTCACCATAAAACATTAGACAAATTCCCATCACCTGTATATAATTAAGGCTGGTTTGGATGTGCTGCCCATGACAACTAAGAAGATGTTTTTCAGCTTTGTGTAAAAAAGAAATCCACTTAGCAGTGTTCATCCAAGACACACTGTCTCCTTGTTTTAGTACCTGCTTCCTTTCATTCTTTTTAAGCTGATAAGAACATCAGTGAAAGGGTCTTAAATTAATGCACTAGTTTATAACGTTCATCCGCAGCTGAAAATAAGCTTTTTTGCTGCACTGGGAAAAAAGGAATAAAATACCATTTTACAAATCCAGAAAGATAGGAAGAAAAAAAAAATCATGCCAGAGAATCTGAATGCAATAAGCATTTTATGTATGTGTACTTGGAAAAACAATCAAGGAGAACTGTGTTATCGGGACTTAGTCCTGAGTAAATGCATCTAGGATTGCAGCCAATTCTTTATTTATATTTATTTCTCAACTTTCCAAAGATAGCATTCAAGGTGACTAACAGCAATAAAATACAAGTTAAATATAAGATAATAATGAATATGTAGAAGTAAATAAATTAAAAAAGAAATACAAAAATGAAATAAGTAGTGATTGTACACTTCGTCAAACAAGTCATCTTAAAAGATATTTTGAATAAAATATCATTGCATGCCACTGAAAATCAGCAAAGATAGATCCAGACTGACTTGTTTCAGGAGATATTTTCAGAGCCTGAGAGCAGCCATCAAGACAGCCCCTTTGTTGGATTTGGTTTATCCCTTTCTCAGCGGTAATTGCTGACTGGGAACATCAATCTTATCACAGATCTATGAAGGCTGATAGTAATGACATGGAATATAGTGTGAAAGCAGCCATATTTTGAAAACAACTTCTGTGTCCCTACCAACCTCTCAATACTTTGGAGTTCCACTTCCAAGTGGCTCCACTATCTGAGGGTAGGGTGGGTCACAGCGAAGATAGCCATACATCCTCTTTTATAGAGATGAGTCCTCTATTTGATGAGCTGCTAGAAGACTGTCCTCTTTTGGAAGGTGCCCCTTAGTTAATTTTTTTTTCAGTTCAAATCTGGTTGAAAGATTAATAACCACAAAGAGGGACTTTACTGATACAGGCGATCCAAAGTTGCCACTGGGGCATCATACACAGTGACTACATAGGTCACATAATCATAGTCGCCCCTACTTAGGTGCCATGTATTACAATTCTGTGTTAATTATTAAATTATTATGATTTTAATTATACTTAATTGTGATTTATAATTTGCCATCTATACATATACATCAGTATAAGCAATGGTATGAAAACTAATGACTTTTTAAATTTTCTTTGTTTATGGAGTGAGAGAAAGTGAGAGAAAGCTTTCTCAGCTTGGCATCTACAGTGTCATTTTTACCATCTAGGAAACCTTATCTAGGGGTTATCTAGAAACCTATTCCCATTATATCCCAGGTGTACAGGGTTGGCTGTGGTAGCTTAGCAGTGATAAATATAGTCAAAGTCTTCTTATTATCACCTCATTATTTTCTTTCCCTTTCTCTTGTAAGTTGTGTCTAGAAAAAGTGTGTGATATGGCATGTCGGTCTCGAATTTAAATATGTATGCACACGATTGCCTTGTTTCCAGAATTTATTTATTCAAACTCTATTTAAAAGGTATGCTTTTGGTCTTCCAGGGGTGAACCCACAATGACAGTCTTAAAATATGCATCTTTCATTACAGATGTTTAAGGGTTTTACTTGGCTTCTAAACCAAATACCAGACCTCAGGTTGTCATCTGGGATATAACAGCTTGTTCTAATAGTGGTTCCCCTTAAACTGTGAAGTTGTTTTAGCTTCCTAGACATGCCAATGGAAAACATGACATCATCAAGGATATACATCCATTTTCTAGACCAGAAGAACATTTTTTCCATACTGGTTAGACTCCCTTTTGTTCTTGCCAAAATCATGGGACACAGGGGCTTGTGGAATTGACTAGCCTGAATCATGTTTCAGATTAGACACTTTCAGTCACTTCTATCAATCCTTAATTTGTATTTCATTTGATCTCCTTGGGAAGAGAAAGTCTGAGGGAAATTCCTCTTCTTCAAGGAAGATGCCAGCCTTCCCGTTCCTCAAAACTCTTTTCAGATCTATGACTTTGTTTTAAGAACAACAACAAAAGAGAAAAAGTCTTGTATCTCTAGTCTGTTGTGGGTTTGTCTGCCACTTCTGGTCTTATTTTTGAGAATGTCTCTCTCTCTGAGTCTAGAACCTATACTTTTTTTTCCTTTTAATTGTTCAAAGAAAGCACACTGGGTCATTTCCTCTCACCATTTTGAGGAGGATTGCTGAAGAAAATAGAGGTATTTGCAAGGTAATATGGGCTTCTGGGGTGCTTGTAGGCATGCGCAGGGGTAATTTCATGCATTTTCATACATTTGTGAGGCTTTCTGAATAGTTCAGGGCCAAAAATTGCCTCTAAATTATGTCAATTTTTTTTAAAAAAAATAAAAAAATATAAATTTTAAAATTAAACAAATTGACAATTAGATACTTTGAAGGAACAGGTGGGAGGCTTCAACAGCCACAAAAGTAGAATCCCATTTTAATGGGGGAGATTTTGAGTCAGAAGGCAGAGCAATCAGGAGCAGAATTATAGACATAGTGGTCCATTTTCATACGGAGCACCCTACCTCCAGCAGTGGGGGAAATTCCATTTAACCATCTACCCAACCGAAACTGAGTGATTTTGGCTCAAGCTATCATGATTTTTTTCCACATTTGCCATCTATCCTCCTGAGTTAAGTAAATGAATCTCCTCTTTTTCATCTTTCTCCTCCTGTTTCCTGCTTTGCTGCTGCATTAGTGACAATCTCACCCACTAGCACCCTAGTTAGAAGAGTCCTTGGCCACATAGTCTGCCAGTGGAACTTTAGGGTTCACAGTTAAATGGCCCATTACACACCAGTGCTACTCAAAATGATGGAGGATGAACCAATGCTGGTCTGTGAGCCATTGGCTCCTAGTCCACAGAGAGCTTCCATAGAAGAAGAAAAAAAAAACATTTATAGCTAATATGGTCCCACAAATATGGTCTTAGGCAGACTAAGGGAAAAATGCCAGTCCCCACATAAAATTGTCTAAGCAGCCTTATTTTAGAGAACCAAATGCCACAGCAGATAAGTAAACATGCAGGTTTCCTGGAGTAGCTGCCCTCATTTCTGAGGGATCAGAATACACATAGAAAAGTTACTTTTCAAGAACACAACTCCTAGAGTACTCAGTCACCATGGCCAGTTGTAGTCCTAAAAATAACATGTCTGAGCTCCAAAAGGGAGGCATTGAATTTGCCTACAAAGCCAGACAGCTCTGCTCTTGCAACTGTCAGAGCTGTTTGGAACAGCCACTCAGTGCCTCACTCTGAGATAAATAAATAGAATCAAACACTGAGCCTGGAGATTCACACTGGCCATTTCCCTGCTGCAGCATTATTGCTACAGCTGGAAAGCAGCCGTCAGGGCTTTCAAGAGCATCTGCCCATGCCTTATTATGAGAGTTCCTTCTTTACAGCCAGTCATCAGGCCTAGCTGGCTGGTCAGCAGCAGTATCCACTGTGAAAATGCAGGTGGCAGTGGCTGAGCAGGTCTCTGAGCATTGGGACCTGTCACAATATAGCAGTGTCACTGTTTTGCACAATTTGAAGGCAACACATTGGTATGTGTGAAAAATGTGTTCATTTATTCATCCATCCCAAAGAGTTCATGTTTGGAATTCTGTTGGTGTTTTAGGCATGGGAAAGCTCTCCCATGTAACTGGTGGGACATTTTTGTCTGAGGAAGATGTCTTCATTTACTTCAAGGATGAAAAAGAGGAATTGTGAATGTGGTGCCATTCTGTGTGCTGATGTACGTGCACAAGGACATTCAGTTAAGCATTTTGTTGCACAGGTGAGTATGCACTCAGTGAAATTATTCCATTCAATGTAATGTTTGCATAGCACAATCAATGAGTAATTCCACATACAGAGATTTATGGTACACAGCTCTGATGTAGGACCTTGATCAATGTGTACTATTCTAGATAGGAATCACTGAATGTGCCTGTTGTAACATGCAGTCCCATCCTTATCCTGCTAAGCCCAAATCTAATTTGCACAACACATGCACAAATGCACATCCACACAACTGATATGCAGAAACCTCTCTTGTGCTTGTCTGTCCATAGTCTGATCTTTAGTATATCTATTCAGAAGACTCTTAAGGAGGCTTTCACATCTGTATACTCATAGGATTTCATGTTTCAGGTCTCATTTGGAAAAGGAGAAGGGAAGAAAGTGAATTGTATTGCTCTAGTACTTGACTCAATGCCTATTTATGTAAGCCATTATTTAGAATTAATGGGGCCTAGATGCAACCCTACAGAGAGTATCCCCAATCCTCCCTAAGCCCCAATGGCACTGTATCTAAAAATATGTTGCTTCAAGTGACTGCTTCAAATGCTTGTATAGCCTGGTCAGCCCCACTGGGATGACATTGCCAGAGGGCATGGAATTAACAAAATCTAAATTACCATGCTGGCTGAAGAATTTCAAGCTAACAAGACAGTTGCTAAAAGGATATAGCAATCAACACATAATAAAACACATAGCACCCAAACACAGCTAAGTAGCCGACAGACAGATTGTTGTTGTGTGCCTTCAAATTATTTCTGGCTTACGACAACACAAAGGCAAGGGTTTTTTGGGGGGGGGGCAATATTTGTTCAGAGAAGTTTTGTCATGGCCTTCTTCTGAGGCTGAGAGAATGTGACCTGCTCAGAGAGATATGACTTGGGTTTCTCAGTGGGTTTCCATGGTCAAGTGGGAATTCAAACCCTGACCTCTTCCGAGTCATAGTCCAACACCCAAACCACTACACTATACTAGCTCCCATTCAGACTGATACAGGAGCAGAAATTAAATAGTTTATCTTGTAAAGTGGAGGACTTTCCTTTACTGAAAGTTTTTAAACACAGGTTGGATGCCTACCTCTCAGGGTTACTTTAATGGTGGATTCTTGTACTCATAGGAGTTTGAACTAACTAGCTCTTGGGGTTCCTTCTAGCTCTAAAAACCTATGTCTCTATGACCAACATTAAGTGCAAAGTTCATTATAAGAAGGAGACAGTAGATGAGGAATTAACTAAATTGCCTACATGGAACTCACTAAGACTTCTCAAGCAATTAATTAACACAAACTTTCATGGCCTTTGGTTGGAAGGTGAAGTATTTAGTAAATCTCCCAAGAATGCTGCTAAATTTTTATTATTCCTACCTCTATCTTTAGCAAGAACATTTATAAAAATAGACATAATTTGATACATTAGGTGTCTGTTCTCCCATACAACCAGAGGGACATCATATGGCAGGTCAACTTAGATTTCATGATAGTACCTGATAACCTAGATCTCCATGCTTCCAGAAGTGATGGCCACTCAACTTCATGAAGGGCAATTTCATCCAGCTCCTTTTCTGGGAGTACAAGAGATGGAAGATGAATGAGAGAAACCAGCATTCCAACATAACTTAGCTAGTCCATTGAGAATTAGAGGTTCATTCTAACTTCATTTTCAAAATAATCGGGTAGAAAAAGGCAGAGGTTAGCTAAATGGCTGATCTTGCACGTACAGCCAGCTTCGGTTACTGAAGGAGGTCCTACCTTCTCTCGTCTTAACTTAACTTAATCCCAGGTTTTAGAGACAATGTGTAAAGACCATGTACTTAAAGGATCACTCTTTTTCAGCATCAATCAACTTGGAATGTAGGACTTTCTATGTATCCATATCAGTATCTACGTATAGCCTGGTGTAGTGATATGAGCATTAGGCTACAACCCTGGAGATCAGAGTTCGATTCCCTGCTTGGCCATGGAAAGCCAATGGATGATGTTGGGCACATCATATATTCTCAGCCCCAGAAAATCCCATAAGTTCACCTTAGGGCAGCCATAAGTCAGAAAGACTTGAAGGCACACAACAACAATGTAAGTGTGAAAGCTGAACAGTGAAGAAAGCTGATGGGAAGAAGATAAACTCATTTGGAATGTAGTGCTGAAGGAGAGTTGTACAGATACCATGGACCAATAAAAAGGCAAGCGAATGGGTCCTAGAGAACATCAGACCTGAATCCTCCCTAGAAGATAAGAGGGCCAAAATGATGCTGTTGTAGCTTGGACATATCATGAGACGATGTGACTGACTGGAAAAGATCATAATGCTTGGTAAAGTGGAAGGTAGTAGGAAAAGAGGAGACCACACTACAGTTGGTAGTGATTCACCTGAGGAAGCCGTGGCTTCTCTGAGCTTGTACAACCTGAGCAGGACATTGGATGACTTGGGCTCTTAGAGATCTCTCATACATAGAGTCACAACAAGTTGAAGTTGACTTGATGGAAAACAACAGCAACAGTAAGAGAAATCTGCTTGTGATACTGTTGATGAGTGTAGCTAATAGGGAAACCACATATGACAGGGTCTTCTTAGGGATGATAGCCAAGCTGTGGAACTTTCTCCTAGTTATCCCCACACTGTTGTGAGTTAGGCATAGTTGAAAGTACATTCATTTGTCTAAGCTTTCAGGAGATAGGCAGGTGCTTCATTTGTTTAGCTGCTGATCTTTCGTATTGGTTTTATAATGTTTACCTATCTTACATATTTTATTTTATTTTACTTTTTGTGATGCTTGTGTGTTGTGTTCTGTTTTATGTGATGTCTTATCTGCCCTAGGTTCTTTGTGAGGAAGAATGAAACATAAGTAAAAATGAATGAAGCAATACACTTCAAGATACCTGAAGGATTTTATATAGACAACAAGCTGTGACTCCTCACAGATTCCTGTATGTTAAATAAAATTGTGTCCTTAAGACCATTTACTGTTTCATGCCTTCATTCAGAGTGTTGCGACATTAAAACCATCTAGACATGCTGCAAACAGGCCATTAGCTAGCACATGTAATAACGTTACATTATGACACATTATGGTAGGACATGATATCAAGATGCAACTACTAAATGCTATGCACAATTGAAAAAAAAACACCACGTGCCTATTTGCTTTTTTCTACAAAAAGCCAAACAAAAATTAAAAAAAAGTATGCCTGTTTTTTTTGTTTGTTTGTTTTTATGTGGTAAGCAAAAATTGAAATGTAAGTGCCTCGGTGATTCTATTTGGGCACAGTGTTCATGCAATCCCCAGTTGCACATAACACTTGGATATTCTCCTCACTTGTGCAAGGAAGCGTCATGGATGTCTTTGCATAAGTGGTTCCTGGTGGTTCCTGGACATTATGAAGTATCAAGGGCACAACAGGATTGATAAGGCATGTGACCACAGCTCCACCCTCCTCATGAGCCTCATATGGATGCCAACACTCTCTGCCATGCCAGCCAAACTGTGTCTCCTCTCAAACCCATCCAAGAACACCAATGAAAGGTTTTATTTTATTTTATTTTTTTCTTCTGGAGATGAGTAAAATCTTGACCAGTTTCCGCCTAATTAATATGGAGATGAGGTTAAATTAATTAAAAATGAAATGGAAATGTCTATTAAAAAGTGCCATTGTACCACAGAGTGCAAAGGATACCAAAGGATAAGAAGACTTTAGCGAAACTGTTGAGCCACTGCTGGGTCTATAGTCTTTGCTTTTGGTAAGCAGCTAGTTAATCTGTCTCCCTTTGAAGATTTGTATGCTGGTCTTGGAATATAAGAAGCAGCTGCTGTCAGAGGCTAGTGGAAAGGGAAGCTTTGTTTTCCCTTCTTCTTTGAGACTCCTGCTGGCTGCACTACTGATGTAACTATTGCTGCTGTATCCAGCAACTGTTCCCTCGGTTTGTTTCTCTGTGACCTATTGATGAGACTACAGCCTGCGTTTTTGGTGAGCAGTTGACTTTGTCTCCTTTGCTTAAGGAATGGACAGCAGAATGAACATTTTAAAAACTACCTTTGAAACATGTTTGAATCATAATCCTACACGTTTTATATCTGGCTCTAAAGAATGCATTCTTATAGATCCTAGCAGTTGCATTCTTCAATACACATTATTGCTATTTTTTAAAAAATAATGAAAGAATCATATATTTATTTTTAAAAATTATTTTTATTAAGCAAGACACACAAGAAAAAAAGGGAAGGGATATAACAAAATTTTCACATATCTGACACACACATAAAACTTACAATCACAATAACATTAAACTAACAAGACACTAACATATCAGTAATACTACCATACCAATAGCATTAACACAACAATAACATTGCACTAACATAAAACAATTATGAAATAACTAAACTAACATTTCTAAGCGCATACGATCCTGCCTGTTTAGGCGAATTTGCTTTGAATGGCAATATGAGCCTAAGAGTTCACACAACATCGGACAATAAACAATTTAATTTAAACAATAAACAATTTAATTTAAAAAGCCCTCCCCCTCTGCTGACAAAACAGCATGAAATTAAATTTTTTGTCAAGCCACCATCTGAGAAAAATAAGACAAAAATAATAACTTTAAGTTTCCAATTATCTCAAATAAATAAGAAAAAAAAACCCTTCCTCTGAATTCAGGCAAATAATGCACATTTGAGAGTGTTGCGTGTGATCTTAATGACTGCAACCTTGTATGACACTATCAACTTCAATAATATAAACACACATAAATCCCTAAATAAAATTCAATTTACAATCAGTATATACACAGTTAGTGGAATATATACAAAAGAATATTGTTGAAGTATCATAAAGTATGCCAAATTTCTATTTTCACTTTTTTTACATTTTTTTTTTTTAAAAATGTCATATCTGTAATTTAATCTTGTCTGTCATCTATCCCTTCCGAAAACACTGAAGCAATAACAGACACAATGGCTGTTTCTGCACTACACTGTTGTAGTGCTATTATTCCACTTTAAACATCCTGTGGAATCCTGGGGTTTGCAGTTTAGGCAGGGCCATTTAGAATGCTCAGCTAGAGAGCTCTTTGGCTTCAGTAAATTACAAACCCCAGAATTTTACAGGATGTTGAAAGTGGAATAATAGCACTATAACAGTGTAGTGTAGAAGTGGCCAATGTGTCCTGCTGCTTCAGGAGCAAACTGCCTAATATCTATAGCATTTCGTGTCTGGTGTTTTCCACGTAAAAGACTGATGTCGAAATACAGCAACAGGACTGGAAGGGAGGGGAAAAAATCAACAAATGGTTACATGGATGGGGCGTGTGTGAAATCAACAAATGGTTAAGCGGTTTGAATATACTTTAATATACTTTGGGGGAGTCCATTCAGTGCCTAACCAGCAGCCCCCAACGTTCAGGGCCAGGTGTGGGAAAGCATGGTAGTATTTCAAACTCTGTGGAAAGGTTGTGTAATGTGCAATGTCACAGAAGGGGACAACAGGTGGTGACCAGCTGGTAACCTAGGCAACTGTGTGAGTTAACACGTAGCCAGCTGAGAAAGGGCAGTTGTGTGTGGGGGTGTGCATTTGTGGGGGTGTGCGTGCAACGGCTGAGGTAATAAGACCAAAAAGGCACGATATAAGGAACCCTGCAGAAGAAGAGAAGCAATACCCCTCGTCAGCAACTGTGTGGGTGGCAGCTGAGAACGTAGACTTCCAGCACAAAAATGACTCTGAGCCCTGAGGGAACAGACTAAGGCTTAGGCTTAAGGGCTAAGGGCTTCTATCCTTCCTGAAACCAACTGTGGCTGCCCAGGTCTAGTCAATTACACAGGAATTCAAGAATTGCGAGGAACCCTTTGAGCTCTCTGGCTGTTAGCAAATGTCTCCTGAGGTGGGAGAAGGAGATTGTATCAGGATATATGTGTCCCATTTTATTTATTTTTTTTGGTGGGGGAGAGAAGCAGAAGGACCATTCTGTACCATCGTATACATTTGTTCACAAGGATAATGTAACTCTCCTCTACATTTGCTTATATTACTCAGGTGTCAGAACATGTTGCTATAACAAGAGGGAGCGATACGAAATGTGGATGTTAACACTGAAAGCCAAAGGATAATTCTTTAGCTTTCCTTGGAAAAAAAAAAGGAGTGGCAGCAATACAGAAACAACAGGTCCAAAAGCACTTTAGTTGTTGCAGTTTTAGAGTAAGTAAAGATCCTGTCTGACTTTGGAAGCTAACCACAGTCTGCTCTGGTTAGTGCTTGTATGGGAGACCACCAGCAAATGACAGGTGCCGTAGGCTATATTTCGGAGGAAGGAATTGTCAAAACTACCTCTGAGAATTCTTTGCCTAAGAAAACCTTATGGAATTGATAAAGTTACCGTAAGTCAACAGG
Source organism: Iguana delicatissima (assembly GCA_948472985.1). Lineage (NCBI taxonomy): Eukaryota > Metazoa > Chordata > Lepidosauria > Squamata > Iguanidae > Iguana > Iguana delicatissima. The sequence goes on from CAOKZL010001557.1 coordinate 299,269, forward strand.
CAACTTGAAGGCACACAAACATGCACAATGCTGTGTAGCCTCAAAGCTTGCACTTTAGTTTGTTCATTCTGTTCATGCCCCATATCTTCTTGTCTTAACTTCTGTTCTCTATTAAGCTTGCATTTAATTATTATAATAAGGCAACAGTTCTTTTGTAGCTAAGGTACAGAGAACTGGTGAATCCTGAGGAAGTGCCATCTTTGTGTCATAATGTTTCCTTTCCTTTATTTATTTATTTTTTCCTTCTACATGCCTGCTTCTGGCTTATTTTCCAGTTTTGGAGCGAGTCAACCCCTCTGCTCAAACCACAGGTCATCCCATGATATGCCAAAGGACTCTGAGTTTGGGCCACAGTTGTCATTCTCTGCCTCGTAAGCTCTGGGCTAATAAGAATACAATATAAACCCTAACAATACCTCAGTCTTTAAAATGAAATTTGGTCTTTGTGGCCTATTTCCTTCTTTTATTAGAGTGGTAATGCATGGCCCTAATAGGTACTGCTAGTTATCCTATACTCCCTTTCCCTAAAACTCCAGTGACCTCCTAGTGTGCTTTAACATGTTTAGAAAAACATGGTTTTATAAGCTAGAAATTCAGAATAATTAAAATTCTAAATAACATTACAGCTGGACCTCCACATTTGCTAGGGCCAGGGGCACGGGACCCTTGCAAAAGTGGAAAACTGGCAAATATCAGAAAGTCTATGTGTCTGTGGAAAGGAGACTGAGGCATGGTGGGAAGAACCTGCACTCAGGGTCCAAACTAGGTCAGTGAAAGGAGCTGGAAAGGGGAGGGTGTCAGCATGGTGACCTTATGTTTCCTCTTTTTTCCCCATCTCCTTCCTTGGTGTGGGAAGGGCATTGGGAGTGGGTTTGTGGTGCTGAGAATTTGGGTGGTGAGCCGTCCTTAGCTGGCCCTCAGCTGGCCAGGCCGTGGCTGCTGCTGCTGCTGCTGGTGGTGGAAGAGGAGGGAGAAGACAAGAGGCGGGTTTTTAAAGGCCTGCAGACCTGATTGGAGCCACCAAGAGGGAAGGTTCTCATAGAAAGGAATCTCCTGAGGTGAGGAGACGCAGGAGTTGGAAAAATTTGGAAACAAATTCATGAAAGTGAAACCCACAAATGTGGAGGTCTGACTGTATTTTATAGCACTGTATATCTCCAAATAAATTTTACATAGTGTATAGCAGACATTACACACTAATTGTGTGATCACAGACATATACACACACACGTGCAAACGCATGCATGTGCACTCACGCACTTAGGGACAATCATTCTTTTGCATAATTCCCATTGGCGGAAACTGTGTAAAAGCTTATTTCACAATGTTCCCTTGTGTTTTGAACTCAGGAATTTGAACTAGGGATGGAATGAAATTTTGTTTGATTTGGAATACTTGACAAAAGTAGCATTTTTGCAAAGCAGGAAACATGTGTCTTGCCTCAGGCATTTGCACATTTGTTAGGTATACAGGAGATTTCTGAGAAAATTAATGTGCACAAACCAAAGTATACTTTTGAAAATGTGAACAGCTAAAAGTTATATGATTGAAAAAAATATGTGGAGACATACTTAAGTCAGTGGGGAAAAGTGCATAGATTAGGCAAATCATACAAATAAATGGACAATTAAGGAAAAGGCATTAAAAATGCGGAAATTTCAGTGCTGGATGAAAATAGGTCTTGTACATACGAGTAGAAAATACAGAAACTTAGAGGTAGGAGCCAGAAACACTCTATGAAACAGAGATTTTCAGATTCCTGCTTTAAATCCATGGAGAACTTGTCAATTGATTTTGCCTATTATTATGAAAATAGGAAAATGTCATTGATTCTATGAACAATTACTTAGGACTGCACTGAATTTGGTAAGCTATGGTTACAGATAAATATATATTAGATTAAGAAGAGCAATTAGACCAAAAGCTATTAAGTCTCACCTACTTATACAGTACATTGCATTTTCTTTGTTTTTCCTGGATGTGACATGGCACATCTTTTGCAGCTGAAAGGGTCAAACAAGTGATTTAAAAAAGGGACTACCTGGTGTGATGACTTCCATTTTTTTCTAACTTCCAAGTGGAGAACATGGAAGCTCAACATTTAAAATGCATGAATTGCTCTGTAAGCTTTAAACCTATTAGGACAGGCACACAGCAACTTTGCACACAGATTGCCCCCAGACTAAGTCTTGCTTTTAGGACTAAGCCAAGCTGGCATGCAAGAGCAGTTGCTGTTGATCTTTTATACTAATTTTGGATTAATTGTGATCTGCAGCACTGCGTAAACATGCTAACCTAGTGCTTCAGCTTCGGCACAGCTAAACATTAATCCTTCTTAATGCTGTAAGTCAACTTTTAGTCCTTAGCAGAATTTACCTTAATCTCTGGCTAGGAAACTGACTTATTTACAAAACATAATCTGAGAGCTCCAGAATCTTAACGAAAATGTGAACAAGAAGTGTCTTACCTATACAGAATATATACTCCTTCGGTGTCCTTCATTAATTCAAGCACTTGGAAATATTGATTAAAAATGTACTGAGAATGGTTGAAGATGTAGTTCCTGAATGATACCTTGCATGGAAAGAGTTCCTTAATTTTTTCCAATAAATAACTTAGGTAGCTTAGATTGTTGAAGCAAAGCACTTTTTTTGCAATAACAAATCTAAAGAAATGTGTAGAATGTGGAAATTATTTATATGTTAAACAAATATTTTGTTAGAAAGCACTGTTAATAATCTCTATGCAGTTAATAATGTCTATGATTATGGAGACAAAGCCATTGGTGGCTTCCATGTCAGTAGTGTGTTGAATCCACCCCAGGTTTTAGCACTGACTTTAAACGAGTTGTCCAAAGTGCCGAGCCTGTTTTTAGGATAGAGTTCAACACCTTGCAAATATAGGCTGAAACTCAGAATATGTTCACCACCCTATTGACATGGAAGCCACCAGCCATCACTGGAAATAGATGAGAAAGCCTGTGGGAATTTGATCTACATTCTCAAACAACTGTAATTGGTTTGTAAAAGCAATGCCCTGATCTCCACTTTGTTTAGCATACAAACTCCCACCCCCTGTTTTGGGGCAACGTGAAGAGATGGTTCCATGTAAAACCCCTAGTCAAAATGTACATGGATAAAGAGTGAACCCATGTCTAGAATCCTGTTGCTTCCCTACACATTCATAAACTCCACTATACAAGTGTTTGTACATTTTCATTCATTGTGTAGAGTTGTGTTTGTAAGGTGTGCAGAAATGGTATCGCACAATTGTACAAACAATTTCACCTTTTCATCTGCTGTGTGATTTCACTGTTAGATAGTACAGTTATGGTCTAGGGTTCAATTCCCCGCTCAGCCGTGGAAACCCACTGAATGGGCTTGGGCCCATCACATACTTTCAGCCCCAGAAAACCCTGTGATCAGTTCACCTTAGGGCCACTGTAAATTGGAAACAACTTGAAAGCACACACAACACAACAACACTGATACCCAATAGTAGAGTCAGTAGACAGAGGATTTCAGAAGTGATGTAAAGGAGGGGAAGATATGAAGCAAGGGCATTAGTGCCCCTTTGACTGGTCTGGCAAGCAGCTGTGTGTGAAGATGGTGGTTATTTGAATACATCTGAGTACTTTAGAATACAACACACTGCCAAATGTGACCCATTTGCACAATACCACCCTTTACTTTGCTGTGTAACTCCACAGGTGGTAATTTATGCTATGCAAGCCTAGTGAAGAATCTGAGCCAGTATTTCCAGTGAGTACTATTTTTGCAAATCAGAAAACCTATTTTTGCCTTTCTTTATTTCATGAATTTCATTGTCACAATCCCAGTCTTCCTCAGGGCAAGCTTCTTTGCCTGTTTACTTTATCACTACATTTGAATACCATAGAGTTGAATCTGATTGTTAGATCACACTGGAGTAGACCCATTGAATCAGTGGTAAGTGTTGGCTTACCAAATTCCTATTGATTCACTGAGTCTACTATAGTCAAGACCAAGAATAGAATTTAGTTCATAATGTTCTCCTCATTGTGAGATAAGGTATAATAATGTGAGCTAATATTCACAAAATACAAGCCACAAATCTCTAGGTTAAGTGATTTGGGGCAGAATTCCTCTACATCCTGCCACCTCTGCCAAAATGCCCCTCAAAATGCCCCCAAATGCCCTTCTCTTCTGTGGTCCCATATCCAGTCTAAAAACCTACTCCAGAGGGCTAGAGAACCTTCTAGAGCAGATTTGTAGTGCCATGTGGGGGGCAGTAGCAGGAGATAAAGAGATGAAAGACTGAATGGTGGTGGCATTGGATCTTGGTCAGAGCCTCCATGATGTTGGGGTAGTGGGAAGAAGGGAAAGCCTGATCAAAGGCTAAAGAAAAATGTGAAAAAGGTTAAGAGTGTGGGTTTCTTAGGAGTTTGATGACTACGTAAGGCAAAGAAAACAATGTTGGGTATCATACTACCTGACTTGTTTGCGTGTGGATCTCAGATTTAAAGACTTTGGCCACGTATGCAATATGCTTTCCATCTTCTGTACTGACATGGTTTCTCAGGATGGCTGGAGAAACAGATCCAGCTACTGCCACCTCATATGCTTGATAGCTGTAAATCCTTTAGAAATGTACTAGAAGCTTTACCAGCTGCAGAGTGAGCACTCAGGGTCTTTTTATAGCGGGTAGTTCTTGAGCCAGCATAATTTGCCATGTTGTATCTTTATTTACTTCTGATCGGCTGCTCTCTACACCCACAGGTTCATCTGTGACTGTAGCTGGGAGCTATTTGAGGCTCTCTTAAGGTGTGAAAGCTCTTTATAGAATTATTCTTGCTGGAAAATGCAAGCAGGTATATTCACATGCTTGTCTTCTTTAGAAACATATGTTAAAGGTTAAGAAAGTCACTTGAACAAGCTCCATAAATAGCTTTGATTTTTAGGAAGAGGAAAGTACTATAATTTTTATGGAGTTAAAATAAAATAAAAATTTTATACATATCTATTCTGCATAGCAGAATGAAATATGAAGATCTTTGTATAAGGCCAAGTTTGTGTCAAAATTCCAAAGCATAATAATAATTGTAGATTATCTTTACAAAGGCCATGCCTTTACATAGAACAGCATTACTGACTATGATAAATTTCCCTAGCTTAGTGTAGTGGAAGTCCATATAACATGGTGGATAAAAGAAAATGACATTTTGAGTTAAAGAGGCAGATGTAAATGCCTGCTCTGTTGAGCACCCACAATTTTTCAACTCATTTTCTGAAGCCATTTGCCTGCTAATGTACACAGCTGATCAGAGTGTCTTAAAGGGCATTACCTTGTTTCATATTTACTGAATTTACTGGGTCTTCACAGAATGAAATAGAGTAGCTGAGGGCAAATATGAGTGTCCAGATGTTGCTGGATCGTCACTGCAAGTCCCAGGATTCCTCACCATTGTCTATGCTGATTAGGACTTGACTGGAGTTGTAGTCCAAAACAATCTGGAAGGCTACAATTGAAATTCTCCTTAAATAGTCCTAATTTTGTTACATTAATGCCTTCAAGCGAAGTTTAGCTTGTTTAATGGTGGTTTAACATTTATATACATCACATTGATTCAATGGGTTTACTCTTGTTGGGACTAACAAGAGGATCCAGGCTATTGCTTCTACTCCACCTGACTGAAGCTATGGCTACTAGGATCTTACCAGGGCCTGTCTATTGTCATGGTGCAGATCTACAGCCCTATAAGGAAGAGGAACCATCCACTCTATGCCCATGAGGTGCATGTTTGCTCACAGCAGGTTTGGGATTAAACCTAAAATCCCATTTTCAAACTACATTAATAGAAAAAAAATATGCAAAGGACAGGGAAGACTGTCACCAAGTGACTGAAGATGTTACTACAGATACTTTTTCATTAATTAAAATTAATGCACGTTAAACATCGAAACAACCAGTGTGCTTTAGTATTTGAGTGTTGGACTAGAACTCTGGGAAAATAGGGTTGGAATCCCTGCTCAGCCATGAAGATCCACTGGGTGACCTTGGACAATTCATATTCTTTCTCAGCCATAGAGGAAAGCAATGGCAAACCCCTCTGAGCAAACCTTTCCAAGAAAACTCTGTGATAGGTTCACCTTAGGGTCAGCATAAGCCAGAAATGATCTGAAGGCACAAACAGCAACAGCATCCAAGTGCAGAGCCCAGCTAGCTCCCCAGTGCACACACCTGGAATTCCCATATTATCCATGCCAAGTTCTCAAACAGACAGTTTTCTTATGACAGATGATTCTAAATCTTTTATCCATTTATTACTGACAGTACTTTCTGTCACTTAAGCCATTTTTGCTTATAGGCCATTAAAGTTAGCTATCTTTCCTACCTCTTTGCAATGAATCTCAGTAGCAGATTCCTCTAGCAAACTGAAAACCTGGAGCCAGAGTGCCATTATTTCATTGTAAGTATACTGTTGTGACTATCATTATTTTATTTTTAAAATCTATTATTTTTATTTAGGTTTTGAATATATTTTTAATGGATTTAACCATAGTTTTTAATATATTGTTATTTAATTCTTTTTTAGCTTATGTAAAATAAGATTTTAATTTATTCTTGTTTTAAACTTCTGGAAGCAGCCTTGGATCTCATTCCAGGAGGAATCAATCAATCAGTCAATCAATTAAAAAAAAAAACAGTGTTAGTGGGCTTGGAAACAAAAACAACAACAGTTCTCCCAAACCAACCAGTCAAAGCTATGTATTTGTTTTTCCAAACTGTGAAACATACTGCTTGGACTATCCTACAAGATGCACAATGTAGGCATGGAAATTTTTGAGCTTCATGTATTTAGGAAAAATGAGGAGGCAGAGTTTTCCATCTTCTCTGTTTTCCCACATACGGATTGATTTTAATTATCATTTTGCTGAAAAGAGCTGTTCTTTGGGCTCTTGGCTTCTGTAAATCAATTCATGTCAAAAAATGAAAATGATAAATAAATTCATCTGAGGCCAAGCATGTGTCAAAATGCCCTGTTGGACTGGTACCCTGGCATCTCTGTTGTTGTTGTTGTTGCTGTTGTTGTTGTTGTTGTTGTTGTTGTTGTTGTTGTTGTTGTGTGCCTTCAAGTCATTTCTGACCTATGGCAACTCTAAGGTGAACCTATCACAATGTTTTCTGGGGCTGAGAGTATGTGACACATGCAAGGTCACCCAGTGGATTTCCATAGCTGAACAGGGAATCAAATTCTGGTCTCCAGGGTCATAGTCCAATGCTCAAATCACTACACCATATTGCCTTCTTCTCCTTTGTTAGTAACTCCTGAAGTCACATTACCGGCATACCACTCTGAATATAAGCAAGATCATGTCTGCCAGGTATGTGAATAGAAGACCATAAGGGAATACCAAGGATCTGCAGGCAGGGTTAGAAAAGAATTTTGCCTAAAATCCTGGAAACCTGCTGCCAGTCAGAGTTGACAATACACAGCTAGATGGAAAAATAGAGTGACTTGGTATAAGGCAGCTTCCTATACTGAAATTTTAGAGCCTGGAAGATAAAGAGGCACAGTGTGTACCTGTGTGTCTATTGATATACAAATGCATGTATACTGCACCCCCTCTTTCTTTCTTTTTTATTATTCTCTTTCATACATGGAATTTCCATTTAAAACATAGCTGGAGTCATGCAGGTAAAAAAAAAAAGAATTTCATTCTTCCTCTGCTGCCTGCTCACTTCACTTTTAAGCAGACCAAAGGATGGGAAATTTATGGATCTCCAAATGCTGTTGGATCACTGTCCCTGCTAATTTGTGACGCTGGCTGGGGCTGATGGGGATTGCCATCCAAAATAACACCTGTGATGTCATAAGTTCGCTTACTTCCGTCCTAACACACCCAACAAGAATCTTTGGCATTTGCATGCTTTCTGACAGTGTATGCATTGCTGGGAGTTCTGATTATATGCTGAAACTGCTAAGAATTTCTGGAGACATTCTGTAATAATCAGTTTTGGCCTAATGGCTGATTGACCCAACAAAACAATAAACTTTGTCCCAAGCACCAACGTGAACTACATGCAAATTGCAAGGCATTACATGGCAAAACAATTATCTTGTGGGATGAAATGTATTTCCATACAGATTTTGAATCCGTAGTTGAAAAGCAACCACAAAAATACACACATACATCCTTTTGTTTTCCTGTACAACTTACTGAAATGCTATACAACTTACTGAAACCCCAGAATTCTACAGGATATTGAAAGTGGAATAATAGCACTATAATAGTGTAGTGCAGAAAGGCCCTTGGTTTACATTTTCCCAAAACGTCTCAATATACTGGCCCATTCAGTAATAAAAACTGAAGAACTCTAAGTGCTGTTTGATGCCTTGAAAGATGATTGAACAAAGATATTAAAAATAGGACATCGGATTTAGTAAAATTGAGCAAGAAGGTTATTAGAAGCTGATGTTCATGTTTTCTTTAGATTGTTACTCAATCTGGTGGCCTCCATACGGATTCCATATGGATAGTCTGTGAAAGGCTGCTGTAAATTGTGGTGGAGGAACTTGATCATCAACTCATAGTGATCCTTGGTAACTGAATTCACTGCACAAAATATGAAGAGAGTTGTGATGGTTTGTTAAGCAGAAATGACAAGGGGATAAAGGAAGACTGTGGCTATTTCCATAGTACTCTGTTATAGTGTTATTATTCCCACTTTCAACATCCTGTGGAATTCTGGGGTTTGTAGTTTACTGAGGCCAAAGAGCCCTCTGGCTGAGAATTCTAAATGCTCATCCCTAAACTGCAAACCCCAGGATTCCATAGGACGATGAAAGTGGAATAATAGCACTATAACAGTGTGGTGTGGCATTCGTTTCCCCCCTCCAACTGCGTCACACCGCATTTGGTGGGGGGAGACGCATTTGCTGGCCTCCCACAAGAGGAGACCAGACAATTACTGCGTGATAAGGGTCACGCAGTAGGTTGAGAGGGGGTGGAGCCAGTGGGCTTCCTTTTAAGGCCACACTGCCTTCCTCAGCCCTTTGGTTTCAGTGTAAGCTTGCTGGTCGCTTCTGGGCCAGGTAGGAATTTTTCCCTCCACCAAGGGTTTTTTTTCACCTAACCGACACTGCGCTAAGGGAAACGGATAATTGGCTTCTTGGGGTGGTGTCTTAAATAGGTCATTTAGGCATATTGGCGGGAAAGGGGGGTCTAAAGGCTTTGGTGAGTACCTATGGTACCCTATAGTGTAGGACAAGCCTCAAAAGCCCTCCCATCTTGTCACTAGACAAAGGGGGAGGACGATGATCGAGTTCTCCTTGGGGCGGGTCCATGGTTGGCCCTCACTTCGGGGCTCGTGAGGCAAGGAGGGCGTGGCAGGGGGCTCATCTTCCAGAAAAAGGGGTTGGTTGAAGTTCACTTCAGGGCCCGGTATCTTGCCCAAGAGAGGTTGGGGAAGGGGTCAGGTGGTGACCCCTTGCCTTAATGATTCCTGTTGTGTTGACCCCCCTTCTCTCATGTCATAAAGTTCAAGGCCCAAGTTCAAGTTCATGTTAAATAGGCATATAATAAATTGCCCTAGTTCAACCCAAGCCCTGTGTGTGGTCTCTTTGTTTCGCGGGTTGGTCAGCAAACGGCCTGACAATTTTGTTAGAAAAGCGTGCTCGTCTTTTTGGCATGGTTGCTCTGGCAAAATCCTTATGGCTGGAAAAAATTGGTTTTGTTGAGAGTGAAAAGTAGCCTCAAAGATACATAATTTTTTATGGAATACATTCATACTTCTATTGTCTCTTCCTCTTCCTCTTCCTCCTCCTCCTCTTTCCTCCCCCGACCATCATTTTTCTTCAGTCTAAGAGAACATCCACAGCTTGGGAAAGTTACTTTTTAGACTACTAGTCTGTCTGTCTGAGAGGGTTCAAACTTGCAGTCCAGGCTCTGAATAGACCTGACCTGTACATCTACATCTTGTCAAATACTCAGTCTGAAAGTCAAAGACCATTCAACAGATTGGTCAGAACAAAAAGATTGTAAGCACTAAAGTAACAACATCAACACATCTGTAGAAAACTAGTATTTAACTGTCTTCTTGGAACAAAGAAAGGAACCATGATTCCTTATTACCTGAAGTAGCTGAAAATGGTAAAAAGATTAATGCCAATTCTTATTAATATCTAATGCAATGCTTCTCAGTTTCTCTGATGTAGACAGTGTTGTTCTTTCTAATGTGAAAGTGTGCAATGTTTGTACCAATTGGCTGCAACTATTTCTTTCTTTCCTGGAAACTTGCTGTAAACTGGTGCCAATGGTTCATGGACTGGCACTGATTCTGGTCCATGATTCATGGACTGGCACTGATTCAGGACCAATAGCATTGATCAAGTGAATCTATGAGTACAGAAATTTTGAGTCACACATTTAACACTGAGAAGAATGTAACTCCTTTGTCTTTAGAACAAGAGTACTTTTGTCTAATTGGGATGAAGAAAAGTATGTTGCAGCAGCACCAGAGTGCCTGGTATAAATAGATATTTAGCCAGCAAGAGAAATCTGCTCTATGCCATGCACAGCAAACTGTTTTCTCTTCCAGTGCAAATCCTGTGTGGGAATTTTGGGGATGTTTTCTCATTTGCTGGGGAAGCACCTTTTTCCACTTCAGTACTTTGACTTAGGCCATTTCTGCACTACACTGTGATAGTGCTATTATTCCACTTTCAACATCCTGTGGAATCCTGGGGTTTGCAGTTTAGGGAAGGGGGTTTAGAATTCTCAGCTAGAGAGGTCTTTGTAAACTGCAAACCCCAGAATTCCACAGGATGTTGAAAGTAGAAAAATAGCACTATAACAGTGTTGTGTGGAAATGGCCTTAGTGAGTGACTTGTTATATTTGGTCATGACTGGCAAGACATGCTCGCACCCAAGCAAATGATTTAGAATATCCTGGTGAGCACCGCAGGAGCTGGTAGTAAAGAATCATTCACCTGGCCTACCTCTTGTTGCCAGCTGTCCCAAAGGATTGTGGGAAGAGAGCAACCCTTGCATTTCAGGAGCTTTAGCCCATTGAACTCTGGTCAGTATGAGTGAAGTAAAGGAACCAGGAACCCTTCGGTTCACCTTCATGGCGGCCAGTGATGAAAGTCATGGATCAGCAAGTTATTCGATCCACCACTTTGAGCCAGGATGGTGTTGCCCAGCAGCAGGGTGCTGGAGGTTTTCCAGCATCCTTACATAGCAATGGGTGCCTGCCCTCGACCCTTGTATATTTTAAGATGTTGTTGTGATCCATGAAGTATATCACTTAACACAAGAATACTGTCTTCTGTCTTCCTTCTAGTGGTGGAGCAGGGAAAGAACTGTGCTTTCTTTTTTGCATTTTAAGTTAGCTGTAATATTGTCAGATTGCCTTCAACAGTATATTTCTTGGTATGCAGTATGGATAGGAGTATAGATAGTTCCTGTTTTGATGCAACTGAAGCAGAATACAATGTTCTGTAATAGCTGGTCAACCTTTGAATGATATCTCTGTGTTTGTTTGATCCTGGCCTTTCCGTGATATTATCAGCAGTCGTCCAAGTTATTTATTGCTGTCATCATACACTTCTGTCACCCGTAGCAACTTGGCAGAAAATACATTGTTAGTACAGCTGATGGAAGATTCAGTTTCAGATTGAGTGCTAATAAACTGAACACTTAAGTGATATTTTTCATGCTTAGTCTATTTGTATGTGTGTACGTGTATAGGAGGGAGAACATGATTGCATGGGTGCATGAGCATGTAAGCATGCTAATGATAATGCAACTATGTGAGTGGAGGGAAGTATGGCTCTTCTCAATTCAAACTGCAGTCAATTGAGGCTGTGGTAGCACTGTCTGGATGCATTAAAGAACTTGATGCAGGTGAATAGACTGAGGCTTAATCCAGATAAATTGTAAGTGCTGCTGGTTAGTAGGATAACAATCCTAGAAATGGGATCATAGCCTGTTGTGGATGGGCTGCCTTCACTCTGAAAGATAAAGTTTGTAGCTTGGGGGTGCTCTTGGACCCAGTGCTGTTTCTGGAAAACCAGGTTGCTGCAGTGCCCAGGAGCACCTTTGCCCAGCTTTGGGCACTCTTTCTTAGGGAAGGCAAATCTGGTCATAGTTGTTCATGCCTTAGTTACCTCTCGTTTAGACTACAGCAATGTGGTGTCCTTGGGGCTGTCCTTGAAAAGTGTTTGGAAGCTGCAGCTAGTGTAAAATGCAGCACCCAGGCTGGTGTCAGGTGTGCATTTTAGAGACCAGTCCTGCAAGAATTCACAGGCTTCCAATGTGCTTCCAAGCTCAGTTCAAGGTGCTGGTGTTATCCTACAAAGTTTTAAATTACTTGGACCACGATATCTGAAATACCATTTCCCGCTATAAGCACCTGCCCCAAATTTGAGATCTTCAAAGGAGGCTTGTCCCAACACTTTGTGAAGTTAGGCTGGTAGGTATACATAACAGGCATTTCTTTGTATTAATGCCCCAACTGTGAGACTCCCTACCCGAGGAAGTTAGGCTGGCCCCATCTCTTTTAAGCTTCCAGTAGGCAGCCAAAACAGTACTGTTGTAGATGGCTTTCAGTGTTTGAAAGTGCTATTTTAACTGTTTCAAAACTGGATTCTAGGATTCTTTTTAGACTGCTTTTAGGAGTTTTGAAAGAGTATTCTAATGCATTTTTAAAATCTTTTCATCTTTATATTGTTTTAATAAGTTTTCATTTGTTCATTGCCTTGGGTTGTGGGTTGGAAGGCAATACAAGAATACTTTAAATAAGTAAATACATAATAAATAACTGGGAAGCTGATAATTTTGCAATATGAAATTGTGAATCAACATGATTTGGACAAATTTAAACATTAAGGTCCACTAATTCCAATTGACAAGATGCAAATACTCTAAAGGCACTAGATCCTGTCTGATCTTAGAAGCTGAACAGGGTCAGCCCTGGCTGGTACTGGGATGGGACACCACCAAAGAATGCCAGGTGCTGGTGGCTCTGTTTCAGAGGAAGGAATTGAAGAACCACTTCTGAGTATTCCTTTTCTAAGAAAAACCTATGAAATTTGTGGGGTTGCCATAAGTTGGCAGGTAACCGGAATGTACATGTGCACACATGCATATACACAATTCCAACTAAAGAATATTAACATATACTGATTTTTTCCCCCCTCTCTTGGAATCAGGGTGACCTAGATGGCTTTACCTGGGCTTGATTTTTGTCTCCGTCTCCTGTTTTTGCCCAAGGAACATAGCCAGAATCCTGTGAATGCACTTTGCCAGCAACCATACTCTTTACCAAGTAGTGAGGGCTGCTGCCGGAGTCAGGTTTGGCTCTGGTGATGTTGCAAGTGCCTGCTTACAATTAAAAAATACTTTAAAAAAAATTGCAGCTAGTCACTACAATTGGACTGGTTATTTCTTTGGTCCACTTTGAGCAATCTGCTTTGTTTCTTACCACTATAGTTAGAAAGATTCCAGCAGTAATTTTTTTTAATGCACTAACTCAAGAGTAAGTTCCAACAGAAGTCAATGAGTAGACATGCTTATGAGTAGACATGCACAAGATTTCACTGTAAAGCTTAGAGTCATTTCCCATCATTTGCAGTTCATATTAAAATAGGGATTTTAATACTCGCTGGTTTTAAATATAGCTGAGTGGTAGTTATTCCAGATTAATTAAATTAAGATATCTCAGAAAATGATTTTTTGCTCCGTATTCATACACTTTGGGTATAAGTGTACTCTCTTGCAACATTACAACAGTGTCAGCTTACAAATGGGATCCTAGTGATTTTCTATCCCAGTTATAATTTTTTAAGAAAAAAACTGCTTTTTTTTTTACAAATAGAATTTGATTATAATGATACAGAGAATGTCATATGTAGTATTCCAAAGGTGTGTGTGTCTTCGTTTTTCTGCCTATGCGTGTATTTCATTTCGATACAGTATTAGGCTGCTCTGTCATATCAGATTTAAAGCAAATCCTCAATGCGTGAGGAAGCATGATTGCACCAGTAATTATTTCAAAACATCAGTTCTCTTCCCTATGATTTTGGTAGTGTTTTCTAATTCCTATATGCTATGTCTTTGGCCTTTTATTAAATACAAAAACAAAAACAGATTCTTATTTAACACTTTTTTTTTCAGAAAATGTATTCTCTCATGTGTGTATTCCTGTGAATGTTTTGAGTAAGTATTCTAATGCCATAGATCTTTATTCTCATAGGCCTAGGACTAGAACCTGAGGTTTCAGATTATCTGATAGTAGTGTTGAATGGAATCTGATCATATTGGAAATCTGCATACTTGATCATATTGGCAAACAGCATTCCTGCATGGGAATAAGGAGGAAAACTTCAAGAGAGAGAGGCAGAGGAAAACATGAAGATAAGAATTCATATCTAAATATTACCAAAATACATTTTTTCACCATTGGTCCTAGGGGAGGTTGGCAGGCAGTTTTATTCACACTTCAGACAACAAAATGTGTTGTGCCAGTACTGAACTTTTAACTGCACCTATTGCTATAGTGACTCACGTATACATTTGGCCAAGGTCAGGGATGAGGAGTGAAGTCCTGGTAGAGGCATTGGAAGCTTGATGTTCACATATTTGAGGCACACACCAAAAAATATTGATGTTAAAGTTTTCTGAAATTTGTTGGACAGTCCTTAATCCTTTATAGTCCCTCTTTTTCAACTGCTTTTAAAATTTTTCTCTTCTCCTCTCACTTTCCCTCTTTGTCCTGAGCTTACTTCCACTGCTGCCAACAGTTCAAAGTGAAAACACAGTTTGTACTCCATACTCCATTAACTCAGGGAGAGGAGAGGAGAGGAACGGAGAGGAGAGGGTACATTTATGTCCTTACTTGCAGATACAGGCAAAAGCAAAGTGCTGCAGCTTTTTCTGGCTTGTGCATTTTCCTTCATTAATAACTTTTGACATCCTGCTAACACTCTGATGCTGCTTGATCACATATGTGTCTCAAGCCATTTCCTCAGGACAGCACCCTCCCAGCACGGGGAGCGAGAGGAGCAGGACCACAACAACACTTTTGCATGACGTCATTGTAGTCGCATCCTTCTTGTGTCCCTAATTGGTGCGATTGGGGGGCATATCATTGACAGAAAAGCTCTGTCAATAGCCTCTGATTGCACGGTGCTGCTGTGGCCATGCAGAAGAGGTAGAAGCGCAATGGAAGTGCTTCCTGCTCCAGTGCAACATGGGAAAGAGCCCAGAAGTACTGTGGAAGGAAGAGGCATGTCCCTTGCACTCCCTTCCACAGGTAGCCGGTTGGAGACGGAAGGGAGCATTCCCATCATGCCCCCTTCTCAGCAGAGGTGCTGCCAGGACTGCAATGAGATGTTGGCAGGAACCAATAAGGTGTGGAAATGGCCTCAATTTTCATCTGTGAAGTGTTGGAGGATACACTACTCTTGCAATACTATATTCATCTGACAAGTGTTGGAGACTATTAAAAAGCCAGAGGGAGAGTATGTAACATGATGTGTTGATCCAAGATATTTCCCCTGTTTTTTTAAATTGATCAGATGGAGCTAGATTTTTTTTTAGCATAAATGTGGATAAATTTAATCAAGATCACTGAAATGTATTTCATTCTGGTGTGGCCTAAGGCACTTTTCTACTTGAAAAGAAGTCCAAATCCTAACTTAAGAAACATTAGCAAATTTGCTATGTTCCATGATTGAAATCTGTGTAGTTCACCTAATTTACTCAAAGGTGGACTTGACTATTTGAGTTAATAATCTTTGCTGTATTAGAATGAAAGCAACATTATTATTTTTTTTTTAAAAAAACTGGCTTAAGTTTGGGGTTTTGTGTATCTCTGTGGCAGAACTTGGAAAAGTAACTTTGGACTATAACTCCCAGACTTCCCAAACAGCATGGC
This sequence comes from Iguana delicatissima, assembly GCA_948472985.1. Taxonomy (NCBI): domain Eukaryota; kingdom Metazoa; phylum Chordata; class Lepidosauria; order Squamata; family Iguanidae; genus Iguana; species Iguana delicatissima. The sequence goes on from CAOKZL010001557.1 coordinate 315,190, forward strand.
CATTCAAAGATGCCAAGGAACAGTTTGACCATTGCTGAGGAGTCTGTGAATATGGTAGCCAGTGGTGAGCAGAAATTTAATTCTTGCTATCAGTGAAGAACATTTCTAATGTTCCACCCAGAATTTGGAAATGTTATCTTTGGACTACTTGAAGAATCTCCCAGACATCGTAGTGGCTATGCTGGCCAGGAGATTTTGAGTGTTTTTTTTTAAAGCAACTTTTTTTCAAGCTTTATGATATGGCTTGGACATTAAGCCACTAATTAGTTAAGATTAATTAAAGAAAATAAAGTTTTCTTATTTTAATAATTTTCATCTCTGTATCATATCATGTTTTGTTTGTTTCCTATTTCCTCATGAATAGCCTTGATAGGGACTGGAGGGACCCTATTTGAAAGCTGCGAAGAACATGATGCAATAGACAGTATTTTGACCATGGGAACCTCCCAGTTGCAGGAGGAAAAACCTAGCTATTTTCTTAATCAGAAAACCTAGTTCAGATTAGTTAGTATCTGGCCATTCAGTCCTGGCAATTTAAGTGGTTTCCTAGCAATCACATCACCCTTGACTGAGTGTACCAGTTTGGGCAAAGCCACAAGTAACAGGCCTGAATACAATTAATTAAGGATCAGTATTGGAGCAGTACTCAGCAAAGCTATTCCAAAAAATAAAATTACGTACAACTTTCCTCTATACAGTTATTTTAGTTTCATATCACATTAAGTGTCACAGTTCCATCATGCAAGATATTGAGATTTTTAGCTGCAGTGGTACTTTAAATTTCTGTTCTCCTCTGGATTATGCTACCTATAGAGCATGAGAAGAAAGAGACAAAGAGTTAAATCAGTTTAATTGTATAGCACAGACGGGCACACAGAGTACCTGTGTTATACTTCAAGGAGTGGATTCTTTAGGATAGAGCCATAACAACTGAAGAAGTATAAACGGATATAACTATTAGTGCATATCCTGTATGATGCTGTGGAAAAGTTTCAATAATTTCTTATGATTTATGGATTTACACGATTCGGACAGTTCCCAAAATAGGAAGAACGAGGCAGCATGAATCTGTCTTCATGGCTTTGGAGAAGGGGTTAAAGTTCTCCCCTTCCTTATTTTTTTTTAAAAAAATGCAGACCACAGTTTCTGCCAATGGTCTTCACATTATGGCAGCATCAGTGTTGTGTTGGTCACTTTACCCCCCTCCCCTATCACTTCTGCCTGTGGCCAGAGCCTTAATGTCACTACTGTGGCTGTACCACCAAAGCCATTAGCTCTTGAGCATTTCAAAATGAAATGAGGTAGGAAGCTTCTTGCAGTAATTGTAAGCACGCTCTACCAGAACATGGGAAGCCAGTAGCACATTGCCAAAAATGAGGAAATACATCACTGAGAAGCAAAAAGAGAGCACAAATTGGCATGAATTTAAATATAGTGATTTATCATACTTAAAGTATGTGTGTGTGTATGTGTGTGTCTGTCTGTCTTTCTGTCTGTTTCCTTCACCATAGCTCTAAAACTTTTGAACCTAATCACCTGAAACGTGGCATAGCAAAGTGGAAGGTGTGCATCTTAGGCTTATTTTAATTAACTTTAATTAATTAAAATGTGTGTGTAGCCCACAGCATCATGTAGAGTCACTAGATGTCGGATAGCAGGCTCATCAGAAGTCAGAGGGCTTCTCAAGAGTTAGGAACTCCTCAAAAGCAGGAAGCCTTGAGTTTTGATTAAGATTCTTGTAGCTGGATTTGAGAAGATCATGAGGGGTAGGATCCTACTTCAACAATCAGGCTTTTCACATGGCTGTAACAGGAGAAATTTCAGTCCTGTGTGTAAACCAGCTACCTAGTAAATCTTGCCTGTTTCTGATTCAAAACAAATCCAAAATATTACAGAATGCTCATTTCTAGGAAAACTGGGAAAACTATGTGTTGAATATCTGTATTACCTGTACTTCTTAAAGGCGCAGAAGGTCTATGAGGAGAAAGAGTGGTTGTTAGAAAATGTCAAAGAAAGGGGGTCATAAGTACACAAAACATTTTGAGGTGCAGTTTGTGCACCCCAGATGACATGAAAGCATTCTAGGAACCCAGGTTGTTTTATTTTGTGCTTATAAAGTGAGTTTAAAACAAGTGCTTTTGGGTGGTAAACTAGCTCTGTGCGTGTTTGCTAGTTGACATTTTCAGAACATTTGAAATAAGTTGCAAGCACAAAGATGATTGGATTGGGAGAACTAAACATGGCAACTTTAAGAGAAACTCCTGATACCAGCAAAGATGGATAGGTAAATTAAAGAGGGAAAAATTTAAAGAAACATTTTGAGGTGCAGTTGTGCACCCCAGATAAAAAAGCAAAATTTGGTAGGAACCAAGGGTTTTTTTGCTTATAAACAATAATACAAGTCTTTTGGAACTAAATGCTATCTGTACTTTTTCTAGGACATTTGCTTTTTAAAAAGGGAGGGAGCATGGAACTTTAGAGAAACTCCTGGCTAAAGATGGATAGGTAAATTTAATGAATTGGGGGGCGGTCAAAGGGTTTTTTCAAACATGGAGAAAGGGGAAAAAAACGCTTCTGACTATAAGGCCCCTTTAAAGCTAAAATTTGGCAGAATGCCCAGAATTCCACAGGATGTCGAAAGTAAAATAATAGTACTATAACAGTGCAGTGCAGAAAGGCCCAAGGTTGATATATGCTGAATGACTACCTAGTTCGTTCCTTCCTCCCCCCTTACCTCCCTCCCCCCATCTCACTCTCTCAAATTCTCCCTGGCCTACTTTTCCCCTCAAGCCAGGGCTGCAAAGGAAGGGCAAGCTTCACTAGGTCTTTTCTGCACCCCGTCCCACTGCAAGCTGGGGCACAGAGCTCTCCCTCTGCATTTGGTCTCCATCTCTGGGTCTTTCCTGGTAGCATTTGGACAAATAGCCAGCCTTTTCACATCATCGCTGCTTGCCAATGAAGGGCAGAGTCTGAGGTGCCAGAGCAGCCTCAGTGATTTGTGAAAACCGTCCAATCCATGTAGACTGTAGCTTTAAATTGGTGCCCAGGGAAGAGATCCAGGGGCAGAAATCTGAGCCTGAGCTTGCAGCAAGTGGGGGTGCAGAAAAGGTCTGGCAATGACTAATCCTTCCTTTGCTTGAGTCTGACTTTCTTCCACCTCCTTCCTCCCCTTGTCCTGATCTGCTCCACAAAGCAGGTTGGTGACATAGCTCTGACTTGGGGATAAAATTAGGCCAGGGAGAATTAAACTGTGGTCACTCACTTTTAGAGCAGTCACTGTGACCATCTCCTAGCATATTGGGGCCATATGAAAGCCAGGAGGAAAAAAAGGAGGGGGCAGTGGGTTTCATTTTTTAAATAAAAACATCCCTGGCACCATGTCCAGCCAGGCAAGCCTTCTTTCTTGTTCCTCTCTTGCATGTAGGTTTTTGGTGACCCTCAAAATTGTGCACACTCCTTCCTCCTAGCCACACTTCTGGCTTCATTGTATGTGCTGTCAGAAATGCTTCCATCTCCCCCTGCCTTTTTGCCTTCTTCATCTGGAGAGGAGGACACTAAAACAGATGAGGGAAAGAGGAGAGGAGGCAGTCTGAGCAGCTGAGTGATAGAAGAGTGGCTACGTATCAGCCAAGGTAAGGTGGCTGGCTAGTCCTGCACATTGCTGTTCAATTCACTCCAGGAAGAAGCAGAGAAAAGTCTTCTCTTCCCCACCAAACTCTCTGAGGGTGTGCATTTACTTATTTCTCCCTTCTCTCCCAATTTGAAGACCCTTGCTGAGCAATTTTAAATAAATATTTGATGCACTTTAGGGTTTTGAATCTTGAGTCAAGTATTGGGGATCTGCAACAAGGAGGGTGCCTGGTAAAGAAAAGGTTAAGAACCACTGCTCTAATCTGTTGCCTAGCTGGTAGTTTTTACTAGGTAACTTTAAGACTCCTTTGTTGTGTACCTTCAAGTTGTTTCCAACTTGTGGTGGACCTATGGTGAACCTATAACAGGGTTTTCTTGGTAAGATTTGTTCAGAGTGGATTTGCCTTTGCCTTCTTTTGAGACTGAGAAAGTGTGACTTGCCGAAAGTAACCCAGTGAGTTTCTATGGCTAAGCAGAGATTTAAACCTGGTCTCCAGAGTCATAGTCCAACACTCAAACTGTTACAGCATATTGGATCTCTTAAGGTTCTTATTCTTCTTTGTTATCATTCTTTCTTTTTAAATTAGGCTTGAACAGAACAACTCATCAAACAGAAGATGTTCTTAAACAGAAGATATTTAAATAGGAGACTGGTCACTGCAAAGCAGCGTATGTGTCTATCACATCCAATCCAAATGGTTTTTCCCTGCAAATTAAACATCCTCATAGCTGTCTCAGTGTATCAACTAAGGATGAGTTTCAAATTTTTGATCTTTTAGTTTACTCTTAGGTGACTTGGAAGAGAAGGAACCTGTTCTCTTGAGCTTGGACATTTCTGCACTAGAATGTGATAGTGCTATTATTCCACTTTCATCATCCTATGGAATTCTGGGGTTTGCGATTTAGGGAGGGCCTAAACTCAAAGGCCCCTCCCTCAACTGCAAGTCCCAGGATTCCGCAGGATGTTGAAGTAGAATAATAACACTATAACAGTCTAGTGCAGAAATGGCCCTTAGTATTTTATATTTAGGCAAAAATACATAGCAGTATGTTGTTTTCCAGCCAGGGCCCTGTGAAAGTTCAAAATCATTGCTTTAATTTCTTCCTTAAAAACTTAAGACTTCTCTCAAGGACCATGAAGTTACATCTTTGGGCGCGCATGCATATGCGCGCGCGCATATATATATATATATATATGCGCGCATATGCATGCGCGCCCAAAGATGTAACTTCATGTATATATATTCATATTTATTTATTTATTTATTTATTTATTTATTTATTTATTTATTTTAATAAAAGGCTGGTCACTGCTCATTTGGTATTATCAAACACACTGTCTTAGTTCTGTTTTTTTCTCCCTGTATGTTTGGTTTTTGGTTTATTCGGTGTTTTGTTTAATTAACTTAATTCTGTAAGTTTAAATGCCTTTTATGATGTGGGTGTTTGTGGCTCCAGAGAGGCAAAGAAATGTTCTCTCAGGCCACTTTACTCTGAACTGTGCTAGCTCGCATGATTTCCAGTTGCATTGTGTACATTAGCAGTGATAAGGGCATCTCCTAATCTCCAGGGTCATCTCTTCCTACAGTAGTAAAATAACTTTAGCATGTGTAAAGTAGTTTGAGTTGTTTCATACAAAAAGGGTCTGACAGTCATGTATAGAGTGTGTATTCATGAAGAAAGAAAGGGAGGGGAAGCTTAAGATGCTACTTCTGGGAAACCACATATATCATATACTAGTTTAAACTTTTGCATTTATTGTAGATTTCTCTGAAATAAGAAATGTTATAACTTTGTGGGAATAGTGGGTTTTTTGGGGGGGTAAATGTGTGTGAAAACATTTACAGGCAAAAGCATAAGTACTTCTATAACTTCCATTGTTCTGGGGAGTATTGCATGTGTATTTCCTAGAAAAAAGTTGCCAAATTGGCCCTTTGCTTCTCTTCCAAATGCTTCTCATAACATATCTGGAACTGGCTGCATACTCCAGAAGCTCTGCGGCACTCAATCAGCTCCTCTGGAGACCTCCTTCTCAAACAGAAACTTGGAGCAAGAGAGAAAAATTACATAGAATTTTGCAATATACTTGACAGACAATTTTTGTCTGAATGGAGGATAATTTTTTTTAAAGAAGAGGATTTTCAAGAATTGGTATGTTTTGTTGCTTTGTGTTTACAGAAAAAAAAAAAAATCCACATGCCAGTGAAAACAGCTCAGCCAGTCTGCACGATCTGCTAATAAATACCAAGTGATTCTAATAAACCTATTCTTATGCTCCTTATTTGTAGCATGTGAGAAAATTTTAAGGGAAAAGCAAGGGAAAATGCAAATCTGGAGTGAATTTTCATCACCCACCATGGGATTTGTTAAGAAAACAGGCTTTGAATGTAAACAACATCTGTATTTTTTTGCAGTGTCTTTCTGAGGAAGGAGTAAATAGCTTGCTCCAACTGTAAAGCAATGGAATGCTTAATCTCCCTGACTTGCTTGGATTTGTGTAGAATGCAGGATTTCCAGTGCAGTTAAGCATATGTCTCTCAAAACTTCTGCTATCTTTTCTGCAAACAGGCCTTCCAAATGTAGATGCCTGTGAAATGCACTTTCATTCTCTGTGTTGGTGCTTTAACTTCAGTCTGACTTTAATAGGCTGGGATGATTTCAGCTTATAAATCTTCAACTGGAGGATAAAGTTCAAGTAGATAAAATCAAACAGATGTTGGTGGGAGGATTTCTCCATGACCCATAAAAGTGCTATCATCAAAGCCTGGAATCATTTGTTTTGAATTATTACATTGTTATCAAAAGGACTGTAGCAGTCTGTTTGTTGAGAAATTGGATCTGTTTATCTGAAAACAGGACCAAGATGCCATTCTAAGACGTTCCTGGGAAAGTGTGGTTTAGCTGATGGTTGACACGGTAGGGTAGCTGTGAGACATATTGATTGACAGCTGTCAGCCAAATGGGCAAATCTAGCAAGACAATTCTTAGAAAATGCAACATTCAGTGTTAGAAAGAGGGATTTTTTTTTTTAAAGCACAAATCAAAACCACATTTATATTGAGTAAAAGAAGGGGAAAGTATACAGCTGAAAATCAAAGAACAAAAATGTATTTTAATGAATAAATACTTTTATCTTGAAGATGATCTGAGAATTTCAGATAGTCCAGAATGAAGCCACCAGAATTTCTGCTGCTGTAGCCAGGGGGAATCATACATTTCTCAGTTCAGTTCAAAGGGCTGGAGCTTACCCCAAAATCAGACATGGGCAACTGTGCCCCCAGCATATGTTTCTGGACTGCAGCACCCATAATTCCTCCCCATTGACTATGCTGCCTAAGGGTGATGGGAGCTGTTGGTTAAAAATAAAAATAAAACTTTTGAAGCACAGTTCCCATACTTCTTCAAAATCGATATATACACCTGAAGGAATTGTTATTGTTTGCCTTTGAGTCATTTCCAACTTATGGCGATCCTAAGGCAAAGCTATCATGGGGTTTTCTTGGCAAGATTTATTCAGGGGAGGGTGTCTTTGCCTTCTTCTTAGGCTGAGAAAGTATGACTTGCCTAAGGTCACCCAGTGAGTTTCCATGACTGAGTGAGGATTCAGACCCTGGTCCCCAGAGTCATACTCCAACGCTCATACCACTACACCATGCTTGCTCTGTCCTGTTCCCTGTATCAGCTTCCCTGTGTCTTGATGTTTCCAGGAGAAGCTGTTCTCCAAGTACCCTCATCAGGGGAAATATTTTATGTGACAGTAAGGGGAGAGTCTTCTCTGAGGTGGCACTCAGATTATGCAGTATCCCAATCTTCACAGAGATTGCCTGGCATTGAAACTTTAATTTCACCTTAAAACTTTTCAGCTCCAGGTATTTTAAGTTGGTTTATTTTGGTAAGACTGTCCTCCTGTTTTGTTTGCATCTCAGCTGTTGTAGTGTGAGGATTTTAGTTTATTATTTTATTGTACATTTCATGCTTCCATTCATCTTCATTTTTCATCAACCAAGGATAAACATCATTTATTAAAAAAGGCAATTTGCTGGTCAACAAGATATGCCTGTGGCCGATTGTGTGTTTATTAAAATTTATTTTTCCTATGCCTCTACCCCAGTCCTGACACATAACCAACACATATATTTGGTCTCAATCAGATCTAAAGCCATGACTAAGCTTTCATTGTATAAAAGCCTTTCTCAACCTAGCACCCTATAGAAATGTTGCATTAAAAATCCCATTATTCTCACCCAGCATGATCATTGGCAATTGTGGCTGTGGAAGATAGATTTTTTAAAAAATCTTTCTTAATCTAATGTTTACTCTTAACTTTCTGCTCTAAAATACTTGATGAAAAACATCTTGATTAAAACACAACATTAAAGACAAATAAAAACCACAATTAAAAACACAACAGTAGATGTAGCCAGCACCCAACCCACTGGATCTCCTTCAACAACAGACCAGCCAAAGGCTTTGCAGGGGAAAAAAGTGTCCTTGCCTGTTAGTGGAAGGAACCTATACAGAATGAACCTAGGTTCTCTGTGAATGAAAGTCCAGAGTCTGAGGACGTAAGAAATAGATCTTAGAAAAGTTAACTTTATTCCAAAGTCTGCAGTCAACAGTGCCAACACAACCCTGGCCGTACTGGCTGAGGTATTCTGGGAACTGTAGTTTCAAAAAGCAATGTTTCCCAGCTCGGGCAAGAAGCTCTAGCCAAACACATCTGGAGGGCATCAGACCGAGTAAGGCTGGTGTACAACATGTAAAAGTAGAAGGAAATCATTCTTTTAAATCCTACAACTACTGCACATGTGTTCCTGTGCTTAAGAAGTAGTAAATGTTGCATACAGTTAAGGCTGTGCTTCTAGTAAAGACATCCATAATATTTTCTTTGTTGTGTGGAAGTGAGCAATGAAAAATGAATGAACATTCTGCTTCTTACCACCAGTGCATTGCCATTCAGATCAAAGTAAATCATTTAAGATCCCAAGTATTCCAAGCCCATCCTTAAGAATATCCCTCTGAAATAAAATGAATCTTGACAGCTGCTTGATTTTTTCGTATGTGTTTCTTTTATTCATTTGTTGCATGTTATGAAGCTCTGATTCTGAATACTGGAATCCTATGTTCAAGAGCTTTCATATGACACAGCAAGTGAAGATTTTTTTTCCTCCTAATGCTGTAAGAAACTGCATTTCTGGCCATCATTTTCTAAACAGATGATCAGAATCTGCTGCACTTCTGTGTAAATCACCCAAAATAAAACTGCATGGAATTTCAGGGTCTAGATGTTTGAATACATCTCTCTTAAAAAAAAAAAAATGAACAAATAGCAGCCATATAGACGAAGGGTGGTAAAGATAAGGAGTACAGGACAAAGAAGTTTTAACTCTTTCTTGCTGTCATCTTTGAATGTCGCTCACTGTGCTCTCCCAACTACTTTTTGCCCTGACTGAGGAAAACGAAGAGGTACGCTGGTGGTGTCTGCATATGTTTTAATACAGAAAAGAAGGAAAAGTTCCCCACACTGTTATCACGAACAGGGACAATGCTTGCAAATTTTATTATTCACAATGAGCAAAGGGGAAAAGGGAGGAAGTTGTACAAATGATTTTTGCAAACTGTGAAAAGAAAAATGCACAAGAATTCTGGTCATCTCATCCATTAGGGAGACAAACATTTGGAATTATTCATTTATGCATGCCAGAATGAAATACAACAGCTAAAAGCCCCCTCCCCATGCAGCTATTATTAAGCCCCTTAAAGAAACAGAGATTGATTTAACTCCTTCCATTCCTTCTTAAAAAAAAAAAATCCTGCTTCAGAAGTTGATATTTGCTTTGAGAGGCAAGAAAATCTTCTTGGTTCAAGTAGGGATTTCTCCACAAATCAAAATAAGTGAGAAGCACTAGTTTTCTATATTATAAAGTCAAAATTTTCAAGTCAGATTTTGTGCTTAATGTGTGCCACATTTGTAAAATGCAAAACTAGATACTTCCAGTAAACTTGGTTTTGTGTTTTGTTTATGTACCCAAAGAAAATGAAAAGAGAAAGTCAGAAAAAGAAGAAGCACTGTTGCGGCAACCTATCACTTGAAGGAAACCACATAGTGAATTTTTACAATATACCAAAAGCTCTGGTCATGGGTTTCCCATTTGTTATCCTTTTATGTGTGTGTCTTGATGTTAACGTATTGCAAAGATGAAACTGTTTGTTGTTGTGTGCCATAAAACCATTTCCAACTTATGGCAACTCCCTAACTCTATTGCCAGCTTCCTAGAAACTCATCTAGTCTTGCCTGATTTGAGAACTAAGCAGAGTCAGAACCAATTAGTACCTGGATGGGGACCACCAGGGAAGACCAAGTCTCCAGGTATGACTTGAAGAGACTCTTGTAAGATCATGAAAAGCCACTCTTATTCAGAATTGGGAACATAAGATCAATGGACTGACTGAGTACTATATCCTACATTACTAGAGTGGTTTGGGTGAATCCGTCCCACTGAATTTTGACCAAAAACTGGGGGGAAAAAAAGAAAGGAAAAGTCAAACTTTAGTTTGCTTATTTATTTAATGTCTGTCCCACATTTCTCCTGGCAAGAGAATCAAAGCAGTTTACAACATCTTAAAAATGTCCAACTAAAATCTCAAAAGTTAACTTGCAAAAGTTAAGATACAATTAAACAGATAATTCTATTAAAAAGAGAGACAGTAAAAACAATTTAAAACACATTTTAAGTATAATCAAAAGATTTTAAAAAAATTAAAAGCAGACCTGGTAAAAGTAGCAAATTGAAGTCCTAGTGAGTAGCAATATGGCATTAAAATGTCGTATGTAAAAGATGGTGTTCACAGACTGCTGAAAGCATTGAAGATGCAATAGGGGAAAATCATGTTATAGCAGGTAAAGTGAGGCTGCTGTCTGAGGAGGAAGATATTGGGAAATGGAGAGTGGAGGCAATACGTTGGAGGACAGAGCTATGTGTACCACTAAGCTGCTATTCTCAGGAGATGTGGAAGAGACTGTCCTATCACTAGTGTGAAGCTGGATCCAGCTGCCATGCTGGTCAGCTTAAATATATAGAATAGGTATAGGACTTTACCTTGTCCTTGGTTTCAGGCAGCAAAGTGTCTTTAAAGGCTATATCATTATGTGGACTGGTAGCTTGCAACATTTTAGAACAACTTTCAGACTTTTAGCATGAAACTCATGTTCTTCAAGATACATGGAGTGTTTTGCATTTGGCGCCACCATCGTGTTACATTTTTCCCAAACTCTAGGAGGTTGGCCTCAGGAGATCTGGTTTATTTTTTGTTTAGTTTTATTATTGGATTTTCACTCTCAGTATTGTGCAACTGCTTTAAATATTTCATTAATTTGTTACACAGTTGTGTGATGGTAGTAGATTTTCACTTTTGCAAGCAGTTCCTTGTTTTACCCACCAATGCATGATAACTGACACCGGGTGGGGTTGGGGGAACAGTGCTACAGCTGTGTTTCCAGTGAACAGGTTGATGTTTTAGGTAGATAAAATGCTTTGATATGTGGGGAAGGTATTTGGCAGTGACAGGCAGACTCATCAGGAAAATAGTTATGACAACTCAATAGAAGAAAAAGAAGAGGAGCAGGAAGAAGAAGAGGAGAACATTGAAAACTTACAGCCTCTCTGGGAATTTGAGATTCTTTCCATGAAACAGTAACAAAAACCATTTTTATGGTATACTTAATTGAAGACAATTGAGAGTTTTGAAGCAGATGTAAAAGGTGGGTAGGCTGGAGAAAGGGGAAAAAACTGTCTTGTTTAGCGATAGCTTGATTGTTTTTCACTATTATTGTTTTGCATAACTGAATCCTGTAGGCTTTATTACACAGTAAGCAAATAACGACATGCTTAGTGCTTTTCATATGTTAGTTTTTATAGGATGTCAATCAAAAGATTTGGCAATACAGAGAGTTTAGATGGACTTTCTGAATACTAGTGTTACTCTCTTTTGCTGGGAAGCTAATAGTTCTAATGCTAAGGATATATCCCCAGTGAAATATTAATGATATCTTCATGTTATAGGCCATTTCCGCACTATACTCTTATAGTGCAATTATTCCACTTTCAACATCCTATGGAATTCTGGGTTTTGCAGTTTAGGGAGTTGAAAGTGGAATAACCGCAAAAGTGTAAGATGGAAATGGCCATAATTTGCAGACTAGGCCCAACACAAAATTACCATTGGCTTTGTATACCCATGCCATGAAATGTCGCAATGCCCATCTTCTAAACTAGTGGGTAGATCATATTCAGACTAATATTCCTGTTCACTTATTCTCTTGGGTGAATACAAAATAATACTCAAAGGAAGAATTTAGGAAGAGAGAAAAAAAGAAAGAAAGAATCCGAGTCAGCAATTTTTGCCCTCTATCCAGAAATAAACATGCTGTATTTTTCCAGACATTTTCCCCAGTCCCCTCTACCTCCTAGGGAATCTCTTCCCAACAAAGATTTGTTTTGATGGTGAAAATTAAGCAGGATGGGGGTAGTTCTAATTCAGTGTTCTATTTTCACTCTGTTATTTGTTTTGATGATTGCGGTTTTAATTTTTCTACTCATGCTGTGCCCTTGGAATGGAATGGGTTATAGAGAACTATTTATATAAATCCAGTTCCCAGCATTCCATTCCACTCTCCCAACTTCTCATCCTACACTAGTGTGCCCTAGAAAATGAATCCAGAATGAGAATGTGAAGACAGAAGCTTGACAACTGACCCTTCATGAATCAGGTCACCAGAGGCATGGCTATTGCTCAGATCAAAGATATCTTGAAGTGCTCCTCTTCAATTGGACACAGGGCCATTACGAATGGGAACACTGTGCCTCCAAGTGCTGAGTTCACAGAGTGCATTGAAATACCCAGGGATGCTGATTTTTGTCCACATATGCTGCATCTATTAACAATCTGTGTATTTCTCATATGGATAAAGTTGGTCATCAAAACAGAAAAAGCAAGAGTTAAAATGAAAGTGAAACAGCTACTGTTAGAACAGCCACAGTGCAAATGCCAGGACTATACCCCAAGTTTTGATCCTGATCTATTGACTTGAAACTGAATATGTCTCTGTTCATGAAGGGCACCCAAAACTAGAAGGGGAACTTCAAGGAAGGGAGACATACAAGTTGCTGGAAGTCTCAGAAGAGATACAAGTTGCTGGAAGTCTCAGAAGAGACAAAGAAGCTCTTTTTTTTACAAAGTCTTTGTCTACCTGCCCATCCCTCCTTCCTTTCTGTCCTCTGTCTAGCTGTACATTTTTTGTAGCATCAGCAGCACTGGGAGGATGGTGAACAAACACAAACTTTTGGTGTTGGATTGCAGCAGTTTGTCTGAAGGAAACAAGGTGCAGCAAACAAAGCTGGGGACTAGCTCTAGCCAATCCTACTGCAGTTGTGTGAGACTGCTACAACAGACAAGGTGAAGAGCGGCTAACTCTAGAATCCCTTTCTGGGCATTCAGGAGCAGCAAAGCAAAGAGAAAATGAGAAAGAAGATTAACCTGCTCCATCAGCTATTCCCAGCAAGTTTTTTTTTAAAAGTATAATCTATAGATTGAGTCACCAAAATGGAAACCAGAAGAAAAGCAGAGTCTGAGGAGTCAAAAGGTAATCCCTGGATGTATTGTGAAAGAAGCTTTCAAGTGATTCTAGAAAGTTCATTTTTTAAAAAATGTGACACTTCTGTGACCTGGTTGTTTCATTTCACATGTGTATATTCCTAGTTTTGAATAAAAACTTTGCTGAAACATATTGAGCTACTCTTCTTTTTGTGAGTGTGTGTGTGATATAGTAACCTATCTCCATTTTTTTCACATTATTTTTTGTCTCTGGAATCAGATTTCCTCTTAAAGAAGCAATGCCCATGAATTTGTTTACTTTGTTTACTGAGATATACTTCTACCAATCAATTCTGAGCAGTAGCAACTTCTTTCCTTACATTTATTTTGGTTCCTCACAGTGGAAACAGAGCTACATGCCAGCAGCCGTGATTTCTGTGTCCTGAATGATTCAGTCTCATGACATAATATGTTTCTAGCACATTTGGGGTGATGGGAAAATGTTGGTTGTTGAGTCGGGACTGCTGTCTGAGCTCTGACAATCTGCTGCAGAAAGTTAGCAGCCACCGCCACCACTGCCACAAGATGGCAGTTCCCTCCCAAAGAGTAAGCATCTTTCACCTCTCACCCCTGCCTCCCTCTTGTTGCTGAAATGTCCCCAAACTCATCATCTGCAAGATGCATGGTAAATTGGTGAAGGGTGCTTTGCTTAGCTGTAGGAAATTTACACTTGACAATATATGCTTCTGCAAGGTGTTTCATTCAATGTCTGGGCCACTACTAGAAGTGTTATCATGGTGACAGTGACCTAGTTCTCTTATATTATATGAATGAAATAATTAAAAATAACAGGGATTACAAGCAAGTCTACTGTGACAGCTGATAACATGAATGAGATTTGTCATTAGGGTAAAAACAGAACTCACCTTGATTTCTTAGTTGCTGTTCTGAGACCAGTGGCACATCTAGGCTCAACAGTGCCCAGGGCAAGTGTGGAAGTTGTGCCCCTAGGTGCTGCTGCTGCCCCCACACCAGGCCAGGAAGGACCCCAGTGGGAGTGAGGGGCAGTGGAGGGGCATCAGCAGGTGGGGGGCAGTGGTGGGTGAAAGGGCTGCTGCTGCCACCACTGTTGCCCCCCCAGACCAGGCCATGAAGGACTCCAGCAGGTATGGGATGGAGAAGAGCAGTTGTCGGGCGATGGTGGGCAGCAGTGGGGAGGGTAGCTGCTCCGCCATGCCCCCTGCCCCTGGCCAGGAAGGACTCTGGCAGGGGTGGGTCAGCAACAGATGGTGGCGGGGCAGCGGCAGGCAATGGTGGGGTGGTAATGATGGGGGCAGTGGGAGGGCTGCTGTAACTGCTGCCTCCAGACTGGGCAAGGAAGGACCCTGGCTGGGGCAGTGGGCCAGTGGTGGGTGAGGCCCAGGTGGGAGGGTAGAGGGGTTTCTGCTTTTTTGTGCCTCCCTGGCATTGTTGCCCAGGTCATGTGTCCCAGTTGCCCCACCGTAGATATGCCTCTGAGACATGTGATGACTTGGTGAAAAAAGTCACATAACACCTTCTGAAGGTATAGTGCTTTTGTGGATTAAGAGGCAAACTTTTTTTAAGCAGTTGACTTATGGCAAGATAAGAGACCATATCTCCTATCATCCTAGAGTGAAATGGAAATATTTGGTACTTGTTAACAATTCATATAAGCATATTTTTAAAAATAGGACATAACAATTATTTTGAAGGCTAAATAAAAAGGGGAACAAAGGTTTAGAAAGGAAGAATCTAGTCCTTTTCATTTGCAACCTTTTTAATGACATACAAAAATAGAGATAAGTAGTAGGCCTCTTTGAATCAGACGTCAGTGTGGACTGTTTCATGTTGTTTCATAGGATAAATGACCAACTCATAAGAACTGTAATCTCTGAGGAATTTCATAAAAATTAACTGTATCTTAGGATGCATAGTTCCTGTCATAAGTATGCTGGAGGTGTATTACTATATGTAACAAAACAGATTTACTTGATTAAACAGGGCTACAATGTGCATCATAATACATCAATTGCCAATTACTACTTGCAATCATGTATCTGCTTAAAACTTCTAAAGTATCTCAAAGAACCAAATGGTTAATCAGTGTGTTGTTTGATGTCACTTTGCACCTGGGCAAGGAGAAGAGCTCAGAAGGGGGAAGGCAAAAATAGTGGGAAGATGTTATGGGAATGCACAATGCAAAGATAAAGACACAAGAGCTTGGCCTGCCTACCAAGATAAAAGATACGTAAATAACGAAGGGTCTGGGAAAGTGCTGGTGGGGTGATGTGGCATTTATGACTTTTACCAATCATTGCTATGTGCACTTGTATACATTTGTATGACAAGGTATAAAGTCTGTAACCATCGGACATGAGGTAGTCTCAGCACCTTCTCAGGAAAGTCACTGTGTTACTCGCTTTGCTCCAAATAAACACTTCTGTTCAAACTGGGAGTGAAGTTTGTGAGTGCATGTTATCCAACACATGACAATTTTTCCATGTATTAGTTATAGAATCTTAGAGATGGAAGGGGTTACCAGGGCTATCTAGTCCACCATCCCTACACTCCTGAAAAATGCCCATCCAGCCCTTATTTAAAGACTTCCAAAGAAGGGGAATCCACCATTCTCCAAAACAGTGCGTTGCACTGTCATATAGTTCTTCCTCATTTTTAGGTGGAATCACTGTTCTGGTAATTTGAATCCATTAGTTCTTGTTCTTGTCTCTGGAGCAGCAACAAACAAGCTCACTCTATCTTCTACATGACATCGCTTCAGATAATTTAAAGATGATGATGATGTCACAGTTCAGCCTTCTCTTCTGCAAACTAAATATACTCAACTTGTCTTGCAGCAATTGAGTTTTTTAAGCAAATGGAAACATACTATTATGGAAACAATCACATTAATACTTCTCTGCAATGATATTGTATCACTTTGGTGATGCATGTTCTTGCAATCAGTCTTCCACACTACCTCACTGACTTTTCCTTGCCACCCGTGTTTATGGTACCTAGTGCATCCATGCTATTTCTTCCTCTTCCTCTTCCTCCTCCTCAATTGCATACTTTTGGTTCTCGGGTATATAATTATTTGTTTTGCAATAATTGTACAATTACATAATGCTGGTGACTGCCACAGCAGTGCTATTGTGCAATTACAGCAAAACAAATAATAAAATAGAAGTATGTACTGGGGAACAGAATAAAGGCAGCTTCTCCCTCCTCCCCAATACAGTTATGA